>JARHVA010002454.1:0-415000 GCA_037957365.1 Torreya grandis
TCAATGAGGATGCCCTACTTATATATTTATGATCCCAAATCTTGAATATTGCAAAAATATTAAAAAAAACTCAAATAATAAATAAAATTAAAAAAAATAATTAAAATATTAATAAAATTCAAATCCAAGACTTGAACATGACATGAGTGGTAGATTACACTATTTGCATATGTTGTTTATCATGTATTTGTTATATGGCATATTATTTTCATATAAACATTCATTTCTTGGTTTATGTAGTGTGATGTAGTGATACATGTCACACATGGAAATATAGATGTTGGAATTTTCTCTACCTAGTGGCCATGTAGATATTTGGGGCATCTTATTATGCATATTTTACTATTATAGGTTATATTTTTATATGATATTTCTACCATGTTGAGATACCTAGATCAGTTAGACGTGTTTTTCTAGTTACTCATATCTTACATAGTGCTACATGGATATGCCATTACACTATTATGTGACATTGATACATATGGATGGTGTAGACTAATTTATTTTTTATATGTTCCACTGATGCTATTACTCTCTTACATGATAAAATACCACTTTTCTCTCTATTGTATGTGGATATTTGGCCTTGTTTGTGACATTATTATGTACCTTCAATGTGGTCCTTGGCCTTATTTGATGAAACATCCTTTATGTACTTTATTCTAAATTTTATGTCCACTTATATGTGGTATTTTTCATCTTTTAGGTATCATATTTATTTCCATTGTATACACACCTTAGATTTATCAATGACTCTAACACTACACTTATTGATCTTGATGACATTGAGTGTTGTCATGATATATATCATGTAGTTTTACTATACTGTTTAAATCATGGCCCATTATACTATGTGATTCATTCACACACACACACACACACACACACACACACACACATAGAGAGAGAGAGAGAGAGAGAGAGGAGAGAGAGAGAGAGAGAGAGAGAGGAGAGAGAGAGAGAGGAGAGAGAGAGAGAGAGAGAGAGAGAGAGAGAGAGAGAGAGAGAGAGAGAGAGAGAGAGAGAGAGAGGAGAGAGAGAGGAGAGAGGAGAGAGAGAGAGAGATGAGAGAGAGAGATGTCTCACATTACATAAATTGCATACATTCTTTAATTCACACATGAATTACTATGATGACATATTCTCCATAAGATCACTTGATATTACATGATGTTATATGTATACATGCCATTATACACTTAACTCTTATTTTTAGATGAGTGACTAAAAGGATAAATGACTCATCTCAAAAGAAGGAGATCATAGTGGGATTTTCATAGAGATATAAACCTCCATGAGTATAAAATTATTGAAGATTAAAAATTTCAAAGATTTAGAATGGTTCAAATACATGAAAGTTATTGTCATATTGGAACATATTACATGGGCATATTCCATTTATGCACACTCATTTTATAAATACCTGATAACATATACACACACAATTGGGTGAAACAAGAATAGAAATTACAACTATCCATATATAAATACATTTGAGATATAGGTTCTCAAATTTAGCATATATATGTATATAATTTAATATCAATTGTCATAGATTCATGGGGAATAATACTAATTCATGAAGATACACATTTTTTAATTTAGGGGGCATGATAATTTTTCATGCACAAATAAAAAATATAAAAAAAATGTAGTTTAATGGAAAATTATTGTGATATCACTTCAAACTTATTAGATTTATGGTCATGATGGGGTAATGAAATTTATTCATTTTCTTTCAATCATGCATTATATTATACATTGATTGAAACTATATAATAAATTTATACAATCATGGTGGGGACATGAACATTGTTCATTCCTTTTTTATCATGATTTTTTTT
Organism: Torreya grandis; assembly: GCA_037957365.1. Classification (NCBI taxonomy): domain Eukaryota; kingdom Viridiplantae; phylum Streptophyta; class Pinopsida; order Cupressales; family Taxaceae; genus Torreya; species Torreya grandis. The sequence goes on from JARHVA010002454.1 coordinate 1,845, forward strand.
TACATGGAAAATTTTTGATAAAAACTACACAATTAAATCTATAATCCATATCTAATGGTTAAATCACTTCCTTTGAGAAAACCTAACATGGAAGTGATTCAACAAAAAGCATAATTTCCAAAAATTTATAATGGAAACATGGTTTTTTACCAACATAAAAATTTTACTCTAACCCTTATTTCTTTAAAAATTTAAATAATTTAATGTTATATTAAAATAGTCAAACTGTGGACATTAGCTACACATGATCGCATTGTACTTATATTGAGTGACCTACATAATTAGAGATTCATACCAAATAGAAAGTTTGTTTTAGACACTCACGTAAATTTTATGGTTTAATTCTATTAGTTCCATTAATAAAACAAAATGAGGAGTTTTTTATATACTAAAGTTTGGTTTTTATTACTTAACAATGACAATCTTGATGTGCATTTACCACACATTACTAGAACACTTAAAACAAGTTCCTAAGACATGATTCTCTCAAAAATTCATGTTATTTTTATTTGTCAACACTTATTTATTATTTTATTTATATGACATGAATTCTTCACATATCTAATTAGCTATATGATTCATTTCAACAATGGGAACATCCCCAAGGTGTGGGACCTTGGCTCCTTGGGATGAACCTATAAATAAGGTTAACTCTTGCCTAAGCTATGTTCACTTGATGTAAGACCAAATTTCAAGCTATAAACACTACTACAAAGATTATTTACAATTATTATTTAACTTCTTGTCATGGAAAAGGGAATATGATATAACTAAAAATTATAATGTGGTGATGCACCAAAGCTTAAAGAGCTCCTCAAATTACTTGAATTATCACAAGACAACCTTCAAAATTGATAATTATTCTACACAATCTTCAAATAAAAACATCACTCACATAAATTTTTTGTATTAAGGTAATAATCCTAATACAACACCAGGAGGGATCACATATCACCTTGTAAAATGTTTAAATGGTGATAATCCATATCTAATTTTTACATAAACTTAATTATACACAACATACAACCTATAAAATAATATACTTTCTACATGAAGGTGAGAATTATTAGATATAAATTAAAGGGGAAAATAAATTTTCTACAATTAAAGATCAACAATCTAAAATATTATACATAAAATACAATAAATTTGAAGAAAGATAATCTCAATTCTTTATTGATTTCATGGTTTACAACAACTATTAGAATTTCAAATGAGAAAACTTTCTACACTAAAGTATAAGGGATATTAAAAAAGTAATTTTTTTTAGCCATATATGTATAATATAAGAAGTGAGAGAATAATAGGACACCATAACTCCTTCCCTTACGTTTATTAATTTAGACATGTGTAAGAAGAAAGACCAATAGATTGGAAACATTATTCCCGTTCAATGTTTTGGACTTGTTTCCATATATACATGTTTGAATGTTTGGCATAGTATAAGGTAAGACACTTTATCTTCAATCTAATTTTCTCCTTTTATATGCTTGTCTATTATGTATTTGGTTAAAACTTTAACCCATGTTGCTATATTCTTGGAATAGACCTAGTCTTCTTACCTTAATGAGATTTGAACTCACCACTTCCTCTTGGGCATACATGGTTGGAGAGAGTGTATATAATATTAACTTATTATTGATTGATTATATTCCTTTCTAATTTTAGTTCTTGTAAATATTCATAAAATTGACAAAAATAGTCCTCAAGCTAACATAACTTGCCCCACTTAGAGCCTTTACACATGTTTCTTATCAGATCCAATCACCTTGATGAGTTTTAAATTATTAAAGAACATGTTTCCAGATGATTACCATGTTATGTGGATTATTTATAAGGTTTAAGAGACTTTCATTAGTCTATTTATGTCTTCTAGATATTATGAAACCTCTCACATACATGCAACATTCATGTTTTAGGCTTGTTTTGGACCTACCCAACCTTCTCAAGCCCCTTTTGGCATTGAATTAGCATGAAAACATTGAAACATTTGTCATAAACATATTATAATTCTTGAAACCATGGAAACCTATCAAAATATACATATTTACCTATATTCTAAGTCTTTGCTTTATCACTACACCATGGAAACCTTACAACTTAACTTATATACATGTAGGTGATTTTAAAGGAGGTTTGTGACCATGAAAAAACATGTAAGCAAGTTTTTTTAGATTAAACCCATTTTGAAAAGTCATGAAACCTTATAATAGGTCTACAAACCTATTTTTGTATCATGTTTCATGGAAACATTGGATATTAGTAGTATTTGATCATTAAAGATATTGTAAGGATGCTTTAGACCTATATTTTCATCATTACATATTCCTTGGACCCTAAAAAGTCTACTTATAATATTGTTAGAGAGCCTTTGTTGATTTGGATTTTATAAAAACCCCATAAAACTTACTAGGTAGCCTCTAAAATTTCAAGATATATTACTAAAATTCACTTCAAGTCATGAGTTTTAGGCTAATAGGTTTTATAAACAACTTATTGGTGGAATAACAATGAGAAAATCAATTTGTTTACCATAGATGGGTCTGTATGGATGAATCCAAATTTACTTGAGATGGTTCCATATGGATGAATATAAATTTACTTGATATGGGTGGACTAATTATGTATCTAACATAAGATGGGTAGGACTTCATAATAAAATTAAAATAAAGGAAAAGGTAAGGCAAAAAAGGAAGATCATATACCACACTAGATTAAACTTTTATAGGCCAATACTTAAACTAAACATTGGAAAAGGAATCAAAGATACATGTGTGTTTCAAGATATTTTATTTCACCAAAAATAAAACACATTTAGGATTCAATGGGAACTAGAATACAATGAACTTAAGCACATAATTTTAAAGTTTGCCACATTTTAACGACTACAATAACACATATACAAGGGGATTATGATTCATATGAAAAATAAATTTTGATTAACAATATATCAATAAGAATAACTATATATTAAAATATATACCTCATGCATAAACAAAATACTAAGAAACTGAAATAACAAAACTTATTACATAATACACAAGATCGGAGAAGAATCAATATTTTCACATTGAGATCAATTAAAAAACTTTCCTTAGAACTTCCTATTACTTACAATAGCCCAAATTCTCCTCCCTTTGGGAATATAAGGATATAAGTACTTATAATCCTAAGATGTATAAGGCCTCATATCTCAAGTGAAGTCTAAAAATACATGTCCAAAAAAAAACATTGTATGCTAATTTGTATGAAAATCATGCATTTACAATGATGATTAATAAAAATAGAATTATGAACTAATGGTTACATCAAAAATAGATCACAAAAATACATATGTATATTTATAAGGTTATAATGTAACACTATTAAAAGAAGGAAACTATAACATATATAAATTTTATGGAATTAGAGTTATAACTTGTGTTTCAACTAAATGGAAATTAGAACTACAATTATGTTATAAATGGTCATCAATCTCATTGTGGTAGTAGTTTATAGAAGTGGCATGTAGGAGGGTCCAATTTGTGTCTGATTTAGTGTGTATTTGGGAATTTAATCACCCTAAGGTGGAGTATGCATGACTCCTACTGCTAAATTTATTTTATTGGTAGGTTCCATTTTTGATATAGTGCATAAATCAATGTCTATGGTTTTAAAATCAAATAAATCTCTTTTAAACAACTGAGTAATCTTGTTTAAAACTTCTTATGTGTGTCAAACATAGCTTTAACATCAACATGTAGTGCCTCAATTCTTATGATTTGATCTATTTCAAAATTCATTGATTTCATAGTTTCATCACTAATCCTAGAAATAGTGCCCTCAATATGTGTTATAAAGCTATCAAGTGCTATTCGTAAGCAATTTTAAAAAATGGGCATAGGCACTAATCTCCCCTATGGAGTGCATGTAACTCTTAAATTTATTAAGATATAAATTTCTTCCCTTTCCTAATTTTTAAATTATTAAACTAAAGCTCGCATATCTTGATGGAACTCAAGTATGTTGTCGATTTTGGTAGTAATGTAATTATGTGCCCAAGTAGGCTTAGATGTTGTTATTAAATTCAAATGGGCATAATCCTTATTCATGGTTCCTTGGTTTATGAAATACAACTTACCATCAATGTAATTTATTTTATTACATAATTAAAGAATATATCCCCACTTGAGTTGAGATATGGCCTTTGCATATATTATTAAACCAATAGTATCAAATAGCTTCCTAACCATACCCTATAGGTTGTCCATAATTCATTTGGGATCCTAGATCGCGATCCTCTCTAGTTTACTCTAAATAGTTCTATCAAAAAAATTAACATCTCTTTTATAATTCCTTTAGGAGAACCTACAAAAGTGTAGGGGTCATCTTTATGTCTATATAGGTTTGATAGATGTATTTTTTATCCTTTTTATCAAAAATAATATGTCTGCACTTTGTTCTAGCTCAACTTGTTGATGTTTGACAACCATAGTTTTTATATTAACCTTTCTCAAGGTGTTTTTTGTCTATCAAAATGAAATGTTATTATCAGTAATAAATAAATCTTATCTTCATGGTTCTTCATATTTTAAATGTTGAATCCATGAAAGAATGTTCAATGTAAATTATTTCTATATTTTCTTAATTTTACCTATTAGTTATGATTTTTATTCAAGAGTAGATGAAAAGGATTACCTTGAAAGAATCATGTCCTTTTGTGAACATGTCCATATTTCAATAAAAAGAGGAATAAATTTAATCCATCTGGTAGCCTACCTTTAGATTGGTGTAATAATTATGTATTTGACCTTCCCTATGGCTTTGTTGATTAAAAACATAAGTGAGTATACCTAAGTTGCTTTTACAATAGGAATCTCTTACTATGTAGTCAACTTAAGAGTGGTTTCTAGTGTATCAAAAATTGAGGTGGACACCAGGTTTTCAAAATGTACCCTTTTACTCAGATTAGAGATTGAGGACTAGTTTGACTAAAGAATGAGTAGGTCATTGAGGTGCTTAATAGGTTTTGAAATTAATCAATGATATAAGTTTATGCATAATAATGATTCATAGTAGTGATGGTAGGGCCTACAATAGTAATATGGGCTATGGTAAGAAAAGTTAGCATTGTAGTTACTTGATGTTGGTTTATTTGACTTAGAAAAGGAAAAGAATGTAAAGAATATTCTACACCAATTGTAGTTGTAATAACTAATGGATTTTATAAATAATCAAGAATTATAGGACTTAAATTCAAGTAAAATATAAATAGGTAAATGGTTGATACAATTATCATTTTAGTATCTTAAGGTGGAGAGCATAGATGTGTAGTTGATGTCCTTTGTGCTATAATGTATAGTTTTAAATATACCTATCCTTCTACATATCCTCCATCTAATATCAATTTATAATGTATTGAGTTACCATATCCTTAGTTCACTTATTGAAATTCTTGAAATAATTATATTCCTCCTAATTAGGTGCTTTCCTCAACCATCTATTCAACATCTTCCTCTATTTGTGTAGTCTCATCAAATGATTTTGCTTATTTTTTTATTAGTATTAGACACCCATTATTCTTCATCTTCACATATTGTATCCTCCTCCTCTATATAACTAATTTGGATAGGGTTTTATCCTAATTCACCCCTTCCTTTTTTTCCTTTATTTGGAAATAACTGCTTGTCTTTCCTTCACTTCCACCTTTTAAGGTGAAATAGAAGAGGTCTTGGGATTCCTTGTCTATGTAATTATTTGTTATTTAACAATAAATGTTGGACCAATTGAAGGTGTAAAGGGATATTAAGGGGTTTTAGTATTATCATATGGTGAGGGAGTGGGTAGTGTCCATTGGAGGAATGATGGGTAGTGAATACGACAATCTAGTGGACTAAAGTAAAACTAATGGTGGTGTAATTATCATGGTAGTTAGTGATAAAGATTGATTCCAAAGGTATTGGGGCATCTCTATTGGTAGATAAAAAGGATGATAAGAAACATGAATTTGATATAAGAAGGAAGTAAGTCTTACTTGTTGTGCTATGGTCAATGGAGTTAGATGTAACATAGAAAATATTCTAGATACTCCACTTGTGATTGTAGTTTCCTCCATAATGTGTTGGGGAGAAGAAAAAAGTTTATATGTAGGGAAACCTAGAGGTGTTGAAGCTCCTTCTCTAATGTAATATTCCCAAAATGGTCTATATTGTTCTTTAATTTCTTATTGATCTTGAGGAAGGGACCATGAATAGTTATATAAACAAATTCCTCTTTCTTAATTCTCTTGGCATCCCCTTTATTAATATTAGGATCATATTAGATCTTATACACCATAATCATGGACATGTTGACCTTGTTTATCCTTATATCTAATTTAATACCATCTTTTTCATTCATAAATACATTTTATTGATCATAGGACTGATTCTTGTAGTTGATTCTCACTTTTATTTCATACTTTTTGATGTGTTATTTGACATTTTTCCTAGGGTCCTAGTGTCAGAATGGTGCCAATTGAAACCCATAGTGTGTTATAATCATTTCAAAAAATTGGATGTTTTTCCACCTTATGTAATAAATTATTTAAATACTAAGAGGGTTTGGATGGATAAATGATTTATTTGACTTCTTTAATTAAGTATCAACATTGTCAACCAATTGAGCAATAATTTCTTGATCGATTAATTTATCAAGCACAATCCTTGGTAGGTACAAATGGTGTGCCCTTGTGACTTCAATTTTTGTTATTGTGTACTTAAGGTAAAAATAATTATAACCCATGTTTTGAATGGTTTTATTTATAGGTTCAGATCTTGGCCATGTTCTTACTTTAGATTGATTAATACACCATGGGATATGAGGTCTCAATTAACCTTTTCATTTTTTTTCTAAATCTATGCACATGAATAAAATTAAAATAATCACATACCATATTTTTTGGGTATCTTTGAGATGGTTTATAGGGTTTATCATATGATTAATTCATAATTTTAGTCACTACATCCACCACATAGGACATCATATAAAATTTACTATTAAGAACCCAACTTACACCCTATTGAAGCATAGTGTTAAATTATTCTTCAAACCTAGACTAATATAGGAATGAACGAAAGGTTTTGGGTGACCTTATGACTAGACCAGACATCTAGGTTATGGTGATAGCTACCTTGGTACATAAATTTGTATTAGTCACTAATACCTACTACTATTAGGGTGAAAATGGATAGAAAGTGCGTAAAACAAATATACTCTCAGGTATGTTGATGCACTTATGTAATAATTCATCCACTCAATTTGGACTTCAACTAACACTAGTAAGCAAAGAAAATGATTGAATCTTATGAATCCAAGGTATCATATTCAAAAAAAATTCACATAAAGGTTTAACCAAGTGATCAAAGTATGAGGGTAATGATGGAAGGCCTGATTCAAGGCACTAACCAATCAATATCTCCATTACAAGCTTAGCTATTCAACATTCAAACACTATATGTGACCTACACAAGATCATCTACTAGTAACTAGGGGAGATTAGGAATTTCCAAGGGAGAAATACTACCACATGTGAAAATAAAACTAATAAAACACACTAAACTTGTATCAAAGAGTCTAAAATTGTCATTTTATTCACTTAATAAGTTACAAAGTTTTAATCTTAGCAGAGTTTCATCATGCCCAAGAGAGGGGTTTTAAATTAAGGCCTTTAAACATGAATATATAATAGCATAAGAGAGAAGAAAAGGGATAGTTTCATGGAAGTGAGAGGAAAAGGTCATGACCATAATACATTCATTACTATAGTTACAATAGTCTTCCAACTGAATCTCCATGTTTGATGCTCTCTTTGACTCCTTAAACATAGAGGTGGGGTAGTGGAGAGTGTGGTTAACTTATTCAACCTAATTCAAGGCATAACTACACCTTATTTTGGATCAAATAACTTTTATTTGTGACATTTAAAACCTTAATGAGGTATATCTATGCCATCATTAAGCATACAATAACCAACATCCTTTTGAGAAAATTGAAAAAGTAAATAACTAACTTATTTATAAATAATTACCATTTAAAGTGTATCAATTTAAATTTAATGATAATTTATATGATTCAATTAATATTTAATAACTTAGTTCATCATCCTTCTACACCATTTTTTAACTTTCCTTGTTGACCAAGTAGGTCTACTAGGCCAATTAAGCCTACTAGCCTAATTGTTTGCATTTGATGGACATGAAAGACTAAAAGAGACATTATGATCTTTTGAATAAGTGATTTTAAGGCCTAAATAAATTCCTCCAATCATAACATAGGTCTCCTTGAGTATTTCATACTTGTAAACTTTTCAAACAAGGTGACTAGGTCACCTTGTCCTTCATTTATGTAGATTGGCTAATTAAAAGAGATTCATAGAGGAACTTAAAATAATGTTTATATACATACATAAAATAACTTAAAAATTTGAAACAAATTCCAAACAAACATTACCAATGATTTTAATCTCTTTAAACTACCTTGTACCTCTCTTTCTACTTTTTTCCTCAAAAATAATATTTTTTGATAGGTCTGTACAATTTCGTATAAAATGGTAACTTGTTTATGACCCTATCTAAGTGTGATGTATGGTTAAAGAAATTATCAGGTAAGTAATGGGTGTTTGGGTACCAAAACATCATGTTTTAAAAAATTGGATCTACCTCGGGTTTTAAGGAGGGTTTTGGAGGTCCACCATCTTAATGATGGTGCATAAAGTATGAAGATCCAAACCAAAAATTACTATAATGGATATTTATTACATATACCCCTTGAAATTTCATAAGAATATTTATTTTCCATAAAAAATGTGTGCTAAGATATGTACATAGGGAAGTGTGATTATATTCTTTTATAGGTAATCTAGACATGCTATTAGTATTAGAAATGCATCATAAACCTATGCCCCTAAAACCAACTCTTCCTATCATGAATATAAATTAAATAGGTGTCCTTAACTACCACTAATATTATTTTCCTCAAATCCTTATGTGGTGAGATATCTAATCACTTGAAACAAGCAACTCAAGTTGACTATGTACATTGTGGAGTTTGAAATGATTCTTAAGAATAATATGGTCTTTCCCTTATTTTTATTTCATTTAAATATCCTTAATAAGACAAAAATATTCAGCCCACACCTCATCATTATGTCATAATTTATTATGAGAGTTTGGGTATACCTCTATGGTGGTGTGGGCCTTCTAGGCCTTAAACTTGATTTAAGGCCTAATTGGCCTAATTTGAGTATTGGAGATTTGAGGTGATATATAGCCGATATAGGGATATAATATCATCTTAGAACCTCCATTAAAACCTATTTATCAAAATATACAACTATTCTAACTACCCATACTCCACTTTGTCTTCATTCTTTCATGGTTGTGCCTTAGAATCTGTTGATAGTCAAACTTAATTGCTTGATAATGGTATAAGGTCTGAATATGAATTTATCTTTTAAATATATAATTATAGGATTTATAACTCTTTTATATGAATATCAGGGTGGAAAACACCCTTAGGATAATAATTTTATCAGCTCTACTTCTTATACACCCCATATAATAGCCCTAAGGTTTGTTAACAATCAAGCCTACATAACCCTTGGATCTAAGTTTCAAGTATTTTTACATACCTAAGGTTTCTAACATTTTAAATCCATATTATGTTACCCATAATTCCTCCTCATGTTTTTCCATCCTTATGTCCCATTCACTCCATTTTGTGAATATAGGCTTGCTTATGTCTATTAGACCAAATAGGTTTAAGTAAACCATAATTCTCAATTTAATCATTACTCTACTCAATTTGAAACTATCCTAATAATAAAACCATATTACACCTTACCTAACTCTCCTTTATCTATCTTATTTTTTAAACACCACTCAACACAAATGGATGCCACCAATATTATTACACGTGCTTATTTTAGGTCTCTCTTCTTTAGCTAGACCACAAGTCTTTTAACTTAAAACATGACTATTGTCTACATAAAATATAATTATAAGACACTTAAAATAATATTTTATTTCCCCAAAAACCCCCTTATGTATTATATTCTTCCTGTCTAATTCTCAAATTTCTATTTTACTCACTTGGTCTATTTAAAGATTGCTAACAGACTAGGTCTCTTTGAGACAAAATAATAAATGTCTCCACTATTAATATGACCTTAAGGATAGCATAAATGGATTTAAATATTTATAATGATCATTTTTACCAAATTTTAACACCTAAATACACCTTTAGAGGTTTTAAAATCTTCAAACTTCCCAAAATTATTGTAGGCATTGGTTGTGTGTAAGTACGGGTTGGTTGTAAATGCATATAGTTGCCTCCTTTATCTATATAAACCCATCAATACATCCTAAGATATATCAATATTTTATCTTTGTTTTATAGTATTAAAATAGGTTTCACATATCCTAACACTCTTTCTCTTTTGTCCTTACTAGATTCAACACCAATTATTTTCTTAGTCACATGTAGGTGTCTTCATTAGAGTTAGAATTGTGTTCTTAAGCTTGAGACCTCAATGTCAAATTCCTTCAATGTAATTATTCAATAAGTATTAGTCTCAAAAAATTATAGGTATCCTTCATATATATTTTTTAACTTTCATTGTATTTCATCTTTGTAACTAACTGCCTTATAGGCTTATGTCTATTAGGACTGGGATTGGTCTGACCTATATATAGGTTTTTATTGAATTTTCCCACACATAATAACATAATATATTCCTACCATTTACATAAATAAATTATTAAATTATATTGACAGACAACTATAACTTCTATCTTAAAGCATTCTCATTCACTTTGTGTTCTACCATAGACTGTGTAGGTTTAGTTGAGCCTCTTGGTTGTGTATGACTCTCTTGGAATACCCATGATCAAGGAAAACACTAACCAATAGTTTTATTTTCTACTTCATGGACTAAATAGGTATGTTTTAAAATTATAATATATAATAAGGATAAATATATTCATAGTCTTAATTATATCTCACTTCTAGTAGCACACTTGATTTTATTTTCACCTTGGTTATAGGTTAAGATTGACTACAGGTAGGGTTTAAAGCTTTATAACTCAACTTCAATACCATGATGATATAAATAATTAATAAAAATTATATAGTAACAAAATATTGAAATCAATATTTATATGTATAAGTAGTGATGATGATAATGGGATATGAGGGAGAATGAGGATAGAGTGATAAGCTGGCAATGGTGAATGGTAGTGACAAAGACTGTGAAGATGGAATAAAGATGAGGGAGTGAAATAAACACAAATACAATATTAATATAACCAAAAAAGTATTTAAGACACATTATACATATTTTTTAATATAATATATCATTTTGAAGGCTCTCAAATAATTATACATAGTCAAAAAAGGAACCTAGGATTCTCCAAACTACCTTAACATATGCTAAGTAACCTTAGCATATGTTAAAAGAGACTATGAGGATGTTAAGGGTATAATGGTGATTTATAGGATGTCATAATATTTGATGAATCTTTATAAACATTAATAAGTACAAATATACATGAATGAGACCTCTAATATAGTCACTTATTATGTTTTAACATCATGAAACCACCATGAACCATACAACCATTCAAATTGTCTATAGACTACATATTTGGTATTTAATTTATCTTATTTAGTTGTATATACTTCACACATGTTATTTTAAGTTATATAATGTTGTGGTAAAGTGTTTTATAATCTTAACAAGCTCTCGTATCTTCCATTTTTATGGCACCATGCTCAAGGTAGGAGAAAATAGTGAAAATCATTTCCTCGCTTTAATGAAGAAGCCATTATGAGTACCTTGCCTTGTTAAGTATTGTTCATAAAGGAGAAAAAAATAATAACAAATTCATAAATATGGTATCTATCTAGGGTTTATTTCTTTTCCCAAAATCTTAGATCCTAATATTCTCTCTCATGGCCATACCATCTAAAAACCTAAAGGGCTCTACCAAGCTACAAAGGAACTCAGTGGTGTTTTAGGAATGGTTTTGAGCCTATATTGAACATTATTTCCATGAATATTATCCAATAGACATACAAATAATCCTAATACAATCTCCTAATCTCCCTTATATGAAAAAGTCTATACTAGTCTGTACAACCTATAAAAATAGTTGAAAATTTTATTTTGTGTTTTTCCACATTTCAATCTTGGAAGTGCCATTTTAGGGAAACATGAGGAAGATTACAAGTTATAAGGAATATTTAAAAAATTAAAACATTTTGGAGAGTAAAAATTAGGGATATTTAAAATGTTGGAGCTTTTTTAAAGGACAAACAATGCTCTAAACTTGTAGAAGAGACATTTTCAAAGCATAAAACCATTTGACTAAAGTATTTTCATGACCATGAGCATGATTAAGGGTATGATATATGATTTTTTGGCCTTTTAATGTCAAAAATGTAATTTTAGGACCAAAATCTCTCATTTATACAACATACACATAGCTTTAAAAGGAGATTTGTCAATGAGTATCATGAAGAATACCTTATAGCCTTTTTAAAAGGTCTCAATTTGGCTTCTATGTATCTTCACCACACTTTCCAAATCCTCTAGTCAACCCCATACCTTGAACATACCAAATACACTAGAGAAGGCTCATAGTGAGTCATCAATGACCATCTTCACCATTTCCCTCAAAGAATTTTAGATCATAAGGCCACTTTAAACCATCATCAATACATCCAAACATACTCAAACATCATGATGATACTTAACACTAATTGAAAATAGGTATGACAATGACAAGACACTGAGACCTAATCCCTTCACTTGATCATCAAAGACATCATGATGATCAAGCACATCACTTAAAGACCCAATATATCTAAGAGATATTGTGATCATAAATAGACTCAATGACATCTCTAAGAGTGTTGAATGACTTCAAGAAGTAAATAAGAGACATCACAACTCAGGATAACACCATGTAGAGGCATAGGTGGGTTTCATGAAAAAATTGGCTATAAAGGTTGGAATTTTTCCTTAAAAGGCCAAATTTCCAACATTTTTGGTGACTGAAAGGGGCTGACTAGCCTACTAGTCAAGAAAAGCTACTAAATTTTCATGACAATGATAGTTTTCAAACATGACAACATGGTTTTTATGAATACTCTCTTGTACTATCAAATAATTAACACTTATGATGCCTTTATGATTGAAACAAACTAAGAAGACTCAATAAAAACAAAAAATATACAAAACTAAACTAATAAGCACACCTAACCTAAGGAAAATTATAACAAGATAATAAAGCAACAAGGCAACATACTAAACTAGTGATGTCCACTTATTGAAGTAAGATAAAACAAACTAAAACAACTATCCTAAGATCATATTATTTCCTCTAGGTTCAAATGGAAAAATTGATTAACCACTATGACACCATGAAGTTTGATTTCCATATCTTTATTTTATTCTAACTAAGCATTTCTCACTATATGAAGACTCCCACTTGTAGCTGAAGGTATTAGCATGTTCATGGCCTCTTAGGAAGGTATTTGGTAATTCTTATTCCATCTCTAGATTCATGAGTTGTACATGTGATTTCAATTCCCAGTCATACTCATTCCAAATCTACCTTCCTTACATTAATAATCTAATTTATGCTTGAGTCATAAGTTAGTCTTGATCATGTTAGATAGTTTGAGGTTACTCTTGTGATATGGGTGCAAGGCTAGATTATAAGAGAGTTGAATCTATTTCCATGAATTTTTGAGGCCACTTGAATTCAAGTCTACCTTTTAAGAGTGAATAAATATCTTTAGATGGATTGAGGATTTAATAACCTTAAATGAAATCTTAAACAAATCATCTCCTAATAATACAGTTCTTGGAATGGTGTGCTTGGAGTATTGACTCCTTTTTTATGAAACTACTTCTCCCAATATAATTGAATCACCTTCAAGTAAAGAGTATCCTGAGTTGATGATCTCATATAAGTCCATTAATTATTCCTCATCTAACTCTATTGTTACTATAATCTATTCAAGTTGAATATTACAATGTGTAGGAGAAGTCACATTATAGTTCAAAATGTCACTTTCTTGATCATTCTCATGGGACTACAAGTCATTCTTAGCTATCCCTAATTCATCATCTGAAGTTCCTTTGTCCTTAATAACAACTTGATGATTTAGAATGCTCTCAAGGCCACCTTGTCCATTATCTTCTTTTCTTGTCTTGTAATTGTCTATTTTAACTATTATAAGTTCTTAAGAACAATCATGAGGAAGGGAAGCTACCATGTGACCAAGTATTTCTTTGGAACCACCTTCTTCTTGCTCAACTGAAACCTCTTTCTCTTGTGTCTCATCTTCTACTTGTAGATCATCTTTTACTCCATCAACCTCTTAAAGTTCAACCTTTTTTTAATTATAAAAGACTAATTCAAACCTATCCTTACCAAAAGGTGTCATAATTGTTATTTCCTCTTATTATTCACTCAAATCACTTTCATCCTCTATCACCTTAGTTTTATCTCCTTCACTTGTCTCAAAATGAATAGATTCCTTCTTAAGAAATTGCATGCTACATCCTTGAAAGATATCAAGAAGGTGAGTCAAATCCAATTATGATGTATATGTTTCATCATGTTCATTGAGCTACCCACCTTTGAAAACCATCACATCCTCTTTCTATTGCATGTTATCTTGAATAGACTTCCATGAGGGGAAGGTCTCGGACTTTTGAGGAGGGAGACGTGGGGGCTAAATATTTTTTTATTTGTCCTTAACTTCAACACCTTATCTTGTACTTAATTATTCTATTCCTTCCCTTGACTATTTTATTTGTTTCCCAGTTGTAAATTTGTATATATTAATTTCTTTCACATTTGTTATAGCCTTGGGAATGAAAGGAGAAACATCTTGCAAAGATAGGATTGCTTTTTTAGTTGACACTGACTGCTATAAGAGTTGGTTTACAAACTCAACTTGTTTAACAAGGTGAGCCTTAATGTCAAGAACCATATCATTAGAGACTTCTCCCTACTCATCAGAATATTAAGGACCTTGCATAACATATTGTGAAACATGTAACTCAACCTTCTCAAGGGACACTTCTCCTTCCCTTTGAACTATCTCTTGGATAGATCTCCAAGTAGGAAAATTTGGCAAGACATGTGAGGAACTTTGAGAGCTATGACACATATTTATTTGACACTATTAAGAGGTGGAAGGTAGTTTAATGACATAATGATGTGGAATGAAGGAAGGAACACGTTAATAATAGGATTGAACTTGTTGTCTCTCATAGACTATCAACTTCTTTTTAATGCTTTAAAATAAACCACCTATGGCTAACATGTCACTGCTAACCTTTGAATGACCATATCTTATTTAAACTTCCAATTCTTATTTATTATACTATAATGAATTTATACTACTCTTAATCACATTCCTAGGGATTTCCTACCCATATCTCCTTTGTATGTCAATGTTCACCATGTGTTTCTCATAGCCAAATCTGGTATGTTTAAATCTTTATATAGATTGAATTTGAATTGAGTAGGCTGAATAGGAACATCATGATGTTGTTATCGCTGATTATTTTGATAAGAAATATATCAAGGAGGTGAATTAGGTTCATAATTAGGATGGTAATATTGGTATTGAAAAGAATCATAGGCATGATAGGGGCTATGATATTATTGACAAGGATGAATGTAGGGTTGACATGTTTCATAATAAGTTTAATATGAGTCATAGGGATGATAATGAGGAGGTATGTGATAGAATTATGCACCATATGTAATCATCATTCACCATAATGTACATGAATATCAATAAACTTATGAACAAAAACTATTCATACCTCAGATATGATGATCAAATTGTTGTCATGAAGGCTCCAATGCTTGAATTTATCCCATAAGGCATGCCAAAATTATTAGAAACCCAAGTTACACCTTATTGAATGAGAGTTTTCAATTCTTATTCAATCCTATAATAACAAAGGAATGGACTAAAGGATATGGGTGACCTTATAACTAGACTACACCTATATATTATGGGGATAGCTCCCTTGGTACATCACTTTGGCTTAGTTACTAACACCTACTACTATTGGGGTGAAAATGGATAATTTTTTTATAAAAAATCTATTGTAAGGTATGGTTATGTATCTATGTAATTATTCATCCACTCAATTTGGACTTCAAATAACACTAGTAAGAAATGAAAATGACTAAATCTTATGACTCCAAGGACTCCCATGCAAAATTGTTTCACATAAAGGTTTCACTAAGTGATAAAATCATGATAGTAATGTTGGAAGTCCTAATTCAAGGCATTAAAAAATCAATATCTCCAGTCTAATCTTAGTCACTCAACATTTAAATACAATATGTGACCTATAAAAGATCATCTACTATTAACTAGGTGAGATTAGGACCTACCAAGGGATAAAGACTACCACATGTACAAATTATACTAAAAAAACACATTAAAACTATATCAATGAGTCTAAGATAGTCATTTTATTTACTTAAGAGGATATAAAGTTTTAATGTTGGCAATGTTTCCTCATGCCCAAGAGGGATTTAAAATTAAGGCCTTCAAGCATGAATATATAACAAAATAAGAGAGAATAAAAGGGAAAGTGGCACTAAATCAAGAGGAAAAGGTCATACATGACCATAGTACATTCAATATTGTAGTTACAATTAGTTACAATAGTCTTCCAACTAACTCTCCATGTTTGATGCTCTCTTTGACTCCTTAACCATATAGGTGGGGTAGTGGAAAGTGTGTTTGACTTGTTCAACCTCCTTCAAGCCATGGCCATGCATTATTTTGGATGAAATACCTTTTTTTCATGATAGTTACAACATTAATGATTTATAACTAGACCATCATCAACCACACAATAACCATCCTAATTTTAAGCAAATTGAACACGTCAAGAACTGACTTATTCTTCCATAATCACCATTGAAAGTTAATGAACTCAAAAACTAACAAGAACAAGAAAATTACCAATAGGTTAAGATTTTGAAACAATACTCAAAATTTATTCATATTGATTTCTTGAAATAATTACAAACCCAAACCATGCTTAAATGAGCCTCAACATAGATTTAGAGTTGACATGTAAAAATTCTAAAAGAACTAACATCTAAAATAAAACTTCTATTTTTAGTAGCTGTTATTTTTAATAAGTCATGCATGCTAGTGTGTGAAGCTCTAAAAATATACCAAAATTTTATAAACACTAAAATTAGTGTATAGGATGAATTTAAACTAAAGTTCACATCCAGTCTTAAAAATATACTATTTCTTAAAATAAAAAAAATCCCTAAAAAAATATTAAACTAAATTTTTGGACCCTATTTTTTTGCATCATTCTCCTCTGGTTAAAGCAACTCAACTCCCATGAGTTGTCTTGATTTTAATGCTGCCATTTGTAGTTATCAACCTTCTTCAACTCCCATTATATAATCCAAGTGTTGTCTTCTTGATACAATCCTTCGCACTAGACCAAATACCTATTATAATTCCCTTGCATTCTGCTCACTATCTTCATATCCAAAACCTACACTATCTTATCATTCTTTTTCTTTGGAACTTGCTGCTACCAATTTAATTCTAAATATTAATCACCTTAACCATCTTATTCATGGAATTTATATAAATATAAAACATTAAATACTAGAGAAATATCAAAATTCTATGGTAAACTCACCTCATAAGCATTGTCATTGATTTTATTTACAATTCTGCATGGTCCAATTTTCTTATACTTCAACTTATTATATGTTCCTTTTGTAAATTTCTCTTTCCTCAATTAAACCATTACAAACTCTCCTGCAAATACCTTGGATCTTATTCTGACATCCACTACTACTTTATATTTCTCACTACTTTCCTACAACTTTCTTCTTACTCCTTGCAACTGTTGTATATGCTCTACAAAGGCTTCTACATCATCAATAATTAAATTTTAAATTGGAAATTATACCAAATCTAAAATACCCATATGATTTCTCCCATAAATAATTTAAAAAGGTGGCTTTCCTATTGATCTCTTCACTGAACTATTATATGCAAACTCAACTTATGGTAAAGCCAAGTCCCATTGCCTTGGTTTCTCTCCCACTATGCATCTCAATTAATTTCCCAAGATCCTATTCACAACTTCTATTTATCCATCTATTTGTACATGATATGCACTACAAAATTATAACTTTGTACCCATACTATTCAACAAATTCCTCCAAAAATGACTTAGAAATTTTGTGTCCCTATCTAAAGTAATAGTTTTTGGAACACCATGCAATCTCAAAATATCTATATAAAATAATTATACAAATCTAGTGGCATCATTGATTTTCTTAAATGAAATGAAATTAACCATTTTATAAAATCTATCTACAACAACAAAAATTAAATCATTACCTCTCTATGTGTTTGGCAATCCCAATACAAAATCCATACTCAAATTTATCCATAGCCCTCTTCGAATCGGTAATGGCATTTAAAGTATAGTATTTTGTGCATGTCCTTTATATTCATAACATGTTATACACCTTGAAACATACCTTTTCACATCTCTCTTCATCTTTGGTCAAAAATACTTTTCCTCCACCAAAGATATTATCTTCATCTTACCAAAATGTCTTACCAAACCAATAGTAGGTAATTCTCTTATTATATTATGTCATAGATACCCAATTGGAATGCATAATTGTTTCACTTTAAAGAGATAACCTTATTTTATAATATACTCATCATGAATATAATTTGTCTTACCTATTAATGAATTTTTGCATTGTTCAACTATCTTGCCAAAATATGGATCAATATCATATAGTTCTTTGATATCTTCAAATCTAATTACTTCACTCACCATAGTAGTTAATAATTCTACCCTCTTACTCAATGCATCAACTACCTAATTTTGTTTTCTTGATTTATGTTTCAACTCAAAAGTATATCCATGCAAGGAAGAACCCCACTTTGCATGCCTACTATTCAAATTCTTTTTTGTATTCACATACTTCAAATCCTCATGATCTATATATAGTTTAAAATCCTTAAAAACTACATAATGACTCCAATGTTTTAATTCTTGTAAAATTTCATAAAGATAAACATCATAATTATAATACTTTGTTCTTGCCTCATTCAATTTCTCATTTAAATATGCTATTGAATTTCCTTCTTAACTTAGCACAATGCCAATTCCCACAAATGAAGCATCACAATCAACCTAAAACACTTTTTTAAAATTTGGTAATGCTAAAATTGGTCTTTCTATAATTTTATTCAAAAATTAAAAGCTTTCTATGGTTGTTCTAGTCCATGAAAATGCTTTCCCTCTCATGCAATCTATTATTGATGCCACAATACTACTAAAATTTTTAATAAATTTTTTGTAAAAAGTTGATAAACCATGGAAAATTATTACCTATGTAATGCTTTTTGGAATATTTCACTCAAAAATTGCATTTATCTTTTCTTCATCCATTTTCACACCATCTATTAAAACTACAAATCCTAAAATACTAAACTATTCTACATAAACTTGCACTTCTTCAAATTTGCATACAACTTCTCCTTTCTTAACAAATCCATTACCATTATCAAATTTTGTAAGCATTCTTATTGACCAATTTTGTCCCTTTAGGTCAAAATTGGGAACCCCTATTTGAAATATTAGCTATCTAAGTTTATACCTTTTAGCTAGGGCTAGTATGCAGATTTTCTTTAGAAGAGGTGTTCCACACTATAAGACCACAACAAATGTGCAAGTGTTATTTATTTTGAAAAGACTTGTTTTGGTCTTTTGGATAATGATTTTCATATTAATTCTTTCATATCCTTTTTTTTGACCAAAGTCTATTTATTTTGAACTTTTATTTCTGCCAAGTGCTAAATTTTTTTGAATAATTCATTCAAGACAAAAATTTTGAAGCAAAAGACAAAGACTAATTCCTTTAGGAAAATTGTCTAAACAATTTTCCCAAAGGATAATCCGTCCTTGAAATTTTCCTTTTCAACTCTCCCAAAGGATAAGTCTTCGAGTAGCTACCTTACACATTTTTTCCAAAAGATATGTTCCAAGCAAAGTGCCCTTCACAATATTCCTAAAGGATATCACCTAGATAGAGTGCCATACATGATCTTTTTGAAAGATATTTTCCTTGAGGAAATAGACCCAAGTCAAACTTTTAAAGGGTATTTTTATGGGATGCTGGACCAAACAAATTTTTTTAAAGGTGCATCCCAATCTTTTTAGAGGCTACTTTTCAAGAAGGGTGCCCTATTCAAAAGTTTGAAGGAATTAATTCAGAAAAAGAGGTCAAAGGATTTGTTTTAGGAAAAAAATTGAAGGAAAAATCCTAATGAAAAGATCCTGAATGAATTATATAGATAAAATGGCTGAAATAAAGTGTCTAAAAGTTTTTAAAGAAAATAGATCCATAGGAAAAAGTGTCCAAGGAAAATATCCTAAAGGAATTTACGGTGGGTCCATAGATGTCAACTTTAGGGTCATTGGCTAGCCATTGACATTCAAATAGTGGGTCCTAGGAAGATCAACGGTCCTCACTCAATCACTCATCTTGATCCAATGGTGCATGGGGTCAATAATCAAATGAATACAAGGATGCCACTTGGTGTATGCAAATACATTTTTGAGAGGTCAAAGTGAAGATCCAAAGGTCCATAGGCCTTTGCATAGATAAGATCAAATGAGAAGATGATGCAAGATCTAATGGATCACATTACATCGAGTCATAAAGGTTTAATGGGTGAGATTAAGGTTAACATGTCAAAGGCCAAGTCAATTTTTAATAGCAAATGGGAACACAGGAGACCCTAGGTTTTCAACAAAATTTGATAGGCCATTTTTGATAGATGCAGCTGAGGTTCTGAATAAAATTTATCTATTAGATGGAATAAGTAAGGCCTAGAGTGATATGAGTGACTATAAGGACTTTGAGTGCTTCATAATAGTTTCCTCAAATTTAATCGAAGGATATCTGCATCTTTCTTTGGAAAACTATCATTTTTTTATGAAGACATTTAGTCTAGAGGGCATTATTCATTCATTTCTCATTCATGACATTATAACATAACTATTCTGATAATGTTTGATTACCATTGATGCTTCTATACCTTATAGGATTATTTTCACATGTAGCCCTTTTATTTTAGTTTGATAAATGTCCATGATCTTTGAGGCTATTCTTTCCTCTCTCTTCCTCAAAAATTCTATAAATGGATCCATTTTTGGCCATTGTTGGAATCTCTCTGCTAGGTATGGAAAAGCCCTACCAAATTTGTGCCTTGAATAAATAAATAAAAGTAATTTTACCTCATTCAAAGAATTAAATAAGTTTACATGATATTGTTTTGGTCTTGTGTAAGAGTGATGTATATTTGCTTTCACACTTTACTCCTATTAGTACCTAGTGTATTATGATCTCTTTTTTGTAGGTCAATAATAAGTGTCAAATGAATTTTTAGGTATAATGAATAGCTCATTCAATAAAGTGTCTTAGAATTCCTATTTCCTAAGTCTTCCTAACCTATGTTATTTCTAGACCCCATGTTGAAACACTAATGTGTGAGAGAGAGAAAGAGTTGATACTGAGTGAAGTGTATATGTAGCTTATTTTTGGTTCCAAGTTCATGTCAAAGGTATGACTAGAGTAAAAAAATTGGTGAATCAAAAATAATCTTAACTCTTTTCAACCCCAAAGTGTTAGCAGTAGCAACATATGCTTAAATGATACATCAAGGGGAGCTAAACCCTAATCTAGAGATCCACCTCCTAATAGGGATACACATAGCCCTAGGGTGGTTACATTGTCTCACTTGAATGAGGATAAGCTTGTCCCATCTCTTGATTGAGTTCAATTTTAAGTGAATATATTTTTTGGCACACTCAGTGGGACTCTTATTCTCAGAGTTAGAGTATTTTTAATTTTTTCCTTCAACACATCAACCTTTAGAGGCATTTTTCCAAGCATCAATGGTGAATTTGAAGACATATCAACTAGTTAAGTATCCCAAGTGATCCTTAAAGAAATTTGGTAATGTGTTTTTTTTATGTTCTTATTATAAATGAAGTTTCATAGATGCCTATGGTTATGATTTTTGATCTTTACAAGTTGGTGAAATAATTTAAGCTTATGTCATCTCATACCAATATGGAAAAGTCCTTGGTTAGTTTAAACAGGACCATTTTCATCCTTGTCATGACTTGTATCAGTCTTAGAATCAGCCTTTTCAATATTTTACTCCTAGTCAATCAAGTCTTTTTTCCAATTAGCCCTTCTCATTCAAACAAACACTATTGAGATATCAAAACTATATCTATATCTTGATACTCAAAGAGGATATCATCAAAATATTCCTAGTCATTCCATACATCAAGTGATAAATTCATTAGAATTTGTCAAGAAAGAATGGGATCCTTTTGAGAAAGCTAATTGGCAAAGGCTCACAAGTGAGATACTTGATGTGAGTGGTTTGATTGCATCCTTGGAAGACAAGTTGAGCATTCATGAGAGGCAGCCTTACCAAGTGTATCAACCTTAATATTCACTTCTTCAAGTTTCTTATCAGTCATACATGAACTCTAATTATGATTCAAACCAAGACTATCAAAGTCATTCTTTTCCCAATCATTTGGAGGAGAAAGTTGAAAAGATAAATCTTGTGTTTGAGGCAAATCTTGATAGGTAGATTGAATTAGAAAATCTATATATTAAATAATCCATGTTGGAAGTGAATGAAGTATATTCCAAACCCTCATTTCCCTCTCATATTGCATCACTACCTCAGAAGGAGATTTCTAATCCTAGCATTCCAAGCTAAAGTAATGTAGTTAAGTCTTGGGAAAGGAAAGAGAAGAAGAGTCCCATCAAATAATATGAAAATAAATAAAATTTTGACCCCATGAAAACATTCCCTACCTTTCCTCAAGAAGAGAGTTATAATCCTATGATCATGACCTAGAATAAAATAGTGGAGTCATGGGGCAAGAAAGAAGAGAAGAGTGTTGTCTAAGAGTGTGAAGTGTAAAGTGGAGTTAATTATTTTCAAGTCCATCTCACCCTTCCTCAATAAGCTTATTGTATTCCATGGAATCCCTTATTTACTCCCCATCTTCATGATTATTCTTATGATCTCCAAGAAAGACTTCTTGAAGAAAACCTTACCAAGAAGATAGAGGAGTTGGAAGCAAAAATGAAGCTACTAAGTCAAGGTGAGATGGAAGGTTTAGACTTAAAAGAAGATCCTATTCCTAAACACACCCCATCTCCCCTTCCTCAAGATCTTCCCAAAGAGCCTCCTATCTTGCATTCTAAATCTGATCATGAGATCTATATCCTACCTCCACCAACTAATTCCTTATGTCCTCATCCTATCAACCTTTGACCTGATGGACCTATGGTGTGGGAATCAAAAGATGAGAAATTAGTCAAAAATGAAAATGAAATCTTTATTGAAAAATATATGCCTCCTTGGTAGCCTCATTGGGCTGAATCACCAAATTTCAAGATGCCTAGTCTTGACATCATTAAACAAAAATTTGAATATCTTATAGCCCTTAATCAAGGAAATTAGATTATGGAAAATGAAATGCAAATTAAAAAATATCAAGATGCCTTAATTGATGAAGATGAGGTTAATTATTTTATTGAGTCTTCATTTTTAGATGATAATAGAGAATGTTTGCTTTGTGTTGAAGAGTGTATTTTGAGAGAAATAAGTGAAGAGGAATATGCTCAATTCATGGTTGATCAAGAAAATTTCATGACTGATTATGAGGAGGATTTCATCATAGGAACCCCTCTTGGTGAAAAAAAAAGACAATTCATAAGCTTTTTCCTCCATACTTGATGAGGAGGAAATGATCATTGACTCTTTTCTTAATTTTAAAAATACTATGGGTGGACTAAGAGAGGTTCTTGATCAGACTTTGGATAACTTGTTTGAAGTCATTAGAGTAGGATATACTCCTCTTCAAGGAAGCTATGAGTTGGTAAAAGATGGAGAAGGTGTCATTGGGACTCAAGAAAGTATGCAAAGGAGAAACAAGATTTCAAATTTACCCTATAAAGAGGTTTGTGAATTTGAGAATGATATATTTAAAGTCATCAAGAGAAGATATCACCCTCTAGAAGGAACTCATCAGCTCTTGAAGGTTGAAAAAAGATCATATTGGCCTAAAGATTCTAAAGAGCATGATATCAATCCTTTTGAAATAATACCTATAAAGAGGATTGAAGTTGATCATGAAAAAATGAATGGGAAATAACATGAAACAAGCAATCATGAACAAGAAAAGTTCATCTCCTTGGCCAAATTGTTTGGAATTTCTTGGTTCTTAATGACCATCATGCTAATGAGGTTGGAAAAATTTATGAGAGGCATAAAGGTAGAAATTTTAAGAGACAAAAGGCTTCTTGACTCATCCAATCCTTCATGCCATAAAGTGAGAGGAATCTCAATTTTTGCCTTTGATCTATGAGGGGAAAGAGCATACCTAGTTAGCTATACATAATTAGCTTTCTTTTTACTATGTTCAATTTTACTAAGTGCTTAGAAGCACAAGTGTTTTTGCTTTAGTCTGCATATGTGTTTGTTCTTTCCCTTGTATGTTTTGAGCTAGTAACTAGTTGTCTTGTTTATCAAGTTTTGAATCATGGTCAAGGTTTCTTATTTATTTCAATCTTTATATGACTCTATTTACCTAATCAAATAATTAGGATATTGGTGTAGTAAGTATAATAGACATACTACCCCTACAAGTTACCAATTTATTGACCAAATTTCATCCCATTAGGTCAAATTTGGGCACCCCTATTTGAAATCTTAGTTGTCTAAGTTTATACCTTTTGGCTAGGGCTGTTATGCAGTTTTCTTCAGAATAGGTGTTCCACACTATAAGCTTGTAACAAATGTACAAGTGTTATTTCATTTGAAAATCTTTTTTTTGGTCATTGGTCTAAGCCTTTGCATAATAATTATTTTGTATCATTTGTTTTTGACCAAAGTCTATTTATTTTGGACTTTTCCTTCTACCAAGTGTCAAATTATTTTGGACAATTCATCTGAGACAAATTTTCTAAAGAAGAAGATGAAGACTAATTTATTTGGTAAAATAGTCTGAATAATTTTCTTGAAGGATAATCCCTTGTTAGAATGGTCCTTTTTGACTTTCTTGAAGGATAAGTCTTTGAGCAGCTACCCTACACATTTTTTCCAAAATATATGTTCCAAGAAAAGTTACCTTTGTAATATTCCTAAAGGATATCACCTCGATAGAGTGCCCTATGTGATCTTTCCAAAATTTATTTTCCTTGAGGAAATAGACCTAAGTCAAAATACCATTGTTTAAAGGTGCATCCCAATCTTTTTAGAGGTTACTTTTTAAGAAGCGTGTCCTATTCAAAAGTCTGAAGGAATTAATGCAAAAAAAGGTTGAAAGATTTGTTTTGGGAAAAATTCATGAAGGAAAAGACCCTATGAAAAGATCCCAAATGAATTCTCTTGGGAAAAGTGAAAAAAAAAGGTGGCTAAAAAATTCCAAAATAAAATAGATTCAAGGGAAAAAGTGTTCAAGGAAAATATCCCAAAGGAATTTATGACAGGTTTATAAATGTCAACTTTAGGGTCATGGGCTAGCTATTGGCATTTAAATAGTGGATCTTAGGTAGATCAATGGTCCTCACTCAATTTCTCATCTTGATCCAATGACACATGGGTTTAATAACAAAATGAATGTGAGGATGCCACTTGGCATATGTGGATACTTTTTTGAGAGGTCAAGGTGAAGATCCAAAAGTCCACAAGACTTTGCATAGATAAGATCAAATGGGTGAGATGATGTGAGATATAAAATCTCACATTACATTGGGTCATAAAGGTTTAATTTATAATATGAATTTTAACACATCAAAGGCCAAGTTGTTTTTTAGTAGCAAATGGGAACACATGAGACCTTAGGTTTTCAATGAAATTTGATAGGCTATTTTCGATAAATGCAGCTGAGGTCTAGAATAAAACATAGCTACTAGATGGAATAAGCAAGGCCCAAAGAGATATGAGTGACTACAAGGACTTTAATTTCTTTATATTAGTTGACTCAAAGTTAACTAAAGGATATTTACATCTTTCTTGGGAAAACCATATTTTTTTATGAAGACATTTGGTCTAGAGGACATTGTTCATCTGTTCCTTGTTCATGATGCTGCAAAATAACTATTCTGATAATGTTTGATTTCCATTGATTCTCATATTTTTTTAAGGATCAATTTATTATGTAACCCTTCTATTATATTTTTACAAATGTCCATGATATTTGAGGCTATTCGTTCCTCTCTCTTCCTCAAAAATTCTATAAATGGAGTCACTTTTAGCCATTATTGGAATCTCTCTGTTGGGTATGGTGAAGCCTTACCAAATTTGTGACTTTGATCAATAAGGACAAGTAATTTTACCTCATTCAAATAATTCACTAAGTGTACATGATAGTGTTTTGGTCTTGTGTAAGAGTGATGTCTATTTGCCTTCACATGTTACTCCTATTAGTACCTAGTGTATTATGATCTCTTTTTTGTATTTCAACAAGAAGTGTAAAATGAAGTTGTAGGTATAGTGAATATCTCATTCAATAGAGTGTATTATAATTCCTATTTCCTAAGTCTTCCTAACCTATGCTATCTTCTAGAACCCATGTTGAAACATTAATGTGAGAGAGAGAGAGTTGATATTGCGTGAAGTGTATATTTAGCTCGTTCTTAGTTATAAGTGCATGTCAAATGTATGAGTAGATAAAAACATTTGGTATATCATCTCCATAAATTTGGCCTAATTTAAATGCTATTATTAACTCTATTCAACCCCAAAGTTTTATTATTAGGAACATGTGCTTAAATGATACATCAATGGGAGCTATCCCCTAATCTAGAGATCCACATCCTAATAGGGATGCCCACAACCTTTAGGTGGTTCCAATGTCTCACTTTAATGAGGAGAAGCTTGTCCCATCTCCTCATTGGGTAAAATTTAAAGTGACAAAAATTCATATTTAGCCTTACTAAATATCAAAATAAACAACCATAAACTTATCAATATATTCTCATAGCACTATATTCATCACCCTCATAAATATGTTAAGTACATTAGATAATCTTAATGGCATCAACATCCACTCATATAAGCCATCCCTAGTCTTGAATGTAGTTTTTTACTCATCTCCTTCATGAATTTGAATCTGATAATAACCAATCCTTAGATCAATCTTGGTAAAATATTTTTCTCCTACAAGCACATCCATCACATCATCTAAATAAGGTATAAGAAACCTATATTTTATTTTAATTTTAATAATTACTCTATTATCCACACAAATTATCCATCCTCCATCTTTCTTTAGATTTAGAAATTTTGGTGTTGCACAAGGACTCATACTCTACCTTATCACCTTCTTCCTTAGCAATTCAATAACCTATTTATTTAATTTTGCATGTTTTGTTGGACTCATCCTATATGCTACTTGAATGAGTAGAGATGATCCTAGAATCAAATAAATGTGATGCTAAATATCTCTCTTTGATGGTAAACCATCTGGGAACTCATTAGTCATAACATCTACATATTATTTCAACACTCTTGTAGCTTTTATTGGTATTGGCACCATTTATTTTTCTTCATTCTTTTCTACCAATGCATAACAATAACCTACTATCTTCATATCCTAGATAAATTCTTTAATAGAGAGCATGATTTCTATCTTTTCTTCCTCTTTAAGAGGTAATAAAACTACCTTTGTACCACCTTTCCAAAAAGTGTGTGTTCTTTGCTCCACCATGAACTACTTTCCTATCAAATTTCCATGGTCTCCTTAATAAAACATGACATACACCCATCATAATAACATCCCACCATATTTCATCATTATAACTCTTTCTTATAGAAAACTTGATTAAGCAAATTTTATCTACTGTAACCTCATTCCCTTTCTTTAACCATGAAATCTGATAAGGGTTAGGATGTTTTTCACATTACATATTTAGTTTCTCAATCATTTATTTAAAAACCATATTTTCACAAATACCACCATCTATAATTACTTCACATACCATTCCACCTGAAGTACATCTTGTTCAAAAAATATTTTATCACAACCATGCATCACCACCTTATTTATTCTACACTTATTCCTTCCTTGGAGTAATCATGGTTCTTCTCATCATGAGATTCTCTCCAACATCTACTAGTGCAACTTCAGTATTCTACTCTTCTATTTCATCCTCAACTACATTTACTATTGGGTGATCTTGCCTCCTTTCTTTATCTTGATAGTTTTGACACATAAATGATTTATGCCCTTCTTCTCCACATCTATAACAGACATAGGATATGAGTTGATTCAGAAACCATCCGCTATCATGACCATAACCTTGTTCTTTCTGAAATCCTCTTCTTCTTTATTGGTATTGAAACCCTTACCTATTATCATCTTGAATTTATGCACCATGTAACGATTAACCTTTATTGGCATTAAATACATCTCTAGTGGATTTAACCCACATCATCCCTTTATTGAATGGGATCCACCTCTTCTTGGACCAGTAGATGTCCTTCTAAAATTGTATCTATTTTATTTTTCTTCTACCTTCAAAGATAATTGATAAGCCTCCTCCATGTTAAGTATTATATGCATGCTTAATTCATATTGAATATAAAATTTTAAACCATTTACATACCTTTTAGTAATCTACTATTTCTATTTCATCATGCTTCATTCATATGGAAAGTTTATAAAATTCATCTGTATACTCTTGTATACTATGATCTTTTTGCCTCAAATTCTAAAATCCTTTGTATAAGGTTTGTGCATAATCCAAAAGAATAAATTTATCCCTCAGATTATTCTCCATATTTTTATATGAATTAATCTTCTCTTTACCTTTTCTCTATCTCTCTCTTTTTAGGTGAACCCACCAAATCATTGCATGACCTTTTAATTTTGTGCATGCCAACTTGACCTTCTTGTCTTCTCTCATAGTCTTCCACTTGAAGAAATTCTCTATGATATTCATCTAATATATCAACTCCTCTAGTTTTAAAATACCTACATAACATGGAAAATCAACATTTATTCCTTAATTTCTTCCTTATAAAGCGTGAACCATCCTCTCTTCCATCAATGGTGGTTGCTCTTGTTGTTCTTCTTGCTGAATTTCTTCCTCACGATTTGTGTCTTCCTATCACCAACTTGTATTATTTAATAATTGGTGATAAAATATATTAATTTTTTAACTTTACTATATATATTTTATATAGTTTGGTTCACCTATGCAACACCTCCTTGTCCTCTCACCATTATTTACTCCTCCAAGATTCAAATTTGCTCCAATACTAGATAATAAACCCAAAAACTAATAAGAATAAGAAAATTAACAATATCCCAAGATCCTGAAAAAATAATTACAATTAATTTTTTTTATTTCTTGAAATAATTGAAAACCCAAACCATGCTTAAATAAGGTTCAACTTAGATTTAGAGTTGACATGCAAAAATTCTAAAAAAAACTAATGTCTAAAATAAATCTTCTATTTTTAGTAGCTTCTATTTTCAGTAAGTCATGCATGCAAGTGTGTGAAGATATAAAAATATCCTAAAGTATATAAAAACTAAAATTATCCTATATGATGAATTTCAACTGATGTTCACATCTGGTCCTAAAAATATATATTTTCTAAAAATAGAAAAATCCTAAAAAAATTATTAAACTAAATTTTTAAACCCTATATTTTTTGCATCAAAAGTACATTTATTTACACTAAATTATCATATATAGTATGAAATTACTATCTAATAACTCACTTCATCATCTCTCTATGCCATTCTTTTACTTTCCTTGTTGACGAAGTAGATCTACTTGGCCAATTAGGCCTAGTAACCTAATTGTTTACATTTGATGACCATGAAAGCCTAAAAGAGACCTTATGAACCTATTAAAAAGTGAGTTTTAAGAAAAAATAAAATCCTCAAATAATAACATAGGTATCCTTGAGTATTTCATACTTGTAAACTTGTCAAAATAGGTGACTAGGTCACCTTGTTCTTCATTTTTGCAGACTAAATAATTAGAAGAGACTCATAGAAACACATGCATGTTTTTAGACAAAATAAATTAAGATTGTGAAACAAGTTCCAAAAAAATATATTCAATGATTTACATCTCTTTAAAGTAACTTATACCTCTCTTTTTTCTCCTTTTTCTCAAAAAACACTATTTTCCAACAGGTTTGTATAGTTCCGTACAACAAGATATAATGGTTAGGACCCTATCTAAGTTTTATTTATGGTTCAAGTGTTTATCAGGTCATTTATGGTTGTTTGGGTAACAAAACATCAAATTTTCCAAAACTAGGTTTACCTTAGGGTTTAAGGATGATTTTTGAAGGCCACCATCTTAATGATGGTACATAAAATATGGACATCCAAACTAAAACTTCTTGCCATGGATATTTAGTCTATAGACCCCTTCAAATTTCCAAAAAAATTGAGTTCCCATGCAAAAGGTGTGCCAAGATATGTACATAGGTTTGATTTTAGTCTTATATAGGTAATTTGAACAAGATATCACTCTTAGACAGTAAATTTTAGCAGTGAATATTCATTAATTCATGAATATTCCATTTCTAGACACCTAAAACTGGCCACTGATAACCTCAAATCAAGCTTTTGACCAATTTCTACCTAAAATGCACAATTTGGCCTAAAAACACTAAATCACATTAAAATATTTGAAACTAACATATTCAACTACTGATTTTGGCTAAAGTATCCCTAAATGGGGTAATGCAATTTATGGGCTAGTTAACTTTGATCAGATCATTTTGAGTCAAAATGCCAAATTTTCACTTGGGTGCTCTAGATTGCTCTTTCCTATAAGATCTATTACACAAGACAAATGCCTTTGTTATTTGTTTTTGGTAACTTCTTAAATGGAATAATGGATCCAATGCATCTAACATTGCTTTCCAATTCTAATCCATTCAAATCTTAGACCAATAACAAGGCATTCTGATCAATTTGAGTAATTTGTACATAAAGTGCTTAAACATGCTTAAGTGCTAATTAACCCAAATTAGATGCCTAATTAATAATTCCATGGAAAATTATTGAATAATTTGTTTTGGAAATGTATATTGAATATCTACATCATTAGATGACCTCATTTCTTGGGAAGACACCCCTAAGCCATAAATGCAACAAATATTAAGATTCATGCCTCCAATGCCTCATCAAAGCCCCCCATGCCTCTTAATTGTTCTTCTATCCCAAATATTGATGAGCCTATTTATCAATTTTAATTGCATAATTAGATTAATCCTTAGCCACACATCTCAATCTTGAGATGGACAGTTCAAGTTGATTTTAGACATTCTCAAAAATCTATAAATAAAAAAGCAACGAACATCATTTTTAAGATATTTTGGTATAAAGTTATAATGAAAAAATATCTTCAAGAAGCCATTGCAACTAATGTTACCATTCCAAATTGATTTCAAGCCAAGCCAAGCCATAATCCAAAGGTACCAAGGAGAAGAGGAGATAGCCAAACCTCTTTTGATGAAGTCTTCATGAGCATAATTTGAGCAAGCCACTATAACAAGCATTTTGGAGCATCCAAAGAAGGTAAAAGAAGGTTTCTTTTGCCTATTAGTTGTGTGTTTTATTAATGTTTGTTAACTAATATCTCCTTAGTTTCTAGGCCTAGAGATGTTATGTTAGTGTGTTTCTTTCATTTTGTTTTCATTTTCGAACTAACACCACACTAACCATCCTCTCTTGAGTCAAATTCCCAGATTTACATATGGCACACCCAGTGGGACCAAATGTATCCCACACATGAAGGAAATCATTTTTCATCATTAAAATCATTAAAACTCTTGCAAATTGATTTCCTAATTTTGTTTTTCCATTTTCTTTTGTCACATGTTTACACAGTATTCGATGTCAGTTAGTAAAACTGACATCAATTGGATAGTTATCGTCAGTCACTATTGGTATAACTGATGTCGATTAGATAACCATCATTGCTTAGCTAGTGTAACTGTCATCAGTTATATAGCTGATGTTGGTCATTATGTTTTTTTTAAAACACAAACCTAAGATCTCTTTTTTTAAAGTTCATTATTTCAAACCTAGAAGAGCTTCAAGGCTAACAGAAATGCTAATATTTTTGTTGTAGGACCAAGCTTGACATTTGTTGAAAACATGTTTTAGTTCACCTTTTACATGCTTAAATTTTGATTAGGAACCTTGTTTTGGTGATTAGGAACTAAGACCAAGGGGTCAAATGAACACCACATCATTTTCCATTTGGACTTAAAAATGAACTTAGATTTTCAATCTTTTTGTATTCACTTAGTTGTTAAAATTAATTTTTTTTTGGTAAAAAGAGGGATGTTGCATGTATGCTCTTTTGTTTTTCCCCTATAGGGAACCCTTGGAATCAAAAGTGTTATTCCTATTGTAAGTATCCTAGTCCAAGGCTTAGAAATAAAGCCATCCAAATCACTCCCCAAAACCTTTTCAAAGTTTGGGTAACCTTGAAAACAACCCTAAAGTCTTTCTATTTCATGCTTTCTTTATTTTTATGAAAACTTGGAATGCGAGGGGGACGTCATTACCTCCCATGAGTTATTTATGGAAGATTTGACCTAAGGTTTCATCTCCTGGCATTGACTTCACTTACTCTTTTTGAGTTTCATATGGGACATATCTATATTTGGACATCGCATGACACTGAGTGAATTATAGGATATAGAGGTAGTAAAAAGGACTAGACCTTTTTATAACTAGACAATACCATGGTCACGTAATTTTTGTGATTTTATTTTGTATTGTTTGACATGAAATTCATTATACAATTTATTCCCCTAAAAACATTCAAAATCTTACTAGTTTAGTCAACCCACATTACCATACCCTTTCTAGGATTTGGATGACTATACTTAGTGTATTTTTGGATCATTTTCTCATTTCGTATGTTTTGAGACTAAAACTTGTTTGTTTTTGTATAATCTATGTCAAAACCAATTTGTATATACATCACTCTTTTGTCTAAAGAGGCATTATGCTATCCATTTTACACCACACATGTGCTTTTAAATTTTTCTAAACTTGTTTGTGTGTGTGTCATTTTGAGTTGCAGAGGGTAGTGTTATGCTACCCAAACATGTCAAAATATTTTGAGCCTTTTGATTATTTGAAACATAACCTAGATCACAGCATTCAATCATGATTGCATTGTTAGGCTACTCAATTTGTTTCAAAACTAATTTAGCTTATATCAAAAACCATCTGTTTCAAACCATGTCATGTATACTATTTGGACCTTTGTCTTGTACCATCATGCTATCTGATATAGTCTATCTTATTTAGTCAATTGTTAGTCTTCAATGTTGATTTTTAAATTATCCTTGTCAATTTTGGATTCAAACATTGATTTATTTGTGTTTAGGCCTTAATTTTTGGCGTTGATACACATATCTTTCTCTTTTGGGTTGCATAACTTTGGTTAATCGGTTACCCAAATTAGAAAACTATTGATGGTTTTTTTGTTTAATGCCTATCCTCATAATTTTTTATACCTTTATTTTATAAAACATACTCTTTCTTCAAAGATCCTTTTGTCTTCTACCTTATGCCAACTGATCATGTTAATGTTTGATTTTGTGTGCTAGGTCTATGTCAAAGTTGTTTCCAAACTTGTTAGATTAAATCAAATCACATCAGCCTTTATTTTAAGTCTAGATTTTAACACAATTTGGCCAAAAGTCCTAGTGCATTCCTATTTTTTTAAGCCTAGATTTTGACTGTGTTTGGATAAAATACCTAGTAACTCAACTTTTACCTTTCCTATTTTAGACCTTGTTTGGAACACTTTGACCTAGACCTTTGACATGCCAATTTTTATTTAGATGCTTAACCTTTTGTGCATATGACATTTGACATTAGACATTTGATGTTAGGATATTTTATTCCAAGTCTTATCAAAAATAATTCTGGAGATACAGCTCCACTTTCAAACCACATTGGAGATACAACTCCACCTTTTAACCAAGTTAGACTAAGCTTGAACCATTTGTCTTTTGGACATAGTTTTTCAGATTTTGTAGAAAGTTAAACCTTTTTATTTCAACTCTTTCATAATTTACATGGATATGTCTAGTTACACTTATGGTGGAGTCACATACAATCCGACTTATTATATAATGGTTGCATAAAATCCAATTAGGAACCCCTATAGATAAATATTTTCTAAGGAGCTTTATTATTCTCCCTACAATACTCCATTTGGAGAACATAGTCAAAATCCACAAAATCCAAATCAAAACCTTGATTGGCATGAAGAGGCTTATGAGGAATATTTTGAAGATGCAAATATAGATAATGTTGTTTGGGATATGGATCCATACACTCTTTATAATAATCAGTACATAGAACATAGTCAATAACCAACTTACAAGCCAACTCACGAATAGGATGATATTGTTTATGAGGAATACTTAGATGCTTTAGCTTATGCAAGTAATTAGGCTCCCCACATCATAGCATTTCTATTCTAGGACCACAATGTCACACCTTTCCCATAACAAGTCCTCATCCTTTTGTTTATATTAAAAACTAAGCTCCACAATGCCCAACCATTTCTATACTAGGATCTCATCCTTTGGTTTGTGTGAGAAATCAAGTTCCATAATACCCATTCATCATTATAGTACCTCATCCTTTGGATTATGTGACAAATTAAGACCCATAATGCCCTATCATTACCATCTCAGGACTTTTTCCTTTGGCTCATGTGAGAAATAATGCTCCCCAAGGCCCTACCATTATCCAACCATAAGTCATTCCTCATCTAATACCAATCCTATCCAAACCACAACTGATCTAATCATTTAAAGACCAAGTTGTGTTTAGAACTAGTATTGTCCAACTCATTGGAAATGAAATCCAAGACAACCAACTAATCTAAGATTTTTTGGTTCAATCAACCATTTGTGATAAGTCAACCTATGATGAACTGCCTATTGATCCTATACCAATAATTGAGGAGTCTCACTCTGATGAGGTAGTCTTTGTAAAGTCACTTATTAACGATTATAACTGCCTTTGGGAAAATAATTAACTCTAACCATATGCCTTTTTTTAAAATCCTCCTATTAACAAGCTAGTATTTGAGAATTTGTCTCTTGACCTATTTCCCATCCTAGATGAGTCTCACTTTGACAAATTAGTTTTTTTGGAGCCCATTATGCCATCATAAGTTATTACTTGTCTACTACCAAATATTTAGTAAGACATCATTGAAACAAAGTACCCATTAGATGAAGAATCAAAATTTGATTTAGGTTATATTATTAAACTAACATTAGATTTAGCATTAGAATCAGAATCAAAAATAATCTCAACATCAAATTCAAATTCCTTTGAGTTAGAATCAGATTCAAAAGAAGAATATGTTTGTGGTTTTTACAACATTGGTTATGCATGCCTTACAGATCAATTTGAATACATTTATGATCCTTTTATGATTTTTGAGGATGATTACTTTAGCTTTGACACAAGTTATCCTAGTATCTTTTATGATGATTTTACATCCTCTCCCCAATTCATTACCATTCCAAAATCCATTACCATCAACCAAAATAGCCATATCATTGACATTCCATATCCCACAAGTATTGATTGAGATCGACAAAATCACACTTTGTTGAACTACATCCATGGTGACATAGCAGTTGAAGAAAAGTAAGGAGGCCAAGACCACATTGATATAGTAGAAGAACACTCTCCTAGTGAAACCTTTTCAGAGGTGCTAGGGGATAATCAAAGTCAGAACTTAGCATCTTTTAGTGAAACTTTTTTAGAAGCGCTAGAAGACAATCAAAGTCAAAAGTCAACATTAATTAGTGAAACCTTCTCATAGGAACTACAAGAAAATCAATGTAACTTTATTGGTGAAAACCTTATTTAGGCACCAATAGCTGAGCACAAAATTTCTTCACTACTTGATTAAGACAAAATTAAATATCAAATTAATATATCTTCCTATTTACAACCTAATTAGATGGTAGCTACTCTCAAAATCAAACAACAAAAAAAATTGGTGGTCTTGCTGAGAGAACAAATCTTTGGCCCCACCACAATCAAAATTATGTTGAATCTAACATTAGCAACATTACGTGTGACTAAAAGTCCTCATCTTCATTTTTTTCCCCACCATTACCTTTTCCATTATCATCTACCATTCTATTTCACACATAAACCTATCATCCAACTTTTATCCTTGTTTACCATCCATGGCCACACTTTAATTTATAGAGGCTAAAAAGATACCTTATCTCGACATTTGAAGGAATTAGAATTAATAACTAGTGAAGATCATGAAAGCATTTTTGATAACTAGATCTACATTGAGTTCTTAACAGAGTAGCTATTCAGATGAGGTCTAAGCTAGAAATTAACATGATCAAGTAGTTTTTTTGTATCATTTATTGATTAGGACATGCATCTCTCCATCGATGATAACAAAGAATCAAAACCACACCTAGGCCAAAAACATGTACCATACCATTTCACATTACTATGCCATTGCCATTATTAGATATCCATTTTCCATTGTCGCATATCCTACCATTCACCCCATCACTTGGGGGAAAACCCTCTTACTATTTTATACATCCTATAATTATGTTCCTATCTAGACCAAAGCCTATTTTTAGTCATCCTACTCAATCCTATTTTGATCTTTTTTCATTTATTTCTTCCTACACCTTTTCATGGGGGGATTTTGATCAAGTTTCAACAATAAATCCAATCCATTTTTACAATGACAATATATGAAAGTAGTGTGATAGTTGATCTGATAAGCTATCTTTCATTTTCCATCTTATATTAGGTTTTTTTATGTGAGCTTGATTATAACCACCTATGGGCAAATTAGTGTTTCACCAGTCTTGGTATTAATTATAACCACATATGGGAAAATTAGTATAATTAACTGATGCCATTATATCCTAGTTATAACCACTTATGGTAAAACTAAGGAAAATATTTATTTATCATGCATTATTGCATCACTTTTCCATCATTGTTCTGATTTGACTGGCCATTTATCAAATTTGAGAACTTATTGGAACCTAGTTGGTTTTTCATCACCTTTTGTGTGGATATAATTATTGTGACTTGAGGTCATTTCAAGACTATGTGGGTCATGCTCAATTCATGTTGAGGTTACCTCAGTCCCCCTTTCCATACGCTCTCACCATTTTATGAGCAACCTAAGCCAAACACTCTCACCATTTTGTGAGTAGGTATCTTGTCATTCTCTAACGAGTTAAGATACCCTCAAAATTCCAAAAACATTGAAAATTTTCAAAAATCTAAAAATATTTGTCCTATCTAAGCCTAATAAGCTGTCCTTGATCTACCTTACTAGGGCACAATCATTATTAGGATGCTTTCTTTTGCTTTTATTTTTAGTCTTCCTGATTGTTTGTTTTTTTTAGGTTGTTTGTTTTTTCTTTTTCTTTTTATTTCTTTGTTTGTTTGCTTGCCTATTTATTTGTTTTCAGCATTGTTGCCTTTATTCCATCTATATATGTTTATTGGTTGATTCCTTATGCACATTATTGTTAAGTCCATCCATATGCATCCATTAACATTCTCATCATGGTTTTTATCATTGGTGCATTATATTATTATGTCTTATCAATATTATTATTCTATTTATATATTTCATCACTTTACACCCACTCATCTTTAATTTGTATTATAGGTTATATATTTGATTTATGCTTGCTAATCAACCCTAACTAGGGAAAAATAATCTTTAACTATTCTAGGTCCTCTTAATGATTATAACTGCCTATGGACAAATCATTATTTTTACTTTTATTCTTGATTATAAGTGTCTTTGGGAAAATCATCATATTTTTTACATAAATGCTTTGCAAGCATTTTCTTCTTTGGATTAATCTCAACCACAAATTAATTCTACCTTTCTTCTTATTTCTTTTCAAAGGACCATCTATCAACAAATGTGATGGCCATTCCCTTAAGGGGGCATCATCATAGGCTTTCCAAAACCATTTGAAACTTTTTCCTTTAGCTCTTATCTTCTTTTTGGCATACAGGCCATTTATCATTATTTTAGAAGACATTATTATGCTTATATCTTGTAATGCCTTCCCAAATAGGGGCAAACTATAGACACCTAAAACTAGCCAATGCTAACCTCTAATCAGGCTTTTGACCAATTTCTATCCAAAATGCATAATTTAGCCTAAAAACACTAAATCACATTAAAATATTTGAAACTTACATATTCAAGTACCAATTTTGGCTAAATTATCCCTAAATGGTGCAATGCAATTTATGGGCTAGCTAACTTTGGTTAGATCATTTTGAGTCAAAATGCCAATTTTGCATTTGGGTGCTCTAGATTTCTCTTTCCTATCAAATCTCTTACATGAGACATGTGCCTATGTTATTTTTTGTTGGTAAATTTCTAAATGTTATAATGGATCCAACACATCTGACATCACCTTCTAATACTAATCCAATCAAATTATGGACCAATAACAAGTCATTCTAATCAATTTGAGTAATTTGTGCACAAAGTGCTTAAACATGCTTAGGAGATAATTAAACCAAATTAGAGGCTTAATTAATAATTCCATGGAAACTTGTTGAATAATTTGTTTTGGAAATGAATACTGAATATCTACATCATTAGGTGACCTCATTTCTTGGGAAGACATCCCTAGGCCATAAATGCCACAAATATTAGAATTCATGCCTCCTATGCCTCATCAAAGCCCTCCATGCCTCTTAATTGATCTTATATCCCAAATATTGATGATCCTATTTATCAATTTTAATTTCATAACTATATTAATCCTTAGCCACACATCTCAATCTTGAGATGGATGGTTTACGTTGATTCTAGAGATTCTAAAAAAACTATAAATAGATAGGCCATAAACAACATTTCTAAGCTACTTTGGTGCAAAGTTATAATTCACAAATATCTTCAAGAATACATTAGAACTATTATTACCATGCCAAATTGATTCCAAGCCAAGCTAAGCCATAAGCCAAAGGTGCCTAGGAGAAGAGGAGATATCCAAGCCTCCTTTGATGAAGACTTCATGAGCACAAGTCGAACAAGCCACTACAACAAGCATTTTGAAGCATCCAAGGAAGTTAAAAGAAGGTTTATTTTAAATTTTAGTTGTGTGTTTTATTCATGATTGTTAACTAAGCTCTCCCTAGTGTCTATGCCTAGAGATGTTATGCTAGTTAGTGTGTTTCTTTCATTTTTTTTCATTTTGGAATTAACACCATAGTAACCATCCTCTCTTGATTCAAATTCCTAGATTCACATATGGCATGCCCGGTGGGATAAAATGCATCCCACACATGAATAAGATCATTTTTTAGCTTTAAAATCTTCATTTAGATCATTAAAACTCTTACTATGGATATTAAATAAGGAAACTAGAAGAACCTAAAATAAGGAACATGATAGTGATACTGAATAATGAACACAAATAGTGTTGATTAGAGGATCCAAATGATAGTGTCAAATGATAACACCTTTTATAGTACCAAATGGAAGATCAAATGATAGTGATAAATATAACTATAAGAACATTTATAGGATTTAAGGGCATGGACAAAAGAAAGGAAAGCAAAAAAGTCAAGGACTAATTCTAAAACCCTACCAAGGTGAAAAAGACTAAGGAAACCAAGGTTGAAACCTTAAAAATTAGAAAACCATTAAATTTACCTAACCTATTTAAGGATACCAAAGTGACTTTCAATGGTATTAGGGATTAAAAACAAAGCACTGCATGTGCACATTTATATTTGCTTGGATATCTTATATAAATTGGAAGTTTACATGTTAAAGTAGAGATTTCTAAATATGAAGATAAATCAAATTTATAAGGGGTTTATAAGAGGAATTCATATTCCATGTGTCAGGAGTTATCAAAAATGATGGTGCTTCTTCTACAAGTATTTCCTTTATTTTAATAAGTTGATAAGAAAAATATTAAATTAGGAACTAGTAAAGCTGGCTCTGGTAACCATGTTATGGATCCATTGGATAACACCAAAATTAATTAAAAATCATATGAGATAGATAAAAAAATAGTTGATAATGTCTAATTTAAAGATGTGGGGCACGATCTAGATGACATGGATAATAGACAACAAGACATGGCAATTAAACACGTCAAAGTTCATCCACATTTGCTAAAGTTCCTTTGCATTGATGAATATAATACAATGATAGAAAAATGATAATTCAATAAAAAACATGAAACCCTTTATGACATAAATATTGAATTATTGAATTGAAATTAGGATTAATTACCACTATATAGAGAGCCAACCCAAGATGAGTAATTTAGAGACAACTCTTAATATGTAGTAATATTAAGTCAATGGATATTTACGTTTATGCATTATTAATAAAAAATGATCTTGGGAGATAATTTTATATAATAAATCAATCTCATCCTCACAAATTTAATACCAAATGCACTAGTTTTATGCAAAT
Source organism: Torreya grandis (assembly GCA_037957365.1). NCBI lineage: Eukaryota > Viridiplantae > Streptophyta > Pinopsida > Cupressales > Taxaceae > Torreya > Torreya grandis. The sequence goes on from JARHVA010002454.1 coordinate 42,524, forward strand.
ATTCAAGTCAACAAATACATTGCAGACTATATCTATGATGTGCAAATTATAATTGAAGGTTCAAAATGTTGTAAGTTTAGGGAATAAAAGATACTGAAATCCTCAATTATCACTATCAAGGGTTGAAATTAAATAAACTATAATCTTTCAAGATGTAGCATAGGGTATCTTACATTCCCTAAACTTACAACATATTGAATGTTCAATTATAATCTATGCATCATAGATATAGTCTACAATGGATTTGTTCACTTGAGGATTGCCACAACACTAGTGCATTTGGTATTAAATTTGTGAGGATGAGATCAATTTAATATATAAAATACTCTCCAAATATCATTTTTGATAATTGATTCATACACGTAAATATTTTTTGACTGAATATTACCATAAACTAAGAATTCTCTCTCAATTCCTCATCTTGGTTTGGCTCTCTATATGGTGGTTGATAATCCTAAATTCCATGAAATAGTTAAATCTTTATTTCATTAATGGTTTCATGTTTTTTATTGGCTGATCATTATTCCATCCTTGTAGTATAATCATCAATCTGAAAGAACTTTAACAAATTTGGATGACTTTTGACATGTTCAATTGCCATCTCTTGTTGTTTGTTATCTTTGTCATCTAAATCACACCCCACATATTCATAATAGACATTATCAACCATTATTTTAGATAGTCTATATGATTTTGGAAGAATTATTGTGTTATCTAATGGGTCCATGATATTGGTTACTAGAGGCATCTTGACTAGTTCCCAATTTAATATTTTTCATATCAACTTGTCTAAAATAATGGTAATACTTGAAAAAGAAGCACTATCATTTTTATTAACACCTGACACATGGAATATGAATTCCACTTATAAACCCCTTATAAATTTGATTTATCTTCATGTTCAAAAATCTCTCCTTGAATAATGTGAATTTCTTATTTTTATAGGATATATCCAAGCAAATCTATAATAAGGTATCAAAGCTAAATTTTGAAATCCAATCATTATACCATGTATGCATTTGGATGTTGTATAATATTTAAAATATATGATCTTAGAAAGTTATTCAAAACATATTTTATTACCATGGAAAATTTTCATGGTTAGGGCTAAAGGGGATTGGGAAATATAATGCAAAAAAAATTTAAAATGAGGTTAGAGGGTGTGTTTATAGGATTAGGGAGGTGATCGAGCAACTGGATAGTAGACCAACCACACTAGTCACCTGACAGCTTGGCCCAACTTCATCATTCAATATAGTCAAATCAATCTTCCTCTCAACATAACCATCCAACACTTGTCATTTACTGCAACCATTCCATCAAGTTATTTGATTTAGTTATCTAACATAACCATCCAGTGTAGTTGTCCAGCACATCCGTTTGACACATCCACTCAGTGGTTCCATCTAATGTCTATATTTTAGTGTATCCAAATGATTATATGGAAAAAAAGTAAATTTATTATTTTTTCACCTTTAGAATCATCATAGATTCACCATCATCTATAGAGGATTCACCATATTTATGATTCAAATTTCCCTAGATTCACCAAATATATCAAATAAGTGATCTAGTAGGGCCTCTTGAAATTAACCTTGATCATAAACCTATGCACCTAAAACCAACTCTTATTATCATGGATCTCAAGTACATAGGGGTTTTCAATTACCACTAGGATAATTTACCTCAAATCCTTTTGTGGTGATAAATCTAATCACTTAAAACAAGTAATTTGAGCTAAATGTGTACACTATGGAATTTAAGATGATTCTTAAGACTAATATGCACTTTACCCTATTTTAATATACTTTAAATCTCCTTAATAAGATATAAATCATTAGACCATACCTCATAATGATCTCATACTTGATTAGGAGAGTCTGTGTATACCTCTATGGTGGTGTGGGCCTTCTAGGCCAAAAATAGGATTTTAGGCCTAATTAGCCTAATCTGAGTGTTGGAGCTATAAGGTGATTTATAAGTGATCCAGGGATTAAATTTCATCATAAAACCTCCCTTACTACCTATTTATAAACCTTTTCAACTATTCTAAATACCCATACTCCACTCTATCTTTATTCTTTCATGATTGTGCCTTAGGGTCTATTGACAGTCAAGCTTAATTGCTTGGCAGTGGTATAAGATCTGAATATGATTTTCTATTTTCACTAAATAATTGGAAGTGTTTTAACTCTTTTAGATGAATATCATGGTGTAAAACATCCTTAGGCCAATATTTTTACCAACTTTGCTTCATATACACCCCATACAATATCCCTAGGGTTTGTTCACTGTCAAACCTACATAACCCCTAGATTTGAGATTTAAGTATTTTTACTTACCTAATATTTAGAAAATTTTAAATCCCTATTATGTCACCCACACTATTTTATCATGTGTTTCCATCCTCACGTCCCCTTCAAGCCAATTTGTGTATATAGGCTTACTTATGTCTATTAGACCCAATAGGCCTGAGTAAACCATAATGCTCAATTTAAACATCACTCTATTCAATTTAAAACTCTCTTTATAAGAAACCCTCATTAATAAACCCATATTTCACCTTTACTACCTATATTTCAAGTATATAATGTCTTCAAATACCACTCAACACACGTGGATGCTAGTAATACTAGTACAAATGAGTGTTTTAGGTTTCTTTTCTTTATATATCCCTCAAGGATTTTGACTTTAAACCTAACTCTTATCTACCTCAACTATAATGTGAATATAAGTTCCCTATCTAACTCTCAAATTTTCAATTTGCTCACTTGGTCTCTTCAAAGATTGCTAGCAGACTAGGGTCTATCTGAGATAAAATAGTGAATGTCTCCACTATTAATATGACCTTGATGATATCATTAATGGATTTACCTTATAATTATGATTATTTTTACTAAACTTGAAGACCTAAATACACATTTAGAGGTTTTAAAACCTTCAAACTTCCAAAACCTATTGTAGGTATTGACTATGTGTAAGTATGGGCTAGATGTAAATGCATATTGTTGTATCCTTTAGATATAGAACCTCATCAATACATCATAAAATATATCAATATTTTAAATTTGTTTTGATAATATTTAGATAGGTTTTTCATCTCCTAACACTCTTTCTCTTCTATCCTTACTAGGTTCAAGACCAACTATTTGTTTACTCATATGTAGGTGTCTTAATTAGAGTTAGGATTATGTTTTTAATCTTGAGACCTTAATGTCAACTTGATTAAATGGAATTATTCAATAGGTATCAGTATAAAAAAATTAGTTTCCTTTATATATATATGTTTAATATCATTGTATTCCCTCTTTGCAACTAGTTACTTTATAGGCTTGTGTGTATAAAGATTATGATTAGTCAGACCTATAGTAAAGTTTTTCTTTAAATTTCAAAAATTACTTAACATCATCCATTACTACCACTACCCTATATGATTTATTCACTTATCTTGACATAACACTTGAAATTATATGTTAAATCATTCTCAGTCACTTTATGTTCTATCAAGCACTGTGTAGATTTAGTTAAACCTCTTGGTTGTGTATGACTTGATGAGGTCAAGATATGCCCATTAAATGTATAATAAATGACCTCATCTTACTATCTCTTTCTATTAATTTTGACTACATTTTGTGACTTTTATTTTAATCTAATATGAGTTAGGATGTAATTGTCCATCTTTTGTTGATTGTGATTCTAACATTTAAAAGATCTGTAATTCCTAACAAGTGTATTAGAAAATACAAGTTTTTGTAATAAAATAGGTCATCATCAGGTTGAAGAACAAATATGAAGTAGATTACATGTTTTTTGAAGTATTGGAATCAATACAACTTAGTTTCAAAACTCCACCATGCTATTACAAGTTCTGTCACATTTTGAGACTAAGTTTTGAAATTATATATTAGCTCTAAAATTATCTGAATTAGTTTTGGTATTCCTACAAATAAGCTTTGAAACTTTCATGGTTAGATATAGAATGATTTCCTTTAGTTTTAGAACTCTTCTAAAGTTCTAGAACTGATAATGGTCTACTTTAAATGGTTGATGATCTATCAAATCAATAATCCCATTAATTAGGAGTAAATTTTTGATTTCCATACTTGTAGATCTAATACACTTATCACACAACTAGACATCTAGCCATATTTTAATTTAGCATCTATTTTAAGCATGATTTAGCTCCATCGTATCCATAAAATAGTTACAGCTATCAATGCACCACAAGAAGAAGAATATATGTACAGACTTGGAAAAATATAAAAAGAGGGTAATAATTGAAGAATAGAGGGATAAGGATAGATTAGTACATTTTTGTAATACATAATAGTTTATCAATAAAATATCCATTTCTATTTTGAGAGAGAATTAAGTTGTTCAATCTTATTTCTAGGCAGAGCAAGGGCCCACTCCTCCAAGAACCAGGATCTCCATTTTGTCAGTATTTATATTTTATTTTCAAAAGCAAATAGGTAGCTCTGTTAAATTTATAAATGCTTTCAATTCCTTAATTTAAAATTTATTTTAGATTTGTCCCTGTAGGTGCTCTAAATTAAATTTTCATTTCTTGCAATCATTTTCCAAGCATTATAAATTATGTGTTTATTTCTAGCAAATTCATTTCTACAAAGTGTGTTTATTTCTAGCAAATTTAATTCTACAAAGTGTGTTTATTTCTAGCAAATTCCTTTATGCAAAGTGTGTTTATTTCCATCAGATTTTCATAGTTTGATTTCAATAAGTTTTTAACCAAAAAGTCCTTAAGACATTAAAGATCCCCCAAAATAAAAGAAAATATATAAATAATTACAATCAATTACTAAATCACTAAGATTCTTATTATTGCATATAGCTTTAGACACACCCCTAGTTGAATATGACATCAACAGAGAGTTGATTAAATGAAGGGAATAATGACACCCATCATTTTTGGCACCATTGTCAGGGAATTACTAGTTGAAATTTTCTAATTAGGTGTCAACAAGAGAAACAATCATATATTTAGTAATTGCAGAAATCTTCCTGAAGTTATCATAAAATTTATTAGTAGACCAAGAGACTCCAAGGGTAAATTTCTCCCAAAAATATCTGAAAAAAAATCTCCATCATTCTCTAGTTTAAATAAGGAAGTTGACCAAGAATTGGAGGCACCATTATCTCCTAAAATATAAGAAGCAGAGTTGCCATATTTGGAATTTTTAGATCAGTCACCAGAAGTAAGTAGAACTTTTAGGAGGAGGATTATTTCTCAAGATCTATTAATGGAAATTTTTGATTCTAAATTGAGTAGTCAACCACCTACTCCTAAATTTTCACCATCCCTAGAGCAGATCACATACCACATTGACTGGGAGAAGGGACTATAAATTACTAGAGAGATGGCACGAGAAGATGGAAGAGAAACTGAGAGAACCTTTAGCTATCTGATTCAGTTGGAGGATGATGAAACCACTATGAAGAACATTTCACCTGCACACTTTCCAAAATTTAGAGGAATGTCATCTAAAGATCTTGACCAATTTCTATTTGATTATAAAGTACTATGTCAGACTTATGATTACAAGATAGATAATAAAAAACTCATGTTGTTTCCATCTACTCTAAAAAATGCAGCAATGAGGTGGTTTATGAGATTAACATCTAATTCTATTACCAATTGGAAACAAATGGAGACTGTCTTCCTAGACAAATATCAAGATTATTATAGAGGAAGAAATCGAAAGGAAGAATTTTTTAAAATCAAACAGGAAGAGGATGAAAATATGGAAGATTATTTGGACAAAATTCTTCTTTGTGAGTAAAAGATGTGGATTTGTACTTCAAGAAGAGTTAAGTAAAACCATCTTTCTTAAAGGTCTGGATGATGAATCTAGGCAAACCCTTGATTTAATTGGTGGTGGAAACATTGCTCAATTAAGAATGAATGAAAACATAGAAATTTGTAGAAACTATTCAAGGACAAGGAGTGGACCTAGAAATGAAAAAATGGTTAAAGATTCTAATCTAGATATGAACAAACTAATGGATGAATTGGCAAAATTTAAAATAGACATATTAGTTTAATTAACCTCCACTATGGATGGATTGTAAGCTAAAGCAAATGCCAAAATTAAACCATTAGCCATGTATTATCCTAGATGTAGGACGAAGTATGCAATAGGAGAATGTCCTTTGGATAAAATAGAAGTATTTCTTGTCTATGAATCTAAATAACATGATACTCATGCTTGTTCTCTTCTTCCACTCATAAAAAATTAGCTCAAACAAACTAGTACATCATCCACCATAGAAGAATTGAATTTTGTTCAAAGACAACCCAACTAAGGGTAGTTTATGCCAAGACCAAGTCCTAATCCTTGGATGATACCATGGGCAGCTCAAATAGTACTGCAAAGTTGGGGACAGCCACCTTGGACCCCTCAATCAACATGGCATCCTCAGGGTTGGGCAAGTCAATCTTGGTATACTCAAGGACATCAAAAACCTTGGGCTGGTCAAGGAAATCCTTATGCTTGGCCATGACCTAGATGGGGCCCTAGTAATTATGTGTAAGGAAAAACATATCCAAATCAGAACCAACAAGCTATAATGGGATCTCCAGCACAAAATCCACAAGCTAAAAATGTAGTCCAAACACAAATTCCAGCATAACTAGTAGCAAACCCAAGAAACAAACAAACAACTCATATATACAAAAAAGAACCAAAAAATTAGTTGATCTAAATGTAATAGATTGTAAAGACACTCAAACCAGATCTGGTAAAATAGTTAATAGTCCACCTATTATAATCAATGAGATGATAGAAGAAGCTAAAACCCCTAGTTTGGTTACACCTAAGGAAGATGAAAAAGAAAAAGATAAGAAACCAGAAAAAACTCTACTGAGATTCCATTTCCAAAAAGATTTAAAAAAGCCATAGAAATTAAGGAATCTAAATTGGTATAGGAACTAAGAAGATTGAATATTTAAATACCATTGTTACAAGCAATCAAGGATATTCCAAAGTTAAACAAGTCAATCAAACTGTTATATTTTAAAAAACTTGGAAGAAAGAAGCAGTACCCTAGGACTATTAAGGTAGATGGGAAACTTATTGATTTATTAGTAGGAAAACTCCTACTTCAAAGTATGGAGATCCTAAAAGCCCTGTTATTTTTGTCTCTATAGGGAATAAAGATATACATAATGTTTTGATTAATTTAGGAGCAACTATCAATGTAATGATAGTGGACACTTTGAAAAAATTACCATTACAAGGTATACAAACTACTAACACCATATTGCAAATGGTAGATCAGTCTGTAGCAAAACCAGAAGGAGTTATTGAAGATGTAGCAGTAATGGTGGAGTCATGGGAATATCTAGGTAACTTCCTTATATTGCAGCAAAATGGTAAAACAATTGGTTATCCCATTATTTTTGGTAGACAATGGTTAGCTACAGTTATTTCTTTAATTGACTATAGGTTAGGTGATATGACTATTTCAAATGGTAAGAATTCTAAGAAAATTTCATTATATCCCTCTACACAACCTTTTATTGATAATCTACAAAAATTATGGGTTGATAATCCTGATATTAATGAGAAAAATATGTCTTCTTTGGCTATGATAACATTGAAAGATCATGTAAGGTAAATAGAATATATGGTTCATCCTCCATTAAATGTACACCAATTGTCATTGGAGCAAACGGGATTAGTTCTGGAACGTATTCTGGAAACATCATAGTTAGTTTTAGAACCACACCAACAACAATTCCCTACAAATAAAGATAATTTCACTCTAGAGGAATGAGATTTCTCTTAGGGAAATGAAGGATCTATAGCTTCAAATTTACATATATCAAGAGATGATGAAGAATTTCTAGAAAATAGCAGTAATGAGAAGTTTAACCTACAACAAGATAAGTATCATAACTCTTCCTGCTATCCTTTGTCTAGCATTCTGTCTTAAGGAACTTTTGGATATGTTGTTACATATCATATGTTTTTACCAAATTCATGTCCACTAAAAACCTTAATGGAACCCTTTCAACAAATTAGTTCATCATATACTGGAACCAAACATGTTGAGATTCAACCAGGTAAAATTTTAAATATTAATAGCTAGTTAAAGAATGATGAAGAAGACAAACTGTTTAATGTTCTGAAGGATCATACTAAAGCTTTTGCTTGGGACTATAGAGAAATGAAGGGAATTTATCCAAGTATATTCACCCATCACATTTATACAGTAAACATTAGACTAGTTAGGCAACCTCAGAGAAGGATTAATCTAGCCTTAAGGGATATAGTCAAACAAGAAATTGAAAACCTATTACAAGTAGGTTTTATCTACACTATCTCAGATAGCCAGTGGGTGTCTTCTCTTGTAATTATCCCTTAAAAAAATGGAAAATGGAGAGTTTATGTTGACTATAGGGAACTAAACAAAGCCACCCTAAGAGATTATTTTCCCTTACCATTTATAGATCAAGTCTTAGATAACCTTTCAGGTAAACAATACTTTTCCTTCATAGATGGCTTTAGTGGATACAATCAAATTAGAGTTGCTTCTAAGGATTAGGAAAAAACTAAATTTACTTATCCATGGGGTACCTTTGCTTATAGGGTATTACCATTTGGACTATGTAATGCTCCAACAACCTTTCAAAGAGTTGTATTAGAAATTTTTGTGGACCTAACAAATGACTATGTAGAGGTATACATGGATGACTTTACTATGCATGGAGATACATTTGATGATGCCTTGAAAAATTTGGATAGAGTATTAACAAGATGTGAACAACATCACTTGTCTCTTAGTCATGAGAAATTTTTGATGATGGTTGATGAAGGGATTGTATTAGGACACCATATTTTGAAAAGAGGAATTCAGGTTGACCAAAACAAAATCAAGATTATTTTAGACTTGCCTATTCCTTAGACCCCTATAGATATCAAGTCATTTTTAGGGCATGCTAGATACTATAGGTGCTTTATCAAGGATTTTAGTAAAATTTCTAGCCCCATATTTAAGTTGCTAACCAAGGACTATGAATTTATTTGGGATGAAAAGTGTCAACATGCTTTTAAAGAAATTAAAGAGAAATTAGTAATTTCCCCAATATTGAGAGGACCTAATTGGGAAAAACATTTTCACATATAAACTGATGCCTCAAATAACTCAATTGGTGCATTTTTGGGATAGAAAGATGAAGAAGGAAAAATTTATGTTATTTACTATCTTAGTAAAAATCTTACTCCCACTGAAATAAATTACACTACCATTCAAAAAAAAATTCTAGTTGTGATCTATGCAATTAATAAATTTAGACATTACATTACATGGTATAAAATATTTGTACATACAGATCACTCAGTAATTAAATATTTAATGAAAAAACTTATGGTTGGAGGTAAAATAATTAGATGTTTATTACTTCTACAATAATTTGATCTTACCATTGTAGACAATCCAAGCAAATCTAATATGGTGGCTGATTTCTTGTCAAGACTCACCACTACAAGGGAGCAAGATGCAGTCAAGGACAATTTTTTCGATGAATAATTATTTGTTATTTTAGTTGATACACCATGGTTTGCTGACATGGAAAATTATCTTGAAACAAGGAAGTTTCCTCCTTTCACTAAAAAACAAATAAATAAGTTAATCAAAAATAGTGCACAGTTCAAATGGTTAAATGGAATGCTATTTAAATGTGGTCCTAATTTGGTTTTACATAGGCTTGTAAGAGAAGATGAAATATTTGACATCCTCCTAGCATGTCATGATGAACCAAGTGGAGGACACTATTTAGTGAAAAAAATAGCTCATTAAATACTTGGCACTAGTTACTATTGGCCATCTCTGTATAAAGATATGAAGAGATATATTAAGCGGTGTGATCCTTGTCAAAGGATGGGACAGCCAACCTTTACCAATGAAATGCCTCTGTAACCTTAAGTAGTGATTGAACCATTTAAAAGATATGGAATTGGATTTTTTTGGACCCTTTAATCATCCTTTATAGGGAAAAGAGCACATTCTTGTGTGTACTGATTATGTGACAAAGTGGGTAGAAGTGCAAGCTTTAACAAATGCCACTAAAGAAGTAATTATTGATTTCTTTAGCTAATAATTATGGTAAAGTTTGGAGCACCAATATGCTTAGTTTTAGACCAGGGACCACAATTTGTGTCCAATATGATTTAGGCTTTCAAAATGTATTATCAGATCAATCATAGGAAGTCATCTCCCTATCACCCTTAAGAAAATGGACAAGTTGAAGTAACAAATAGAGAATTAGAAAACATCCTCACTAAAATAGTTGAAGTAGAAAGAAGAGATTGGGTAAAGAGACTACCTGAAGCTGTCTCAGCTTACAATACAACTTGGAAAAATACAACAAGGTTTTCACCATGTGAGTTAGTCCATGGGAAAAATCCTTTGTTGCCTATTGAGTTTGAACTACAGATATTGAGGACAATAGCTAAGGTTGGAATTGAATTAGATATGGCTCAAATGGAGAGAATCCTTCAACTCAATGAGTTGGATGAATTAAGAATGGAAGCACTTCACCACATAGATATAATCCAAGATCAAAGGAAGAAATGGCATGATTCACATATCAAGTAAAGGTAAGTCAAAGTAGGAGAATGGACATTATTATTTGATTCTAAGTACCAACAATTCAAAGGTAAATTGAGAACCAAATGGTTGGGACCTTATCAGATTGAGTAGATATTTGGCAATGGTTCTATTCAATTACTTCCCATTGATGGCAGTAGAAGAATACTCTTGGTCAATGGACATAGGCTAAAAATTTATAGGAAGCCTCCTACTAAGGATGAATTCTTGAAGTATATTGAAGCAAACAAAGAATTTGATCATATGGAAGAACCCATTCCTTACAAAATGATAAAATAATTACATGAATAGATCCAAAATAAAGGGAAAAGGATGAAAACTAGTAAATGGCATTCTCTTTTCTAAAATAAAAAAAATCTCTCAAAGTTCAATTGAAAACTAGCGATGGCGGTTGATCTTCTCAAATAAATGGCTAATTCAAAATAAAAACTTCTTTAAAATTCTAATTGTTTTCTAACTGTTTTCCTTGATTTCACTTTTTAGGAATGATGAGTCACCATAACGAAGGAATTACATCATTAAGGATGGTAATTATGTTTTTAACTTATTAAACGTTAGATTGAAAGTTTACATGTATGATTAGACTTGATTTAAAAAGATTAGTATGATGAGTCATCTATTGTACATCATGATTAAACATGAGAAATCATAAGAAAGATATTGATGATGGAGTAAATTGGTGGCATAGTTATAAAGAATCATTATTATTATTGAATCAAAAAAGTAAAAAATAGTTACATAAAAACTTCAAGAGAGATATAGCCAATTAAATCCGTCAGTTCCATAACTGAGTACAGTAAATTCATAGTCAAATTTATCAGTTTTACAACTAAGTACAGTAATTTCACAACCAAATTCGCTAGTTCCACTAATAAGAGAAGTAATATTTAGCTAACCTATGTAATATTAAAGAATAATGAATCATGGGGATTAAAAGGAAGTTAGAACTAGAGGATGATACCTAGCTCCTTACAGATGAAGAAGTAGCAACTATCTTTCAACAGGCAGGATGGCTAGAGTTTATGAGGAAATTATCCAAATATAATGATGAATTGGTAAGATAATTTGTTATCAATTTAGAGCAAACAAGGACAAAGGTTAGGAAGGTTTTTATTCCTTTTTTTATGAATGTAATAAGTTATATATTTGGAATACCAATGGTGCATGTCCCAAACCCTGACAAAGGGACATTAAAAGACCTAGTTAAAACCCTACTAAAAGAGGGTAAAGTTGAACCCCAGTATATTTACAACACAAAGAAAATCATCAAAGGAGTTAGAAGGGCCAGCTTACCCAAACCCTTTGATAGAGTAGCATTTTGGATAGTTAAGTATTTAACCTGTGATGGACAATTTGGGTCAGTAGGAAAAGAAGTCCTAAAAATCCTCATATAACTTAGATATGGAGCCAAAAAACTAGAATATATAGTAAACCTTCCAGGGTTTCTTTTTGACTCCATCCATATAATGTCCCAGAGGTATTCTTGGGGTGTAGGAACAATTAGACATCATGGGTTAGTGTATTTAGTATGCCAACACCATTTTATTTCAAAGAAAAATGGGGAAGAAATGTGGGAAATGTTTCTTGGCAAGTTTAGGCAGAACCCTGGTATTTTTAGAAGAGTAATAGAAACTCCCCCTACCCCTTTAATTCATTTAGAAATTGGTACCACTGATGAGGAAAAGAAATAACTAGGGGAGGAGGAAATACCAAAAAGAAGAATATCTAAAAGAAGAGTTGAAATTGCAGACCCTACTATGCCTTCTCAAGAAATTCCTTCTTCTACAGAAGCTATAGGAGAACTAATATCTTACTCTGATAGTGATGGTTCACCTAGGCCTAAGAAAAAGGTGAAAATTAGAAGAAGATCTAAGAGGAGACCCATTTTTGTACATTTTGAGGCTCCTTAAAGAAGGAGAAGTCATAAAATGTCTAAATAAATTCCAGAGGAGATGAAAGAACAAGAAGGGCTGGAAACTGAAGCTACTGATAATTTGGGTAGCGTGACCATGACTCCTCCTTGACTAAGCCAAATAGAAAAATAAAAAGAATATGAAAGATTTGAGGATCAATTTTTCCAAGGAATGGGTGAGTCAGCAACACCATCACATGAAGAAGATGAATAGGCATCCTGGAAAAGGAAAGGGGAATCCCCTCTAGTGGAAGAAGAATGCTCAACTCCCCAAGAAATTTTAGAAAAAAAAACAAATCAACAGGTTAAATAGGCTCTATTTTTTTCTAGATCAGAGCTCATTATCAATAAAAAGGATGAGGAATTGAATTTCCTCAAACTCAAATTAGAACAGAGAGAAATGCTCTTTAAGGAATTAATAAACTAGTTCACAGCCAAGACTGAGGAATTAGCAGAGATTAAAAGGTAGCTGATGAAGAGGAAAAATGTAAAATTCCCAATAGATAGACTGCTATGTCAATAGTCTCTACACAAATTTAATTGACTTATCTACCACTCAAATAGTTACAGGATGATACATGCAGAGAACTCAGTGTAGTCAAGACATCCAATAAGGACCTGAAAAGCAAAATGGAGGAAGAAAAGAAAGCAAGGAAGGAATGGGAAGAAAAAATTTACAAGGATTAAAAAGATAAATATAAATATCTTGTGAAAATACAAATGGTTTGCATGATGAGTGAGAAATTTCTTGCATGCAGAAGACCTTCTCTTGCATATAGTATGTTTTTAGAGGAACAATTCATTCGCTTGCAATTGGCAAGGATAGCATGTGGCCTTCCACATGAAATAAAATATGAAGTTGATTTCTTAGTAGCCTACTCCTTAGCCAATGAAGAACAAAAAAATATTCTCTATGAATTTTACCTTTGCAATTTCATGCTGGAAAAGAATTCAGGTTTTATGATCAATTTGTATGTAGGGGAAAGCCAGCTTAACGCATTTGTCTCTTTTCTTCAAAATTAGATTGCATAAAAGGAGAGGGAGTCAGAGAATCTGTTAAAGGCTAGTTCATCTGGTCTCTATATGAGAATTCATTATGGAAACCCATTCACCTTTGCTTTACATTTCCAATCCCATGCATTTAATGGAAGGTTCAAGGAACCTTATCTTGCCAATTTACAAAAAAACATTAATGCTTTCAACTCTTAAGAAAGGGAAAAAATTTATAATATTCATGATGTATGTTTGAAAAGATGGGAATTTCTCCCAGTGGCATTGAAAAGAAGGGAAGTAATATCCCCTTCAAATTTGATCTGGAGTCTAGAAAGGGCAAAAGCTTTATGCACAATAATTCCTTGGATCAATGAAACTCCCTTATGCATATGGATAGGAATGCAGACAAGGCCACCTCTACTTCTCACCCCCATGTCTCCTTGGTAAAATAGAGAACCTCAAGATCCCACTCAATATGAGGAATGGAAAATAAAAGTAGAAGCAGGAGCAAGGTATAGTACCTCTAAATCAAAGCATTGGGATATTCTGTTCTAGCCATTTGATCTGAGCAGTCAAATGGGATGCAAAATATACAATCCTAAATTTTAAGATTAACGTTTGTAAAGGGACTTAAAAATAAGTAAGTATAGGGGAAATGATGAGGTAAGGATATGCCCATTAAATGTATAATAAATGACCTCATCTTACTCTCTTTCTATTAAGTTTGACTACATTTTGTGACTTTTATTTTAATTTGATATCAGTTAGGATATAATTGTCCATCTTTTGTTGATTGTGATTCTAAAGTTTAAAAGCTCTGTAATTCCTAACAAGTGTTTTGGAAAATTCAAGTTTTTATAACAAAATAGGTCATCATCAAGCTGAAGAACAAATATGAAGTAGATTGTATGTTTTTGGAAGTATTGGAATCAATACAGCTTAGTTTTGAAACTCCACCATGCTATTACAAGTTCTATCACATTTTTGGACTAAGTTCTAAAATTCTATATTTAGTTCTAGTACTCTTGCATATAAGCTCTAGAACTTTAACAGTTAGATATGGAATGATTTCCTTTAGTTTTGGAACTCTTCTAAAATTTTGGAACTGATAATGATCTATTCAAAATGCCTGATGATCTATCAAATCAATTATCCCATTAATCAAGATCAGATTTTCAATTTCCATACTTGCAGATCTAAGACACTTATCACACAGCTAGACATCCAACCATGTTTTAATTTAGCATCTATTCTGAGCATAATTCAGTTCCATCACATCCATAAAATAGTTACGGCTATCAATGCACTACAAAAAGAAGAATATATATATATATATATATATATATATGGACTTGGAAGAATATAAAAATAGGGTAATAATTGAAGAATAGAGGGATAAGGATAGATTAGTACATTTTTGTAATACAAAATAGTTTATCAATAAAATAGCCATTTCTATTTTGAGAGAGAATTAAGTTGTTCAATCCTATTTCTAGGTGGAGGAAGGGCCCACTCCTCCAAGAACTAGGATCTTCATTTTGTCAGTATTTATATTTTATTTTCAAAAGCTCTATTAAATTTATAAATGCTTTTAGTTCCTTAAGTTAAAATTTATTGTAGATTTGTCCCTGTAGGTGTTCTAGATTAAATTTTCATTTCTTGCAATCATTTTCCAAGCATTCTAAATTATGTGTTTATTTCCAACAAATTCATTTCTGCAAAGTGTGTCTGTTTATAGAAAATTTAATTCTACAAAGTGTGTTTATTTCCAACAAATCCATTTATGCAAAGTGTGTTTATTTCCAACTGATTTTCATAGTTTGATTCCAATAAGGTTTTAACCAACAAGTCCTTAAGACATTAAAGATCCCCCAAAATAAAAGAAAATATACAAATACTTATAATCAATCACTAAATCCCTAAGATTCTTCTTGTTGCATATAGCTTTAGACACACCCCTGGTTGAATATGACATCAACAGAGAGTTGATTAAATGAAGGGAAAAATGACACCCATCATGACTCTCTTGAAATGCCCCTGATCAAGGCAAGAACTAATTAATAATGTTATTTTCTCCTTAATTTCCTTAATAATATTTTTTAAATCTTGGAATATATAATAAGGATCAATATCTTTATAGCCTCAACCACACCTCATTTCGATGCAGTACTCTTGATTGTATTTTCACATTCATTGTAGGTGAAGATTGACTACTAGTAGGGTTTAAATTTTTATAACTAAACTTGAAGACCATGATGAACTAAATCCTTAATAAATCTTAAAGAGTATAAAAATATTCGATTCATGATGTAGGTGGATAATTAATTATGATGATAATGAGATATATGAGAGAATGAGGATGGAGTGATAAGTTGACAATGGTGAATGGCAGTGATAAAGACTATGAAGACGAAATGAAACATGGAGTGAAATAAACATGAATATAATATTAATATAGAAAAAAAATGATCTTAAACACCTTATTCATATGAATTAACATAATATATCATTTTTAAGGCTCTCAAAGAAGTATACACAGTCAAAAAGGGAACCTAGGATTCTCAAAACTACCTTAACATATGCTAAAAGAGACTGTGGGGATGTTAAGGGAAGATAGATTATTTATATGATGTCATAGGGTTTGATTAAGTTTAAGAAACATGAATACATAAAAATATACATAAATTATATTTCACATATAGTCACTTACTATGTTTTGACAACCTAAAACCACCATGAACTGTACAACCATTCAAACTACCTGTGGACTATAGATTTGGCAATTAATTTGTCTTCTTCAGCTATCTATACTTCACACATATGATATGAGGTTTTATAATTTTGTGAAAAATTGGTTAATATTATTAAAAATCTTTCATATCTTCCATTTTTATATCACCATGCTCAAGAGAGGATAAAAAAAAGAATATTAGTTCCTTGCTTGAATGAAAAAGCCATTGTGAGTACCTTATCTTGTTAATTATTGTTAATAAAGGAGATGGATCCAAACTAAGAAAAAATTTCCAAATATGTAAGCTATCAATGGTCTCTTCCTTTGACCAAAACATCATATCCTGATATTCTCTCTCATGGCTTTACCATCTGTGAACTTGAAGGTCTCTACTAAGATGTAAAGGAATACAGTGGTGTTTGAGGAACGGTTTTGAGCTTGTCTTGAACATTCTTTACATGAATATTCTCCAAGATAAATGAAATTAATCCTATTACAAGATTATAACCTCCCATTTATGGAAAAGTTTGTACCAATTAGTGTAACTTGTAAAAATGGTTAAAACTCTATTTTTCTATGTTTTTCCACATTTCAAGCTTAGACCCACTATTTTAGGGGGAAATGAGTAATATTACAAGTAAAAATGAATATTAAAACAATTAAAAAAAATTTAAAGTAAAAGGGAGGGATATTTCACATGTGGGAGCTCTTTTGAAGGCCAAATAACACTCTAGACTTGTAGAGGAGGCATTTTCAAAGCCTAAAACCATTTAACTAAAGTAATGTCATGACCATGAGGGTGATTAAGGGTATGATATATAATTTTGTGGCCTTTTAAGTTTTAAAATGTCATTTTATGGCTAAAACCTCTCTTTTAGGCAACATACACATAGCTTTAAAAGGATATTTGTCAATGAGTATCATGAAGAATACTTATAACATTTTTAAAAGGTTTCAATTTGGCTTCTATGTATCTTCACCACACTTCCAAATCTTATAGTCATCCTCATACCTTGAATATACCAAATAAACTAGAAAAGGGTCATGGCGAGTCATCATCTACCACCTTTACCATCTCCATCAAGGCATTTTAGATCATATGTCCACTTCAAATCATTGTCAAGACATTCAAACATAATCAAGCATCATGATGATACTTGACACCAATTGAAAAGAGGTACGACAATGATAAGATAGTGAGACCTAATCCCTTCACTTTATAGTCAAACACATCATGATGATAAAGCACATCACCTAAGGACCCAAGATATCTAAGAGATATGGTGATAAAAAATGGAATAAATGACATATATAGGAGTATTTAATTACTTCAAGAAGTAAATAGGAGACATCATGACTTAGGATTTCACCATGTAAAGGCCTAGGTGGGTTTCCTAAAAAATTTTGGTTATAGGGGTTAGAATTTGGCCTTAAGAGGCCAAATTTATAGCAGTTACCATCTAGTAAAATGTAGTCATTTAAAATGTCAAAATTGGTATCTTGAGTTTGGCTTATGACACCCAACCCATAAGTTCCTCTTTCATATTCTAATGACCCTTCTAGACACCTTTTTATTATTCCTAGTAATTCATAGACTTATGAAACCTAACTCCAACTTAGCTAGACTACATTTCCCATGATAATTCCATCCCCATAAGTCCCTCACATATAGGATAAGATCACCTAACTTAGATTATAGTATTAGACCCTTGGGTGTCCTATTATAACACTCCTATCCAATTACTTTTTTATCTCTAACATTCGTTTCTTTCCAAATCCCTATCCTTCATCTTTTTGGCCTAATGTAAATACATTCAACCCATGACCAATAGATCTATATAAAATCCCATTCAAAGGTAATTTAGAAGGGGTTGGAAAAGATTACAAAGCAAGAAAGAATAAAATCAAAACCATTAAGTAAAATTTACCTATTCTCTACATATATCCATCCAATATAGCTACAAGAATCTCCAAATCCTCACATCAGTCCCTAGCCACTTCAAACACTCCTAATTTAGCATTTTTGCATCTACATAACACTATTTCACAAAGCATATTAAATGGGATAACTACATATGACTTGATCCCTCTTCAGAGTATTTGTATATAGGTAGTGTTCCCACATAAGGGGTGTGGATACACATTCAATGCATCTTACACACATAACCCCCCTTCTTTCACAAGTTTTATCAAACCACAATGAAGTCTAGGGTTTTAATATTAAATAATATATACAAGTAATTCCATAGACTTCTAGAAGTTGATATTTCATAGGTAGGCTCACATAGGGATAGTGAACAAAACCCAAAAAACATAGGTCTCTATGATTAACTTAGATAACAATGGTAGAAGAGGACAATAGCATTGGACCCTAGGGTGTCTAATTTTAGCACTCCTATCCTTTAAAAAAATGAAAGATAGATCCTTATTTACAACACTATCCTAGTATTGTACAACCAATATCAGACCTTGTAATAGCTGATTCAATTCATTTTTAAGCTAAGTCTTATTTTATCCATATTTATTTATATTTATAAAAAGGTTAAAAATATAAATAAATTATAAAAATCAATGGTTAAATATTTATAATATTGTTTACTAATTTATTAAACTTAGACCTTTAACTAAATTATGTATAAGACTCTAATATTCCTAAAATAGTTAAATCATTTAGTAAACTCGACTTATTTTGTTTGCACCTAAAAACCCTAGGGTAATTTCCTTGCTGATTTTTCCAATAATTTTTTTTATTAAATTTTTTAAATCAAAAATTCACATTTAATTTTTAAATTTACCTTAGTAATTTTAAAAAATCATTTATTTCAAACCCTAGTTAAATTTACTAGGTCCTTTTACATGCAAAAACCCTAGAGACAGTAGGGAATTTTTCTTGCTAATTTTATTTATTTTTTTATTTTTTAACTACATATTTAAATCATAAATTTACATTAATTTTTAAAATTCCTTAATATTTTTATAAAATATCATATTTCAAAACCCTAGTTGCATACATTATGTCCCATTGCTTTTGAGGTATCACCTTACATGTTTGAAAGCTTCGTATCCTTTTTATGCATTTTCTAGTTTAATATCTTTAGGAATTTAAATTTATTATATTTATTAATTTCCTTTCATATAATTTTGATTATTATAAATTATTACAATAAATTCAATAAATTTTCATTTTTTTCCTACTTTAACAATGGGTCAATACATTGGTTTTGATGAAATGGATAAAAGGGAACTTCAAGAACTCTTAACTAAACACCCTAACATGCAATACGATATGCTTAAATTAATTTGAAGAAGAGAAACAAAAAGTGAAGAATGGTTAATCTTCTCAAACAATAGAGCAACGAGTTACATATGACACTACGGGGGCAACTATATCTCAACAACCCCCTATAGCAACCCAACCTTCCTATAAGGCACCACTAGTTAGAGCTAGTACATTTTGTCTCATGATGTCAAAACCCTTGTGAAAGAGATAAAATATATTAAATCCAAGGTGAAACATCTTGATAAAGGTTCTTATAGACCAATGCAAGCTTTGGATTCTTTGGCTCTACTACATACAACATTAACACACCATATTACTTTAACACCCTTGCCTCTATGTTTTGTTTAACCCAAGCTCACTCTATATGATGGAAAGGGTGATATAAAAACACATTTGAGAGATTTCTATGTATAATTCTAGGACTATGTGCCAAATGATTTGCTACTAACCAAGCTATTTACATGGAGTCTAAAGGATTATTATTTACAATAATTCTATAGTCTACCAAATCAATCAGTCAATGCTTTCAATCCTTTAACCAACATGTTCCTAGCTCATTTAAACATTAACATTGGTGATAAGGTTTCCTATGCCTAAGTTTCACAAAATAAACAAATGTCAAATGAGAATCTTACAAATTATGTTCTTCAATATAAGACTATCTTGGCTAAGATGACTATCTTGGCTAAGATGACTATCCCCATGGCCAATCATGAGTTACAATATCTCTTCAAATAGAGTCTTCTACCAGCTTTGTATGAGTCAATAACATTAAAAATATTCTCTTCCTTCATTGAGTTATGTCATAAACTAAAGGAAAGGGAAGTCAAATTAATTTCAATGGGAAAACTTAAGTACACAAGTATATTAGAAACATCAAACAAGACTAATAGTAAAGTCCCATAAAAAGCCAAGGTCAATGATAAAAAAAGGTCAAAATCAACCTATAGTTAATGTAGATTTAGATCCCCCTCAGCAAGTGGTTTTATTAGTACCTCCTTGGTAAATCTTTACCAATTTACTAGTTTCTCCAACCAGAGTTTTATAATAACTTTTGGAATGTAATATCATATCTCTTCCTCCTATTCAGGAAGTTGATATAACAAAGCCTCTTTCATGGGGATATGATCAAAATGCATTTTATGAATTTCACTAGGTACTAAGCCACACAACAAATAAATACATCAGTTTGAAACACAAGATATAGGACTTGATAGATGGCAATCTTATTGATCTTGGCACCCCAATTGAGCCTCTACAAGTAAAGCAAACACAAGACAAGGTTGTATAAAAAAATTGAGATATTTTTCCACAACATTATAAATAAGAGACAAGGCACACATCAGGTGTTGACCATGAATATCATGCACATCCTCCACTAGCTACATACAAGGCACCTTTAGTTGAGTCACATCCTTTGAGTAACATGATTGTTGTGTACAATTCTAGAGTTCCAACTATACCTTTGATCTCCTTCTCAAAGAAAGAGATATTTTAGGACCTTTTGAATTATCATGCACTATTTATCAAAGATTACATTAATAATGATCCTATTCATAGTGTTCTCATAGATAATGGGTCTAGTGTGAACATATGAACTATGACATTATTGTAGTATTTAGGATATTTAGAGTAGGACATTACCTTGATGGACATAGTTATTAGTGGATTCAATGGCAATTTATAGATTTCATTAGGTGAGATTTTACGTCCTCTATAGGTTGGTCCAACACATGTGGCCACACCATTTCCTATATTTCCTAGTGTAGGAGTATTTGATATGTTGCTTGGCTAACCATAGATTTAGAAACTTCAAAAAGTACCTTCTATAGTTCATATATGCCTATAATTAATTCATGTTAATTAGGTTGCTATAGTTGGTGGAGTTCTATATGAGTTACCACTCTCCACTTCAAAGCCATCTACTACATTTTATTCACTAGTTTAAACTTCTCCACTAGTTATAGTTCTTCCTCTAGTTCAAATTTAGACATAGTCGAGGCCTTCCTTACCAGAATAGAGAGCTCATACACTTCCATGGAGTCCTTTTTTAGAGCATCCATAGTTTCAAGACTCTAGATAGTTTCTAGCTATAGTGTCAAAGAGGTCTCATTGAGGTCTCATGCCTCTACACATAAAGCACATGTTCAAAGAGGTTCTCTTACTACTATATGGGTCCCTAAGCATCCTATAGTTGCATCCACTTCTCAGAGTTATAGGGGGACCCCATAATCTATTTCTACTATAGATATTTTAGAGCATTTATAATATACATAGCTTTCAGAGCCATAGTCTCAACCTTTCCATCATGTTTCATGATCATGCACAATCCCTCTCCTTGATATAGGACACCATGATAGGGAGTTTCTCATGAGACTCATCGATTAGTATTATTTCTTCTCAATCTTTCTTGTACATAGTTTTATTTTAAATTAACTATACATAGTATTTTTATTATTGATTGTACATAGCTTATTCCTAAAACACCAAAAAAAATACAAAATTCTAAAAGTAACAAAAATAAAACAAAATTTCAAAAATATCAAAAACATTCAAATATGTCAAATTTTAAAAACATTAAAATAAATAAAAAACACCCAAAACATTTTATTTGTATGCATTATCCATGCTTTACATTTCTACTAGCATGATAGACTTACATTTTGTTTTTCTATGTTATTGTTTGTCTATGTATCTATATTACCATGCTTCACTTGATCTTCTTTGATTGTGTGAAATGACTTCCAAATCTTTGATTACTTCTCTCTACCCAATGAGTGGGCATCCTACTTCATACATTCAATACACACATTGATATATCTACCCAATAGGGGCATCTTTTACATGACTACACCACCTTGGTTATGTCATTCCTACACCACACACTCTAAGTTATCATGATTATGTACATTACTTATAATCTTACATAGATTAATCTATCGACACTCACTAGTATATAGCACAAGTGTATTTCTTAGCATCTACCTAGTCTTGTACTTCATATCTTGCATACTCTCAATTTTTTCTTTGATTTATTAGATGAGATTGTATTTATAGAACATTTACATGTTATGCTTTCTTGCTTTGTATAGCTAGATGTGATTGTATTTCTGAGTTCCTATTTTATCTCTTGTATGTGCCTTAGGAAATTTTACAATATCCTTTTATTCTATTCTTATGTGTGATTGATGACATTTACCAATTTCCTTTGCTTGTACTCTTCTTTGTGCCTTTGGCCCTTATGCCAACTTTGCTTGTTTTAATTTTATGGGTATGTGGCATTTGAACATGCCTTGTATGCTTGCTTCCCAAATTGAGTGACATGTACCCATGTTCCTTGTTTTCTTGGCCCCTTGGCCACTATTCTATGATTATTATTTATTGCCTTGTGTTCTTGTTTCTTGATTACTTCTCATCTATTTGCAATGCCATGATCTAAAACATGCATTCTCTTGATTTCTTAGATGTCATGATGGATATCATTCTCCATCCCTCCTTGACAACTTACAACTAACAAATAAAATTTCTAGTTTCAATTTAGTATACTACACATGATATTAGATTATTACATCTATCTAGTCATGACCCTATTGATCTAAAAATATCTCATACAAATCATCCTATATATTTAGATATCTTATCAATTATCATTAATATATCATGTATTTTCATAACATAACACACTTGTAGGTATCTTTCTTTTGAGGATAGTCATTTTAGGTTCTTCATTTCTACCCTCAAAAGAGGGGGAAATAAACAAGGGTTTTATCACAGAGATTATTACCTCTAACTAATTAAAAATTATTTTTTAGAACACCCAAAATAGTATTCGGACTTTAAACCATGAAAAATAGACTAGATAGATAGTGATAATTACAAACTAGTCTTTAAAATTAGTATATGACAAGAGCACCAAGTTTGGACTATAGTGAAAGATAGTAGGGTATCCTATTGTGGTGATCCTATCTAAAAAAGCAAAAAAAACAAATTTTCTAGAAACAGACAGATTGGTAAGACCAATTATAATTTTATCAATAGCTATTTAGTTTATAATTAGTAGTTTCAATATAGTTTTTCTTAGAGAATCTAGATATAGAGAATCATGCACAACATGATGGCTCTCACTTCTAATTTTAGATTAGGTATTTGGTATAACTTTTAGATCATAATCCATGTTATAGACACTAGTGATTGGGGGCAAAGTGTGTGGTACATTTGTTTTTTTCCTTTACAATTTATGTGATTACCTAGATAATCTCAATAGTTATGTGTTGTATTCCATCTATAGGTGGTTGGCATAATTCCCAAGTGGCTTCCACATAAGCCTATTGCCCAATTTTGGAGTGGCTTTCATACAAGCCTAATCTCCACCTTTTTATAAGTGGTCAAGAGTGTCCTAGTTTCCATCACACATTTAGCTATGCATGCCATATTGTTAGATTACAAAACTTTCATGGGATTCAAGAGCCATTTCATATTACACACATTCATATCGATATCAGTTTATAACATCACTTTTCAGGGAAATGATGGAGCCAAAGGACTAGCTAGCCTTTGTATTCTTGAGTCACCTAGTCAAAGGGATTAGCCACATAGTCCAAACATTTATTAACACATGCATGATCACATTAATTTACTTAATGGGAGAATATGGAGCTAAAGGGCCATCCTTTGAATTCTTGATCCACTCTCAAGGAATTGAGCACTCAAATCTATTAATGATATTACTTTTGGTATAATACATATCCAACATCACTCAACATCATCTAGCATCACTCAATAATACAAGTTTTGTATTAGTCCATGTACCTGGTGAGGTGTATTCATTCCTTTCTCTTCCTCTCTCTCTTACCTAGCTTTGTATATACTTATTTTAGATATAATGTATCTAGTAAGAATTGATCTACTATTTATTCTCTCTTGCAGATTTACACTTCATAACATGATCTCTCTACACATACCTAACATCACACAACTTCATGAGATTTACCCTTGTAGGTAAGTTTAGGTACATTTTCTATTTTTCCTTTATCCTAGTATTTTTCTTTGTTATATCACTAAAATAAAGGGGGCTAAATGTAGTCATATAAAATGTCAAAATTGGTAGCTTGAGTGTGGCTTGTGACACCCAACCCATAGGTCTCTCTTTCATGCTCTCATGACCCTTTTAGACACATTTTTTCTTATTCTTAATCATCTATAACCTTCTAAAACCTGATTCTAGCTCAACCAGGTTGTATTTCCTATTCTAATTCCACCCCTGCCCCCAAAGTCCTACACCTATAGGATAGGAGTGCCCAACTTGGATTATAACACCAGACTTTAGGGTATCCTATTTTGACACTCTTATCTAATTATATTTTTAAGTCCAACAGTCATTTCCTTTTAGTTCTTATCCTTCATCTTGTTGACCTAGTGCAAATACATTTGACCCATGACCAATATACCTTTATAAAATTCCATTCAAAGTTCATTTAGAAGGGGTTGGAAAAGATTACAAAGTAAGCAATAATACAATCAAAATTATTTAGGTAAATTTACCTATTCTCTACATAAATCCATCCAATACATCTACAAACATCTCCAAATCCTCACACCAGTCCCTAGCCACCTCAAGCACACTTAGTTTAGCATTTTTGCATCTTCATAATAGTATGGATTGATCCCTCTTCAAAGTATTGGTATGTAGGTAGCATGCCCACATAAGTGGTGTGGATATATGTTCAATGCATATTACACACACTAACCCCCCTTATTTCTCAAGTTTTATTAAATAACAATGAAGTATAGGGTTTTAAGATTAAATCAAATATAAAAAGTGTTTTTTAGACTTTCAATAGTTAAGATTTCACAAGCAAGGTTAGATAGGGACAACGAATAAAACCTAGAAAACTCAAGTCTCTATGAGCAATTTGGATAATAGTGGTAGAAGAGGACAATAACATCAGACCCTAGAATGTCTTATTTCAAAAATCCTATCCTTTCACAAATTGAAATCTAGATCCTAATTTAAGACACTATCCTAGCCCTGCATAGCCAATATCAGAACCCTATAGTAGCTAATTCAATTTTTTATCTAAGTATTATTTTCTCCATATTTATTTCTATTTATAGAAAGGTTAAAAATAAAAATAAATTATATAAATTAGTGGTTAAATTATTGAAATATTATTTACTAATTTATTTATTCTAGACCCTTAACTAAATTGGGAATAAGACTCCAATATTCCCAAAATTGTTAAATCATAAGCTTACTATATTTGTGATCCTCAAGATCAAGTTGGAGCTAATAATCTCTCCCAAGGCAATTATTTTCAAAAAAAGGACCCATAACTCATTAACATAAGTAATGGTTTAAAAACCATATATTCTATTTACTAGGGCAATAGTAATTCTCACCCCTAATCTAAAGATTCAAATAGGGATAGCTGAGGTAAGGCCCTAAAATTCAAAGTTTCTTGGGTTGCCAACCTATAATTACAACTTGCTACTAAATTTATTTTTATGAATCCATGAATTTACGATGTCCTTATCTTATGACATGTCTGGTAAAGGGATTATGTAAAACCATTCAAAGGGATTTCCACTATATATATATATATATATATATATATATATATATATATATATATATATATATATATATAATTGGTGTTTTGCCAAGCCTAAATTGTAAAATATTCCTAGTAACCCCTTCACTTATGAATAAATCAAATAATATGTCAATACATTGCATTATCTTTGGTTTTGTTATTACATTATGAATACCAAGTAATGAAGATGATTTGTGTCTCTTTCATATATAGGCTTATATAGACTATAAGAGTGTTTAGAAGATACTCAGAGCCATGGAGAAGGATTGACACATGTATTAATATATTCACATGGTCTTGAATGCCTTATTACCATCATAAAAGTTTCCTAAACTAACTAGATTCTCCATTCTTAACACATAAAACATAGATGTGTGTGTGTGTGTGTTGATTGCATATAGGTTTGTATAAACAATTAAAGTTGATATAAGGTAGATTGATACTTGTCTTAAGCTTTATATACCACTAAGGAATGAAAATGCGAGTGTAAATTGGTTGGATATTTTTAAAAGACCTAATATTTCAATAGATGACCCTATAAATCTTATACAATCAAATAATACATATAGGCCCCTAGGCATGTAGGTCATCATTTAGGACCTTAATCAATATCAAACCAACATAAAAGAGCCTAAAATATGGAAACTTAATTGAGATATAATATTATATGGCTCACATAAGTGATAAAATGACTCATCAAGCATAATGTCTCTCAATGATTTTTTATAGTCATCTAATTTTACATATAAGCCAAGGGAAACCTTGATAAAATCTCACCTACAATCATGGCATACAGTCAGTCAAGAACATGGATGAGGTATCTCAAATAGTTAACACATGAAATGGTGATAAAAGAGTTAGAGAAATTAATTTGATGATATCTCATAGTATGAGTGGATTCATACTCCATGAATATATCTTAGTGAATCATAGAATTTAGTCCTTCACATACAGTCCAGTATAGACATAAAGGTCTACCCACTTACAAACTGCTAAGAAGATCATGTTTTCACTAAAAGTATGAAACATGAGAATGAATATGAAGTGTCACATCTAATTAAGGATGAAGTAAAAAAAATTATATTCCTTTTCAAGACCTTAATGTTAGTCTCCTTCTTCCTTAAAGCTCAACTATGCACCTACAGGTTGTACAGAATATGGAGGAAAGTTGAAGATGATATGAGGTTTGTCAAAAGGCCTATAAGCCATTTAAAGGAGTGAAAAATCAATGAGATAGGTTTTATAGTGGGAATATGTTTGATAATTTAAATGACCCATAAATATCTCATACTAACCTATGAAGGCAAAAAATACCTATAGGCCCAAGGTTTGTAGGTCATCATTGTAGACATAGGTCTATTATTTTTCAGATAAGAAAATACAAGTTATATGAAAAGCCTACCCTCTATTAAAATAAGGATAAAATACCAATAATAATAAGAGATACAATTCTTTCATATCAAAATATAATTAATATACTACTTTCATAGTCTGAGATATTACCTATAGTCTTTACAAAAGGAAAATATTCACCTATAACCATGTAGATGGATGTGCAGTCTATTAAAGGCATGAATGACACTATGGTCTCAAAGCCTAAGAGAGGAAAAAAGTTCATGGAAAAAAATCTAAGGTATAAATCATATATACCAAAAGTTTATAAATTCATTTTGAAACCAAAAGGAAGAACAAAAGATGGAGGAAACTAGTTTTAAGACCCCTAAATATAGTCAGGAGGCAAGCTACAGGTCTGCTATCTACTTATGAGCTTTTTCTTGATTGGTGGAGAGAGTAAAGGACTATGAGAAGTCTTTAAAAATGATTAATATTTGAGGATTTGTTTCATAGTTAAAATAACATCTCATTTAAACCCTTAACCTGATAGTAATGTTACAAAGGGTAAAAACTTGTTCTAGGCTTCAAAACCCTACACACAATCAAATCCTACAACTAGTATTGAAGTAAATTTCTGTTTTAGGGCCTCTATAGGCATGAAATTGATTTTAAATTTGGTAAAAATGGTGATTATGAGTGAAAAAATACATGCATGGTCTACTTAAGGTAAGATAAATATTGGAAATATCCATTTTTTTGTCTCAGACTTGGGTCACTCTTTAGCAAGGGGTAGCCATGAGACTAGGACATATGTTTGATCTCAAAGGAAAAAAAAGAGTTATATAATTCATGAATATTCAAAATTTAATTTAACATTCATGTCAAAAGTCTCCATAAAAATCTAGGTGGTAAAAATAGTTAGTGTTCAGTCTAAGTGCCCTTGAGCGCTAGCAAGAAGGAGACAAGCAAAAACCCCAAAACCCATGACTAGTATACCAAATTCATATATAGGATTTATGAACACTAAAATATAATATTATAATTTATGTGATATTTTTAAAGGTCTATGAACTCTTCCTAGTAATGGAATTGAGTTTTGAGACTTAAAACTCAAAGTAGACCTCTCTAAAAGCTCAAGAATGCTAAACAAGCCATCCAAGGAGTAATCGTACATACTCATACCATATATAAAAATTATCATGGGTATATGATTAATTTTTTATATTTTAGGATGTTATTCAACAATTTTTTACAATTTGAAGGAGTTTAATTGGACATATTTTCTTTATGAATAATTGTTAAGACTCTAAAGAGGCAGTAAACCCTTCTAAAATCTTGATTTCGACCATTCAAGGGAAATGGAATTAAAATAAACCTCTAATGAAACAAATTGATCTTGAAAAATATTATATGTTATTCAAATCTCCATGGATGTTCTCCATGTGTATTTTTATGCTAACATCACTTATACAAATTACTTCAAATACCTTATTTTTCATTATTTTTGGTTTTTTCACATGTATTGAGAAGAGAACTTAAAAATAATGTAATGAGGTAATTTTTGATTTTTTATAACTATTTAATCTTTAAAAAATTAATTTAATATTATATATTTAGTCAAATTAGGCCCATTTTCTAAGCCAGTCCTAAGCAAGTTTAAAATATGACTAGGTAGCCAAGCCATTTCTTGGTTTTCATACTTATAATGGGTCTTAAGACCCCAAAATTAACATGGAGTTTTTTATAATGTGATAAAATTTAATCAATTTTTTTTATAGATTTCCATAGGTGTGTGAGCTCCCAGAATCAAGATTTCTACTCTCTAGACGTAAGAGGGCTAATTATACCTAATTTGGGAGAGATAATGAGCTAGAAAGTACATATATACTTAGAATCTAATCACCAAATTTTATGTAGAGTTTAAAGGGTATAGAGGGTATCTAAAAATACTCTTTTTTTTCCATATTCATCTCTATATTATACCAGACAAGGAGCTTTACTATTTTTAGGGCCATAAGGATTTGTGAAGAAATTTAGGGTTTTGGTGCAAAACCAAGTATTTTTGAGTTTTTGGTGTCTTAAAATGTCTTTTTATAAGTTTTTTATTCTATTTTAAAACCATCCATAGAATAAATTTTTATTCTTGAGGAAAAACTCCACTTTTCCATTCTATGCCATGATGATAATGAGCTTTCTAAGGACTCAAAAAACAAAATCATTGTATAAAGATTATAAAAAACTTTGTAAAGGATAATACACTTTATATACACCACAAATGAGTTTATAAAAATTCAAGGATCATCTTTGAATATTTTTAATATTTTTAAAGAGTCTCAAATTTTCCAAAAAATCCTTTCCTCCTTGCAATGCCTAAGTGTGTTGAAGGATTCAAACTTGCACTTAAGAGATTCTACAAACACATGGATCATGGAAATTACTAATTAAATTCCTATAATAATGTTTAAATTAATACTAAATTAGGACTTAAATTCCCATTTTTAATTGGGAAGACCAATTCTTTAATAAGGACACAAGAGCTAGTATATAGGGGGTCTAATAAGGATTGAGGCACTTGCCAAATGGTCAAGGCTTGGAAAATCATGAATAATACATTATGAAACCCCATAAACTCAAGACACTCTCTCTTATATAGACCCATGAATTCACTAAAGTTTGAAGAGGCATGAAAAAGTACTACATAGCATTCAAGGAGGGAAAAGACCAAGTTTGAGACCCTTATTTTGGGGTTGCTTTGTCTCCCATCACTTTGATTTTTCTATTTATACTCAATTTATATAATGTAAATTATCACTCTTTGATTTTATTTGTGATGAAAGGTTTCTAAATTTTTTACTCACTCTTTTTGACAAATAAGAAGTTTTTGTTCCTCCATTTTCATGTTTTTTGGTGAAGTGTATGCATTTGCCATTGATATATCATAGGGAAAAAATTGTTTTCATATGATATTGTTTCGTTTTTATACCTTCAATCAAGATATTTTACGTTCTATATGTCATATTTAGTTCCAATATCAACTCTAATATGAGCATTGGATGTGAATTTAGTTATTTTACATTATTTCCTTGTAAAAATTGAATTTGTCAAGTCTTTTTAAAACACTTTTGTAGACGTCATTCCTAGAGTGCATATAATGTGTAAAATATTATCCATTTCATAAGAGTGTCCATTTTAAGAATAAGTTGTCATATAATATTAGTGCATCACCTTTATTTCCAAGTTTCCCTTTCAATTCCATTGTAAATAGTATCTTTTTCACCCTTTTCATTACCAAAATTAGTAGATAATAGATTAAAGGACAAGTTTTAGTGAGATAAACAAGGTAACTATCCCTATCTATATATTCTCTCCCTTTAAAAGTCACCCACACTTAAAATATATTCCATGTTCTAGTAGGAGTGAGAAACAACACACTTTCTCTCAAGGGCACACTCCTGATTAACAATGGTTTTTGGCACACCCTATGGGATAGATTGGTGTTGGTCTTAGTGAAATTGTAATTTCAGTAGCATTCTTCATGAATAATTTGGTGACACCAATCTCAAACAACTAATTCTAATATTCCAAGTATATTTTTCAAGTAAGTGTTTTTATTGCTCTATCCTGATGTTGTTTTATGGTTGTGTATGAGGAAAATTCATATGCTATACTTCCTTATCAGCCTTATAATGAGTTATACCGACTTGGTCATGATCCATATGAGCCTTATCATGATCCATATGAACCTTTTTATGAGTCTAATTATCCTTAATAATATTATTATCAACTCTATGATCAGTCTTGTTAAGTGTATGATGATTCATATTAGCTTTATAGTGACCCTTATTATCCTTATTATGACACTATCTATATGCCCCAATAGACTTATCATGACTTTCAGTAGTCATAATCACTTCCTACTACTCCATATCCAACTCAAAATAATGTTTTGAATATTATATCCTAATTGGCATTTAATCCAAATATGTTAAAGTATGAATGGGTGATGATAGTGTGGGATAAAAAGTTGGATGTGATACCTTTTCACCTCATAAAGAAGATGAGGAAAATAGTGCAGATGTTCACAAGTAGGTGGGAAAAAATTGGAGAGGATAATAATTATGTTATGAGTTATGGATTGTATGAAATGATAACCATGATCCAATAGTGGGTAGATAGGTTAGTGAGGTGGGAGAATAAAAAAATCCAACCCAAACAACCTCAGACATCTCTTCCCACCCTTGGTCAACTTCTTCTATTACAAGTTTCCTTATATATACACCTACCCTTTCTCAAGAAAACAAACTTATTCCATCTTTGAGGCCTTCTTGGGATATGACTCCCATTTATGTCATGCCAAGTATTTTGGATGGAACTCTTTCCATCACTCTTCAAGAACCCTCATGTTTAACATATTAGCCCTCATATGCTCCATGTCCTCATGAAGTGATTTAATATTATTATATGGATCTTCCAAGAGATTAAATTCAACCTCCAAGTGAAACTAATAATTTCAAATCTCTACGTTAGAACTAGGTAGTTAAGTCTTGGGAGAAATAGGAGGAGGTGAGTGTTATTGAGTTTGAACCCAAAGAAGACCTTGTGCTTCTTGTTGTTCCCTCATGGAAGTCAATTCAAGAAAATATTGATATGAAGGAAGAAGTGATTGTTGAAAAGTATAAACTTTAGGTTACATTTGAAATTTATGAAGTTATTCATAAGATCTAGGAATGAAATGGTGATGTTATTAAACAAATCACTCATAGTAAAACTCAATTTACTCTCTCTCTCCAAGCATTCCTATAAGAATCTTATATTTCTAATACATAAAATTACAAAAATACCTCCTTGATTCTTTTTATCACTTGTATTTTCACCCTTTGAGGAGATATCTCAGTTATCCTCATCCAAGTGGAACAATTGAAACACCTCTAGGTTGTGGGAGAGCCTAAGAATGAGGTGATTCTCTAGATATGGCTAGATCCCTTGATGTACCACTTATATAACACTAATACACCAAAACTTGTGAGGGAAAAGGGAGAGAAAATTGAAATTTAACTATCCTAAGGGAGGTGGTACACCAAATTAGTTGATGACTACCAACCAACTTATGTTACACATGAGAATAAGGGACTAACCAAACATACACTTCTCCAATCTACACCTTCTCACATAAATATTTCATTATGAGGTTATGGATGAATTTTTAGGCTAGGAGTAATAGAAAAGAGGCATTAAATGGAAATAGTGAATATAATAACTCATTCAACCTTAACACTTCCTAGAAAACATCACATGACCTACAAGAAGAACCTTTTCAACTACAAATAGGTGAGAGAATGGGACAACATTATAAGGAAACAAGAGTTATCACTAAGCAATACCAATCATACAAGTAAAACAAACTATGAATATTCATGGAAGAGGTAAAATTTAGTTGAATTTATTGATCCATGATATGTAAATGAGTAGGACTTCACCATACTAAGGTGGATCATAATTTGCAAAGGCCAACACGGCTAGTTCTTATAGAACTTGAGAGAGAGAGAAGAGAAGAGAGAAGTCCAAAGGTAAAAATGAAAATTATAAAGATAATAAAATAAGTTAAATATTCATTATAATAAGATTTTAAATGAACCATTCATGTTTAGGAACCACAAGTGTCACCCCAAGTCACAAAACTCTTGAAAAGTGGCATAAGAGTTCTTATTCTAGCTCAAAAAATTGCCTTAATGATTTAGTTCTCTTTCAACATCCCAAAAATAATTAGGGATGGGTAAAATGATTATAATTATAGGTAAGGATTTCATGCATGCCTCTCCATGTATTTCTTGTAGTCTTGGTTATCTGGAATCATCTAGAAGTGAGCCATCACCATCTACAGTAAAAAAAACTCCTCTTTCCCACACCTCTTACACTTGGCCTAAAAATTGGATTTAATTTCCCATGAAAATCCATGAGAGGTAGTGTATTACACTTTTAAAGAATCTCCATGGCCTTATAATTCTCATGCACATCTTAAAAATCCATCCACTTAAATTTTTCACACATCTAACCATCATGCTCACTATGCTAGTTTAGATTTGCTAAGATGAAGTAACTGGTAAACACACTTAATGTTTTTTATAATGAATTAAATGGAAATGAGGAGGTATTTTAATTACAAATATTTATCTTGAATTTTGTTTAATCTCTTGAAACCTCCTAGAACTTGCATAATGCACAAAATAGTTAAAAGTACCCATTCTATACTTTATCCGTATAGATAGGTCAGCACAAAATTTGATGGGTTGAAACCCTAAAGAGTCCTATAAAAATTCAAACCACTTTCTTTGTTATTATAGTCCATTTAGATGCATCTTCAACCTTTTTTCTCAATCAGGTCCTTCTAAGGGTTTTGATCAATTTTGAACTTTAGCCATTATTCATAGAGATATCACATCCAACCATCAATCCAATTCCAAATAATGGTTGTTGAGGACCCTGTCTAACATCTCCAAATGTCTTGAATTTCCATGAAAAGCTTTAGAGCAGATATGATCATTCAAAACTAGCTTATCAAGCTTGTTTTCTTATTTCCTACATTCTTAAGTTGATTTTGAACTCAAAAATGGACTATTTATTATTTCTATGCATACCAAGATATTTATAACATCAAAAATTACCATAAAAACATTATTCAATATTTTTAAAAAGATATTCCAATGTTGGAAATGAATATGACCCTCCATTTATATTCTAGGCCTAAACCTACCTAACAAGCATGTTTGCATATTTGGGGTTTAGAGTACCCTGTTAAGGTTCCTCTTTTATTTAAATTATTTATAATGTTTTCCTATATGTTATTCAACCCTCAAAACCTCTCTTTAGTGTCCAATCAACTTCTTGTCCATCTTTTTATCTCCAATCCTCAAGATTACATGGTTTTCACATAAGGGGAGCACCCTCTATCTGAGACAAAACAAAGGGAACTTACCTTATTTACCTAGACAAAATGAATGTTTTAGGGACTTATGAAAGTTCAATAGTTTATTTGTACCAAAATTTATCCCTTGACCAAGTCATTTGACCCCAAAAATCCTTAGATCTCCAAGGTAGACTACTTGAAGGTAGAGTGTGTAGGGTTTAGCCATATGGATTGTATGTTTTATGATCAAGTTCCTTTATTTTATTTATTTGTATATCAAGATCCTATTAATAAAATTAATATCATGATGGATTTTTCCTAGGTCTGATCATCACCTTAACTCTTTACATACCTCTTTATACTCCTTGACTAGTCAAGGTTGAGTGTAATGTTGACTGTATTCTACCCCAAGGCACTATACTTATAGGTGTGAATGCATGGATTAGGATTTTAGAACCATGTATGAGCCTTATTAAATCCCTCCAAGATTATTTTAATCTATACTCTTATTCAACTCATAGTTTGGGGTTGAAATGTTCCCAAGATCAATCATATGTAGTTAACTAGTTTTATATGTCTCCTTTATAGAGATGACCCCTGTAGATGTTCATGCACATTTGGACAATATGAATAATTTTTTAAGACCTTATAAAGGTTATTATAAACATACCAATTCATATACATACCTATACAAGTAATTTCCATACTTTACCACTGCTTTACTCTAGTTTACTGTCTAGCTACAGTCAATTATAACTAACTATGTTGAAGCCATTTGGACCCTATCTACACATGAAAATTGGACCTAGAAACACCATCAATCAACTCCTCTTGATTATATTGATCTTAATTGGTTCCCCATTTAATCAATAAGGCCATAAAAAACATGGTATTATACCTTGGTATTTCAACATTGGTTGAATGGGTCTCTTATAGCTTTGACTTGTAGATGACATTGACTAAAATTAATATATAAATATGTAACTTTAGGCTTTCCAATGACCATCCTTAATTTTCAATCTACCTCCCAAATTTTTTATAGTCCTTCTCCCATGTGGAGAATACAATGTTTGATCACCAATATGAATCAAATCCTTTTGAAACCTTATTATGAGATATCTAAAAAATAGTCAAGTACTCTATTTTTCTTTTTTAGAGATTTGATCCCTGAATCAATCATCACCTTTGAAGGGTTCTTCAAATTATACCTATAATTTTATCACTTTAAATTAGATTATTATAATCTCTCCAACCACACTAAGATCCTAAGGAGAGACTCATCACTTGTTTCTATTGACCAAATTTTGATCCTTTAGGCCAAAATTGGGAACCCCTATTTGACAAATGTATAAGTATACTCCTTTTGAATTTTTTTTTTTGATCTTTTCTAAGCCTTTGCCTAATTCTTTCAGGTTTTTATTTTAAGCCTTTACCGAATTATTTTAGACTTTTTGTCATAAGTTTTTCCTTCAGTATAATTTTTTCAAGCTTTTTCATTCAATGGAATTCTTTCAAAAAAATTGCTTGAGGAAAAGTTTTCGAAGGGTATGTTCAACTTTCTCAAAGGGTATCTTTCTCATGATGAATGGTCTACTTCACTTTCCTAAAAGGTACTTTGTAAACTCTGTGAAGGATACTTTGAAATCTTTTTGAAGGGTACATTTGAAACTTTCTCAAAGGGAATTTTCTTTGGAAAGTGGACACTTTCATTTCTTCTAACGCTTACCCTTCTGAAGGGATATTTTCAAAAAATATGAAAGAAATAATTGTTTTAGACATTTTGTCTAAAATTTTTTTTTCGAAGGTCCATAACAATTTTTCCAAAAAGCAACTCAAAAAGAAAAGGGCATCATCAATATTTTGAATGGTCACTTACAACTTTTCTGAAGGATATTTTCTTTGGAAAGTGGACACTTTTAAATTTCTCAAAGGGCATTTCAACTTTCCTAAAGGGACATTTTCAAAAGCCTAAAATATTTTTTCCATGGGAGAGTGGACCATTTCAAAAATTTGAAGGGTATTTTTCTTTCAAAAGAGACACTTAAAAGTTTTCCAAAGGGTCACTTAAAATAAGCCGAAGGGTATGTTTCCTTTTAAAAATGGTCTTTTTCACTTTTCTAAAGGGTCATTTCAAAGAAACAAAAAGGGCTAAATAGAAAGTCTAAAGAAATTCTTTCAAATAAATTGTTCGAGGAATTCTTTCAAAAAATTTGAAAAAGTGATAAAGTCCAATTCTTTCAAACATTTTATTTGATACAAAGAAAGCATGATTTCCTTTGGATTTTTTATCCATAGAAATTGTTTGAGGCATAAAGGACCAAATGAAGAGCTAGAGGAAAATAACAAAGGAAAAAAGACCCAAATAAATTCTTTTAATAAAAGTGTCAATACAAGAAGTATGAGGAAATAAAAGTCCAAAGAAATACCCAAAAGGTGATGACCTATATAATGTCAATTTTATACTATAAAAACTAGCCATTAGAGTTTAAAAGAAAGGATTAGTGGGAACCTAAAGGTAAAGATGAGAGGTAACAAGTGGAAATTGTAATTGAGGCATTTCATTTTAGTTGTAAATTATTCAACTGTAGCTAATTCAATTATAACTGAGGCTTTGGTTTAGTTGTAATTCAGTGTAACTAACGCATTCAATGACATGGCATAGCTCACCCACTTGTCTCCCATGCAAATTTAACTGATCCTTTCATGCTGACACATGTCTTAGTGACCCTTGGATTCCTTTGATTGCTCTACCTCTCAAGGCTATATATATGCATCCTATTGGCTCATTTTTCATCCTCTACTAGTTATTGGGGAAACTCTAGCCATATTTTTACTCAAGGAACTCTTGAAGATATATACAAGTGTTATTTACTCTCATATACTATAATATTGAGTAATCATTGAATCATTGTTGGTCTAGTCTAGTGAAAAATTGTCTTTTCTAGCTTGTACTCTTAATGGTCTACCAATTTATAGAAATGATATTATTGTAAGTCTTTGTCAGTATTCTTTTCTAAGTTTAGAGATATATTAGAATTGATTTATGACTATATATTTATTTAGATCATTCATTCCCTTTTAAGAATCGTATACCTTCTTGAATCTAGCATATGAAATATTGATGTAGAAATGGTTCTTAAGTTGTGATTTCTATGAAAAAAACACCTTATTTTGTCTTTAAAGTAGTGGTTTTAGTCAATTAGGAGGATATCAAATATTGGTGCATCACAATTTTTTTCTTAGTTGTTTTCCTAAACTCTTATCATACACAATTAATAGATTAAAGAGAGAGATTTAAAGGTGCATCAAGGGGAGCTATCCCCTAATCTAAAGATTTATCTAAACAAAATTATCACCCACACCAAGAGAGATGATTCCATTTTTCCACATGGATGACGAGATTTGAGCATCTCCTCAACGGTGAAAATATAATCATCAATAGTTTTGGGCATGCCTAATGGAACTCTAAGTCTTATAAACATTTTCAAGATTAGTGCTAGTATTGGAATTTTTGAAGAGAAAGAAACATCTACATTAAGTACCTAGCAACTCCATTGAAGAATTTAAGTCTTTGGTTGATGATCAGTCCTATTTTTCATGCCAAAGGTGACCACTAGGTCTATTACTAAAGGTGTACTCTTCCAATTTGTGGAACTACCTCCATATTCCACTAAAAGGCTTAAGTTTGTCAATAATCATCTTTATAAAAGAGATTTTGTGTTTAAATTTTCTATGTTTATGTTACATTACATTTCCAAAGCTCATAGTGGTAACTCCAAAATGGTTAGAAGATAACCTTTTATGCCTTTCATCAGGGCATCTCCCTTTCATCTTGCCTAATATGATCAAATTCTAGGAGTATCCATCCAAAGTGTCCCATATTTTAGTGGAGATGGTCATATTACTACCATTGAGCACATTGAGAATATAGAAAAATTTCTTAATATCAATAATATTACCCAAGAAAATGTAGCTGTTAGGTTGTTGGTCTTGTGTTTCAAAGGAATAGTCTTAGACTGGTATGGGACCCTACTTATAAATTTTATTGGCTCATGGGATGAGTTAAGGACCCTATTGACTGATATGTTTAGGTAAAAGAGTGATCACCTATCTTTAGCTAAGTAATTGACCACAATAAAGAGGGCACCACATGAATTCATGAAAGATTTTAATACTAGGTTCTAAAAAACTTAGGATAGAATCCTAATTCTTGTGAGGCCAACCACAAACTATGCATTTTTGTACTACTTGAAAGCATTTAATAGTGACATTACCATGATGATTAAATCTATGGGTGGAAATAAACTACATACCACCTATTAAATAGCCATAAATTCTAATAATTGTCTTGTCCAAGTGATAAAGATATCTCCTAGACCTCCAATGCCACTATTCCCTAATTTGCATTCTCATAGTCAAAGTGCATTGCCCACTTTAGATCCATTTCCTAGTCAGGAAAAATATGCCATTACCCCTACCAATGAAATCCATGAAGTTAAAATCCTACTTTAAAGTGTTAAAAATGAATTATTTTCCCTCAAAAGATAGCAAGCTCAAGGTTATAGACCATATCAATCCTACAATCAGTTTGGACAAACAAATAAACCTCCTTTTCATGGCAATAATTAGAGACAAGACCAAAATTACCCATGACAAGCCTTATCAAAGCTATAACCCTAGTGATAATTCATCCTCCAAAGCCCTTGTCCCCCTCCAAAGCCCTTGTCGCCACTCAGAATAATTTGATCCAATAATAGCCCAACAATCCATCTTTTGAACATGGTCAAGAACAAGTTTCTTATGCAAATGAAATGCACAATGAAGGTATTGTAATGCAAGGCATTCAATATTTACAAGATTAAAATTTTGAAGGATCCATACAAGGTGGGGTGGAAAATAGAAAAACCTAAAATTGATACTACCCTCATAAATAATTTGGAGGGTGAGTTTTGTGACATTAGTTTCTTAGGAAATACAAATAATCAGAATACTAGTGTTGCCTATAATACTAGGTCTAAAAGGATGGTTATTGATGAAGATCAAGGAGATAATAAAGGACCTATTGTGACCCCTACATCATCTTCTATGGTAATTTTTTCTAACATATCTCCTAAACTACAAGAAAACTAGAGAATTTAAAATTTTAGGATAGCTGCTACAACTCTACCTCCACAAGCTACATCACAAAGTGCAATTGTTCATAAAGAGAACCGCAAGGTGAGTAATCCTTCCATTAATGTGGTATTATAGATGAATAAGATTCATATTAATATTTAATTTTGGTATTCTCTAAAATTTATAGGGTAGAAATATATACTTCAAAAATAATTGCATGGATTGGGTAAACAAGATGGCACATCTAGAAATGACAATGTTGTTCTGATAAATGGAACTCAATCTATGAATGGTCAAGTGAAGAAAGATGAGAAGAATCATTATTTTTACTTATCTATAAATTTTTTTTATTTTTTAGTTCATAATTTCATCATTTATAGTGGATAAAATAGATCAGTTATGCCCAAATGTATAGCAGATAAGCTAGGGCTCAAGTATGAGCCAATGACTAAAGGAGTTTTGCAATTAGATAGATCACCAGCCAATAATTTGAGGGTAGTGAAAGGTTTTAATTTGACCCATCATGATTCTCCTAATTTTTCAATTCCCCATGATGTGATAGTATCATATTTACCTCCCTATTTTTCTCATTGCTTGTCAAGGGACTTTACATCTAAGATAGGTGGATATTTGGTAGCAAATTGGTTCTACATGGTATTTAAGATAAAATATGCCACTAAGGTGAAGATTGATTCAGAACATATTCCTATAGATAACTTAGAACCATACTCACCTAAGGTATAAAATGTTATTTATGCTATCATTGATGAAGAGCAACTTCATATTGACCAATCTCCATCATCTTCCCTTGAAGGAGTTTCTGATTTGTTACTAGATGAATAGGGAAGTGACAACTTTAAGCATGATCCTTACAATATTATTGAATAATATAGTCTTGGAGTTTATTATATGTATGATAAGGGATATTTAATTCATAATTTTATGAATCTAAGTCATGATGTGAATGTATTGTGGTATCTTTTCTTTGATGGGTCTAGAAGCAAGATGGGGGCAGGTGGTGGAGCTATGTTGGTTTCACCTTCAAAGGGAAAGTATTTTTCACACTTTAGATTTGAATTCTCATGCACCTATAATTTTTTATAGTATGATTCCCTAATTCATGGATTTTAATGGGAAATGAAAAGAGTTATCAAGGAATTTTAAGTGTTTGGTGATAGCGAGCTTGTTGTGAATCAAGTTAGAGGGTAGAATTTGACCAAGAAATCCTTGCTCATATAATAATCACAGAGTTTGGGAACCTATAGAATATTTCATGGATTTTAACATCAAATTTATTCTAAGGTAATAAAATAATCAATTTAATAGGTTGGCATATGTTTGTGCTCAATTTGATGTTCTAAAGGGCATAAAGGAAGACAAAAACTAGCCCCTTCTAAAGGTGATTGTGAGACCATCCATACCAGATAATGTCACTAATTGGTAGATTTTTGATAGTGAATAGTAGATATAACATTTTATACAAGAAGTGGTTGATTTTTCTTCCAATAATTAGTCTAAGATATAAAAACAATACGGAGGGAAAATTGTCCAACTGAAGTCTAACAAGCTCCCCAAAGGTCTAGTGACTCTTAGCATATTCAATGAAGATGACCAGATTAAGAAAGAGAAGGTAATAATGTCAACCAAAAATGAGAACTATTGAAGGGTATAAATCTTTAAATATAATCTACTTGCACTTGGGAAGGTATGCACTAGTCAAGAAAAACATGATTTCATTGAATTATGTAAGGAGTTTAGTGATATATTCACATGGGAGTATAGTGATTTAAATGGTTTTGACCCAAGATTAGATAAAAAAACCATAGAGCTACATGAAAATTACAAACCCATCAAGCAAAGACAAATGCCAATCAATCCCAAGATTGAGACTCTCATGAGGAAAGAACTCACCAAACTGATTGAGTCCAAACTCATCT
Organism: Torreya grandis; assembly: GCA_037957365.1. Classification (NCBI taxonomy): domain Eukaryota; kingdom Viridiplantae; phylum Streptophyta; class Pinopsida; order Cupressales; family Taxaceae; genus Torreya; species Torreya grandis. The sequence goes on from JARHVA010002454.1 coordinate 83,956, forward strand.
TTCCCATCAAACATTCTTCTTGGATGGCCAACTTAGTCCCTATTAGAGATAAGAATGGATATATCAGCTTGTGTTTAGACTTTAGGGACTTTAATAGAGTGTCTTTGAGATACCATTATCCCCTCCCTTTCATGGAGTAAATTCTACAAGTGGTGGTAGGTAGTGAGAGGTTTTCCCTCCTAGATGCTTATTTTAGGTACAATCAAATTTTGGTGAAAGAAAGTGACCAAAAAAAAACAACCTTCACCACAAAATGGGGCACATATACCTATATTAAGATTCCATTTGGATTTTAAAATGATGGAGATACTTTTTAATGTGTGATGGATATGGATTTTCAAGGATTAATCAATAACATTGTATTGGTATATCTTGATGATGTGATAGTTTTATCCAAGGAGGCAAAAGATCATTTGAATCACCTAAGATATATTTTTGAGAGGTGTAGAGAGTTTTGGATCTCTATAAACCCAAATAAGTGTGCATTTTTTGTTCATGAAGGCAAACTCTTAGGCCATATTGTTTCTAATAAAAGTTTGTCTATCGATCCTAAAAGGGTAAGTGTCATCTTGGCATTATCTTTGCCTAAGCATAAAAAGGTTTTACAAAGGTTCTTTGGTAAGATAAACTTAATTAGGAGGTTTTTTCTTTATTTTTCAAACCTATTCAAGCTGTTGACCTCCATGCTAAGGAAGAATGAGATATTCACCTAGATATAAAGGAGGAAAGAAAGTTTTGAGGAGATCAAGAAAGCCATTTCCTAAGCTCCCACTCTTGAAAGTATAAACTTCTCCAAGGACTTCAATTTGTACACTTTTGGTAATGAATAGGTAATCTCTAAAATTCATACTCAAGATAATGATGAAAATTTTGAATAGCCTATTGCCTTCTTTAGTCAAGGTTTGGAAGGCTATGAGATAAGGTACACATATGTTGAGAAATAAGTGCTTTTAGTCATAAGGAGTTTGAAGAAATTTAGGCATATGTTGTCTAATAAAAATATTCACATTTTTGTGTCTCATCCTAGTGTGAAAGACTTTTTATTGATAAGATATTTGAATCAGAAAAGGGTAGGTTGGATCACAAAAGTGATGGAGTATGATGTGGAGATCAAAACAACCAAGCTAGTGAAGGGAAAAGGACTATGTGAGCATGTTGATTTTGGAATTCCATGATAACCATCCATGATTTGTATCTTCATCCATGAGGAGTTAGACACAGGACATTATTAATTTCCTTCAAACCAATAAGTGTCCACAAGGTCTTGATAGGGCCAAGATAAGGTACTTTAGGCTACAATCCATTCATTATGTACTTATTGATGGAGTTATATTTAGAAATTAAGTTTTAGGTGTATTTTTGAGATGTATTGATTTGGATCAAATTGACAAAGTGTTGCATGAGTTTCGTGATGGACCAATTTTTGGTCACTTTTCTCCAAGAACCATAGCAGCTAAGATTATGAGCGCTGCTTAATTTTGGCCTAGCTTTTATAAGGACACTCAAAATTGGATAAGAAAATGACAAAAGTTTGATCTTTTTGATGGAAAACAAAATCTATTTTCCTTGCCTCTTCATCCAATTGAAGTTTATCAACCCTTCATGCAATGGGGTTTGGATTTCATTGGCTTGATCAATCCTCCTTCTAGTACCGGTCACAAGTGGGTGTTGATAGCCACTGATTATTTTACAAGATGGGTGGAGGATGTATCTCTAAAGGAGGAAAATGAAAACTTAGTATTGGACTTCTATGAAGGTATAGTAACCAAGTTTAGAGCTCCTTCAACAATCATTTTAGATAATGCATTAGCCTTCTTAGGAACAAGGACAAGTGAATGGGTTTTAAAGCATGACATTTATATCAGTGCCTCCTCTAACTAATTTCCCTAGGGAAATGGAATAGTTGAGTATAAAAATAATAAATTAATTAGAATCATAAATAGGACTATGAAGGAGAATCAAATGACTTGGCATACCAAGCTGAAGCCAACCCTTTAGGCTGATAGGATCACCCCAAAGAGAGAAATTGGGAGCTCACCATACACACTTGTGTATGGAAGGGAGGCTAGGATTCATATATCACATGAGTTACCATCTTTAGACCTCACCTATCAGCTATAATTATTGGAGAATGAGAGTGTGGGAGTTAGATTATGTGATTTGATGGAGCTTGAGGAGATAAGAGATCAAGCTATGTAAACCACGACAACTCACCAAGAGAAAACAAAGAAGTATTTTGGCAAGAAGTACATTCCAAACATCTTTAGAGAAGGAGACATTTTCATAAAATGGGATGAAGATAGGGCTAAACATGGAAATCACACAAATTTTGATGCTTTGTGGAGTAGCCCATATGTGATCATACAGTGCAAACAACCCAATTCTTTCCAACTCTCAAAGTTGGATGCTGAGGAGTTTCATATCCAAATCAATGGGATATATCTAAAGCATTGTTACAAAATTTCTATTTTCTTCTGTACATAGTTTCTTATTTTCCTTGAGTTCCCTAAGTGTTGATGCACATGTGTGAGTTCATCTTTGTCTTTTTTTTTTTTTGCTTGGTCTTGTTATTGTTGTGTGTTGTATTTCCTTGTGTTTTGTTTGGTCATAATCCTTATTAGTCATCTTCAAGAATCCATTGAGTCCATTGGCCTTGAGTTTGATAAGGCTACTAGTTTGGTTAGTATAGTAGGCATACTACCCCTATGATTCACCATTTTGTTGACCAAATTTTGGTCCTTTAGGCCAAAATTGGGCACTCCTATTTACAAAAAATCATCTAAGTCTATATCTTTCGCTAGGTCTAGTACTTAGTTTTTATTTGGAAGAAGTGTTCTTTATCAAAACCCAAACAAATTTATAAGTCTATTCCTTTTAAAAAGTTTGTTTTGGTCTTTTCTAAGTCTTTTCCCAATTCTTTTGGGTTTTTGTTCTAAGCCTTTGCCAAATTCTTTCGATCTTTTTATCTAAAGTTTTTCCTTAATTATATTTCTTTCGATCTTTTTCATTCCATAGAATTATTTCATAAAAATTGATTGATGTAAATTTTCTAAAGGGTATGTTTAACTTTCCTGAAGGGTATCTTTCTTGCAAGAAATGGTCCACTTCAATTTCTTAAAAGGTACTATGCAAATTCTCTTAAGGATACTTTTCAATTTCTAGCATATGAAAGGGTACATTTTCAATTTTAATAATCATATACCTTCTTGAATCTAGCATATGAAATATTGATGTAGCAATGGTTCCTAAGTTGTGAGTTATATGCAATAAAACACCTTGTTTTGTCTTTAAACTAGTGGTATAAATCAATTGGGAGGATATCAAATATTGGTGCATCACTGTTTGTTTTCTTAGTTTTTTTCTTGAACTCTTTTCATACATAATTGATAGATTAGAGAGAGATTTAAAGGTGCATCAAGGGGAGGTGGCACCTAATCTAGAGATTCATCTCAACAAAATTGCCACCCACAGTAAGAGAGATGATTCCATTTTGTTGCATGGATGAGGAGAGTTGAGCATCTCCTCAAGGTGAAAATCTAAGTGTCAAAAGTTTTAACACCTCAAAAGAGACTCCTCTTTTCTCTAATAAAACTACCCTTTTTCTAAGGAACCTACCATTTTTTAGTTATAAATAGTTGAATAAGACATAATAGGACACATGGCATGTGACATCACCTTTTGAAACCTTCACATTTATTAAGGAGGCCATACAATTCATTAAATGCTCTATTTTGACCCCTAAAATGACTCAAAAGGACATATTGACTAATAATACTAGTTACTAAGGATAATCTAACATTAAATAACATCACTTAACATATAATACACCCTATGACATAATATTAAACCCCTATAAACCTCTAAAGATCAAGTTCTTATCTATAGGGATTTTAAGTTGACATATAGGATCAAATTTAGTCAACAAATTGGTGACTCATAAGGGTAATATGCCTTATATACTAACTAGAATAGTAGCCTTATCAGTCCATTGGGATATGGATTCACATGTACACAAATTTTGACACACACCTTGCCTTTGAAAACACACAAAACACAAAAAAAACACAACAAGAAGTAATACACAAGACAATAAACTAAGAAAAAACACACTTGTTCTTCATGAGCACTTATGGAACACACACACCAAACTAAACAAATAAATCAAACACTAACTAACCTGAGATGAAAACTCCCTCTTAGATCAAAGGGGAAGTTTGAAACCTTCTTTGATTCATAACATGAAGGATTTAGTGAGACATGTAGCCTTTTGAAACTTTAGCATTGATGCCTCTATCTTCTTCATGGTATTTTCAACTTCATTGGCATGATGTTAAATGAGAACCAAGTAGCTCCACATAGGTTGACTATTGAAATGGATTCTTCTTGCATCAAAATAGTCTCAACCTAATCATGTACTTGGCCCTTGATGTGTAAGTTTGAAAATATGATAGTCCTCTTAACCTTGCTCTCCTCCTTGACATAATGTGATTGATGTTTAGAAGTACCAAGATTTCCTTCACCATGTTCCCACATCCCTAAATCTAGTTTTACCTCAAATGAATCTCTTGACTATATTTTAGGTATAATAAGATCTACATTGACATCATTATCTATTTCTACACCTTTTTATACACTAGCATCATTAAATGGCTTCATAACAATAGGTCCTTGACTAGTAGAATGACATTCATCTTTATGTTTGATTGAAAACTCAAGATCATGTTTATTAGGCTCATCATCAAACTTATCATCAGATGTGAAATCTTTTGGAGAAGAAAAATCTTTACCCAACTTATCAAATTTCTTACATATGGCATTGAACTTCTACCATAAATATTCTTCCTCATGAATGTCATCTTCAAGAGATATTTCCTATACCTTGGTCTCATGAAACTCTCTTAGGACTACCACTTCTTGGGGAGTGACTTGACCTTCATCCTTGATAGTACACTCCACTTTATGCTTGAGATGGTCATCCACAACTTCATGATCAGACATGGAATATTCTTCAAATAGCTCTTTCTTCGAATCTTAGCCACATTCCTCATAGATACACATCCCCTCAAAAATTGAGGCATTAAATTTTACTTCATGGACACACACCCCTTAAAATTTGGAGGTATCATCTTCTGGATTATCCTTTTATTCACCAAGGGGAGTCCCTGTGGTGATTTCTTCCTCAGAGTCACTCATGATATCTATTCACTTTCTTCTCTCAAGATGGGCTCTTCCTTAAAAAAGGGTGAGGTGGGAGGTTGTTGGATAGGCTCATGTGAAGGATATGGAATATGAGATGTTGTGGAAGGTTTATGAATTTAAGATAGAGTGTGAGGGGTATGAGAAGGCTTATGAGTGGATTTGGGAAATAAAAAAACACTAGTAAGCTCATAGAGAAGTGAATTCTTGGGCTGATTAGAAGGAGAAACACCTACATAAGTAGGAGCTACATATTTCTAGTAGTATATTTGTGTAAAATCCATGTAATCATCTAATTTCATATGAAAAGACTCATAGGAGAAATCTTAAGGCTGATAGGCATCATGTTATGGAGGATAGGGCTTATATTGGGAATGATAAAGAGGTGTTTCTTGATAGGTTTATTGGTAACCTTCCTCATAGGGTTGTCCAACAACATGGTTTCCATATGGAGAGGGAAATTAAGGGATATATGGCTGCCATGGCTCATAAGATTGATAGCCATTTTTATAGGAATATTGAGTAGTAAAAAGTGATTCATAGCAAGGCTGATAAGAAGGTTCATGATAGGAGCATTTTGCCATAGCTATTCATATCAACCTCATATGTCAAAGGAAACATAAAAAATTATAATTTAAAAAATATATATATATACATGGGTTGATTACAAGCATAAGTTATCATTTAGAGTCATCATTGGTCTTAGCTTGTTTGTTTTGAAAATTTTATTAGAGGAAAGAAACAAAAATAATCTTCCCACTCTCTTGGACCTTGGTCCCACCAGGTATGCCAAAATTTATTTTCACTTGGATTTTCACTCTTTAAGGATATATCTCATCTTTCATCATCTAAGTGGGACAATTGAAACACTTCTAGGATGTAGGTAGCCTAAGAATGAGGTTAATCTCTAGATAGGGCTAGCTCCCTTGATGTACCACTTGTAGATCACTACTAAACATATGATTGTGAGGGAAAAGGCAAAGAGAAAACTAAAATAAAACTATCCTAAGGGGGTGATACACCAAATTAATTGATGACTAACAAAAAATTGCATGTTACACATGAGAACAAGGGACTAACCAAACATACACTTCTCTAATCTACATCTTCTCACATTAATGTTTCATTATGAGGTTGTGGCAAATGTTTAGGCTAGGAGGACTAGAAAAGAGGTCTAATAATGAAACTATTGAATAGGATAACTCACTCAACCTTGACACTTCCTAGAACACTTCACATGACTGGTAAAAATAAGCTTTCCAACTAAAAATAGGTGAGATAATGAGATAGGATTCTAAGGAAACAAGATTCATCACTAAGAAAGATCAGCCATCCAAGTAAAACAAACTATGAATATTAATATAAGAGTTAAAAATAATTTGTATTTATTGATCCATGGTATTAAAATGATTAGGGATTGTCCATACTTAGGTGGAGCATAATTTATAAAGGCTACAATGGTTAGTTCTTATAAAACATGAGAGAGAGAGAGAGAGAGAGAGAGAGAGAGAGAGAGAGAGAGAGAGAGAGAGAGAGAGAGAGAGAGAGAGAGAGAGAGAGAGAGAGAGAGAAGTTAAAAGGTCACAAGGAAACTTGTCAAGATTCTAAAATGAGTTACATATTAATGAAAATAATATGTTAAATTAACCATGCAAGTTCAAGAAGCACAAGGGTCACCCCAAGTCATGAAACTCTTAAAAAGTGGCATAGGAGTTCTCATTCTAGCTCAACAAATTGCCTTCATGATTTATTCATGTTTGAACATCCCAAAACTAACCATGGATATTATTTTATGATTATAATGAGAGGTAAGAATTTTATACATGAATCTCTATGTATTGGTTGTAGTCTTGGTCATCTAGAATCATTTAAAAGTGAGCCATTACCATTTTTAGTGAAAGAAACTCCTCTTTCCCATACCTCTTACACTTAAACTCAAAATTGGATTTAGTTTCTCATGAAAATCCATGGAATTGAGTGTATAACACTTTTAAATACTCTCCATAGCCTTATAATTCTTAGGCACACCTTAAAAGGCTATCCACTTGTGGTTTTCAAACTTCTCACCATCATGCTCACTATTTTAGTTTTCATTATCTAAGATGAAGTAGTTGGTAAACATATTTATGAGTTTTTCCAAGGAATTAAAATTACATGACAAGTTATATTAAGTCCTAATATTTCTCTTAAATTGGTTTCACCTCTTGAAGCCTTCTAAAACCTATACAATACACAAAATAGTCAAAATAACCCATTTTATAATTTTTTTATATAGATAGGTTAGCACAAAATTTTATGGATGGAAACCATAAATATTCATATACAACCTCAAACCACTTTCCTTGTCATTCTAGTCTATTTGGATGCATCATTATCCTTATTTTCCCAGTTAGATCCTTCTAAGGGTTTTGAGAAGTTTTGACCTTTAGCCATTTTTCATAGAGATCTCACATCTAACCTTCAATCCAATACCAAAAAATGGTTTTTAAATACCCTATCTAATATCTCCAAATTTATTGTATTTCTATTCAAAGCTTTAGAGGAGATATGAGTATTCAAAACTAGCCTGTCGAGCTTGTTTTCTCATTTCCTACATGCTTAAGTTGGTTTTATCATATACATAACAAGATATTTTTATCATATAAAATGACCCTAAAAATATTCTTCAATCCATTATAAATATCTACCAAGGTTGGAAATGAATATGACCTTCCATTTGGCTTCTAGGCCTAAACTTGCCTAATAAACTTGTTTGCATATTTGGGGTATAGATTACCTTGTTGAGGTTCCTATTTTATTTATATGGTGTATCATGTTATCCTATATTTTATTAAACCCTCAAAACATCTCTTTATTGTCAAATAAACTTCTTGTCAACCCTTTTATCTCCAATCTTCAAGATTGTAGGGTTTGTAGCTAAGGGGAGTGCCCTCTATCTGAGAAAAAATAGAGGGAAAATCCCCTATTTCCCAAGAATAAATGAATGTTTTATGGGATTATTAAATTTAAATAGTTTTTCTATATCAAATTTTATCCCCTCACTGGGTCATTTGACCCCCAAACTCCTTATATCTCTAAGACAGACTATTTGAAGGCAGACTATGTAAGATTCAACCATATGGACTATATGTTATATGCTCAGGTTCCTTTATTTTATTGATTTTATTATCAATATCCTCTTGATATAGTATCATGATGGATGTGTCCTAGGTCTACTCATCACCTTAACTCTTTACATACCTCTTTATACCCCTTGACTGGTCAAGGTTGAGTGTAATGTTGACTGTATTCTACCCCAAGACACTACACCTGTAGGTGTGAATACATGGATTGGGATTTAATAAATGTGTATAATCCTTCTTGAATCAATACAATATCCATTTCATCTATACTCTTGTTCAACTCATAGTTTGGGGTTGAAATGTTCCCAAGATTAGTCATAGCCAGTTTACTAATTTTCTATGTTTCCTATGTAGAGATGACCCTTGTAGATGTTGATACATGTTTGGACCTAAGGCATAATGGTTTAAGACCTTATAAAGGTTATTTTTACCACATCAATTCATATCCATACCTACACAAGTCATGTCCATACTTTACCACTACTTTGCTCTAGTTTATTGTTTACCTATAGTCAATTATAACTGACTATGTTGAAGCCAGTTGGACCCTACCTATAGGTGAAAATTGGACCCTAAGACATCATCATTCAAATCCTCTTTATTATATTTAATTTAATTGGCTCCCCCTTCAATCAATAAGGCCATACAAAACATGGGAGTATACCTTGGTATTGTAACATTGGTTAATGGGTTTCTTATATCTCTGACTTGTAAATGACATTGACTAAAATTAGAGCATAAATATACAAATTTAGTCTTTCCAATGACCATCATCCATTTTCCATCTTCCTCCCAAAATTTTCACAGTCCTTCTCCTATGTGGAGACTACAATGTTTGATCACCGAGATGCATCAAATCTTTTTTAAACCTTATTATGAGATATCTAAAAAATAACTAGGTACTCTATTTTGCTCTTTTGGGGATTTGATCCCTAAATCAATCATCACCTTTGAAGGGTTCTTAAAATTCTACCTAGATATTACTATTATCTCTTCAACCACACTAAGATCCCAAGGAGAGACTCATCACTTGTATTAACACCTCAAAAGCCACTGCTCTTTTCTCCAAGAAAACTACCCTTTTTTAAAGAACCTACCACTTTTTAGTTAGGAATAGTTTTATAAGGCATAATAAGACACATGGAATTTCACATCACCTTTTGGAACCTTCACATTTCCTAAGGAGGTTGTACAAGTCATTGAATGCTCTATTTTGACCCCTAAATTGACTCAAAAGGACATATTGACTAATAAGACTAATGACCAAGTATAATATAACATTAAATGACATTAATTAACATATAATAATCTCTATTACATAATTTTCAACACCATATAAACCTATAAAGATCAATTTTTTAACTATAGGGGTCCCAATTTGACCTGCAATGTCAAATTTGGTCAACAATCCCAAAGCAAATTCATGAGGTTATTCATTACCCTCCCATTATCCCCATTATTGAAGAGGAACCTATTCTATGGAGGATAAATGAATAGTTTATAGATACAAGTGATTTTTAAGGAGAATGTGGTGATTATGATTAAATTATGCAAGAAGAAGAAATCTTTATTGGTAGTCCTCTTAGTGAAATCAAAGGCATTTTATCCTTCAAACTAGATGAATAACTTATAGAAGAAAATGAAGGAGATGTTAAATTGTTTCAAGATATTCCTTTTGATTTGATTGAGCATTAATAAGAGAATTTAAATCTTTGTTTTGATCACCATGGTACCAATCAAGAGCATAGTGAAGATTTGTTTGAAACTTTGAAATCAAGTTACTCACTTCTCCCAGGTGATTATGAGTTGAGTAAGGCAATAAGATGTAGTTTTGGCAAACAAATCACAAGATAGAGAGTTAATGTCTTGAAAATTTTCATTTTCAAGAGATAGCCTCACTATATGGTGATTTTTTTGAGATAGTCAGCATGGGTTATCATCCTCTCACCTAGTTTACAAACCTTGGTTTACTTTTAGAAGACCTTGGGATCACTTTTTGCCACAAATTTTCATAGAATAAAAAACTCTAAATCTTTTATATAATGGTATATAAGTTGATATTTTTAAAGAGGATACTAAGTACTAGTTATGTTTCTTCAATAATTCATATGATATTCATGATGTAGCAGGTCTTAAAAACTAATATTTGGCCATCTTGGAGACAATTGTCAAAGAAGAGCAACTACAAAAGGTAGAGGATGAATTCCAATACTAAAATGTGTCCATTTGAGACATTTTAAATGATATATACCTATTAAAATACATTCCAAATATGTTTTAAGTCAATAAAAAGGCTCAGCCAAGTAATAAGTCAATTAAATGTGATTTCATACACCATTGCATACCTCATAAAGTAAGTAATCCAAAAAACTTTACTTTTGATCTTAGATGAGGATTATTTGAAGGTTATTTATATTTAGTTTATATTTAATCTAAAAAAAATTCAAGAACATTATTTTTCTTATATTTTATTTCAATAAGTGCTTTGCTAGCATATGTGTTTTGTTAGTCTAGTTTCCTTGCTTTGTTGTCTTTTCTTTTCCTATCTTTGAAGAACAAGAAGTTATCTTATCTTGATTAAAGAGTAGTGATAATTATTCAAGGTATAATAATGAATTTTAAAGAGTGTAATAATAATATTATGATCTTTAAATAGATGTTATTGGTTAGGTTCTTAAGCATAGTATGCATGCTTCCCAGTCAAGTCACTAAAATGTTGACAATTATAAACTCATAGGTCAAATTATCACCCATACCACTTGAAAATTTTATTTTTAGGATATTATTTACTTATTTATGCATGAAAATATACATTTCATACATTTTACATCAGTTTCATTAGACTTCTCAAGTGATTCTAGAAATTTTAGTGCCAATAAGGCTTGTTTTGAGGTCATATGTATAGTTCTTCAAGGTAAAATTGAGATTCAAGCATATTAATAACATTATTTGTCCATGATAAGTTCAAAAAAATTATTTATAAGAGATTTTAGTTATTAAAATGAATAAAACTAATTTATCTCTCATATCAACCTCCTTGGCAACTCTAGAAGGGTAGTTTTCAAGTGTTTGGTATGGATAAAGGAGAGAGATTTAGGAGATGAAAATTTGGATATTGTTAGGTGTCTTATAAATATTAAAATCAATGGAATTTTTTTATATATTTATATCCTATTTTTTAATGAAAAAATATTAAGAGTGACAGTAGGTCACTATGGCCTATTCATCCAAGAGGGGTTTATTCTTGCACCTATTTTTCCACTTAAAAAATAAATGGAGAGGAATAGTTTTTATGGTTGTTTTTATTGGTCATGGATATAATTTTATGATGGTTTCATTATCCAACTCATCTCTTTAAACTACCTTCACTTAGAAGAAGAATGTCTTGGTGTATAAGTTATTCTAGTAGATTCTGCTACAAGTTATTGTTTCCTTTTCATGGTGGTCATTCTCAAAGTTTTATAGTGATTTTTAACTCATGGTATCTCATTTATTTTCATGATATCCACTTTTATTATCTGATATGTGTCTTTTTTTATCTTCTTCAAGTGTTTGCTCTTTGGAGATAATGTTTGTGTTTGAACAGTCCACTGGAGGTTTAATTATCAATATGAGCTCAAATTCAAGTCATATATCATTTCATGAGGTTTCTAAATGATATTATACTTTAGTAAGTGATGAAAATTGAAGATAAGATTCCAAATGCATATCTTCTAATGAATATCATAGGTTTCTCTTTCATATGTAGGCTTGTATGGACTACAAGAGTGTTTATAAGATGATCAAAGCCATGGAGAAGGTTTGAAACATATATTCATAGGTTCACATGGCCTTTATTTCCTCATTACCATCATTAAAGTTTCTCAAACTTATTATATTCTCCATTATCAATACCCAAAACATGTGTGTGTGTGTGTGTGTGTGTGTGTGTGTGTGTGTGTGTGTGTGTGTGTGTGTGTGTGTGTGTGTGTGTGTGTGTGTGTGTGTGTGTGTGTGTGTGTGTGTGTTTACTGCATAGAGGTTTGTACAAACTTGTTAAAGTTGATATAAGGTGTATTTATACTTGTCTTAAGCTTTGTAGACCATTGATGGATGAAAATAGGATTGTTAAGTGGTTTGATTGTTTTGAAGCCCCAAGAGCTCAACATATGACCCTGTATAGATTATACAATCAAATGAGACCTGCATGCCCCTAGTCTTATAGGTCTTCATTTTAGACCTTAATAAACATCAAACCAACATAAGGGAGCCTCTAATATGGAAACTTGACTAAGATATAAGATGAGATGGCTCATAGAAGAGATCAAATAACTTATCAAGCATAAGGTCTCTCAATGAGTTCTTATAGTCATCTAATTCCATATATAAGCCAAGTGAATCCTTGATAAAATCTCACCTACAGTCATGGCATATAGTTAGTCAATAACATGGATGAGGTCTCTCAAATAATCAACACATGAAATGGTGATAAGAGAGTTGGAGAAATGCATTTTTTGAGATATTAGAGTATGAGTGGATTCAAACTCAATGAAGGTATCTGAGTGAATAATAGAATTTAGTCCTTTACATATAATCTAGTATAGACCTAAAGGCCTACACACTCACAAACTACTAAGAAAATCATGTTTTTACTAAAATGTTGACACAATTAGAATGAATGTGAATCTTAATGTCTAATTATGGATGAGGTAACAATGTTTTTATATTCCTTTTCAAGATATTAGTTTTAATATCCTTCTTCCTTTAAGCTCAATTGTGCCCCTATAGGTTATGTAGACTGTGGAGGAGAATTGAAGATGATATGAGGTTTTTCAAAAGGCATATAAGCCATTTAAAGTACTTAAAACCCAATGAGATAAGTTTTATAGTGGAAACATATTGGATAAGTTCAAGGACCCATCAATAGCTCCTACTAACCTATGAAGGAAAAAAAACACCTACATGCCCTAGGCCTATAGGTCATCATTGTATACTTAGGTCTATTATTTTCTAGATAAGAAAGTATAAACTATATTACAAGCCTAACCTATATGTAGATAAGGAAAGAATACCAATAAGAAAAATAGATACACTTATTGAATATCAAAGGATAAATAATAGACTGGTTTCATAGTCTAATAAATTACCTACAATCCATACAAAAGGCAAATCTTCACCTACAACCATGTGGGTGGAATTGCATTCAAAATCATAATGACACTATGGTATCAAATCCTAAGAAAGGAAAAAAGTGCATGGAAATAACTATAAGGTCTACATCATATAGAACAAAAGGTTATATATTCATTTTGAAACCAAAATTAAGAACAAAACATTGATAAATCTAGTTTTAAGACCCCTAAACATAGTCAGGTGGCAAGCTATAGGTCTTCTACCTACCTATGAGCTTTGGCTTGGTAAGTGGAGAGATTAAAGTATTGTGAAAAGTTTGAAATAATGAGTAATATTTGTGGAATGATGTAATAGTGAAAATAACAACTCATTCAAACACTTAACCTGATAATAAGGGTATAAAGCATAAGAACTTAGTCTAGGCTTCAAAACCCTACACATAGTCAGATCCTAGAACTAATATTGAAGGAAATTAGTGTTTGGGGCCTTGATAGGCATGACCATTATTTGAAATTATATATTAAAAAAAAAATTAGTGAAAAAATACATATTTGGTCTCTTTGAGGTTAGACAAATAGTGGAAGTATCCATTGTTTTGTCTTAGACTTGGTCCACTCTTTGGCAAGGGGTAGCCATGAGAATAAGACATATTTTTTGAGCTCAAACACAAAAAAATCATTATATAATTTGTGAAGAGTCCTAATGGAAGTAAATATTCATGAAAAATTATCGATACAACTCTAGGTGCCAACAACATTAGTGTTCAATTCAAGTGCCCTTAAGGGCTAGCGAGAATGAGACAAGCAAAAACCCCAAAACCCCTGAATAGTATACCAAATTCATATAGAGGAGAGATAAACACTAAAAATTCATGTATAATAATGGAAGGTATTTTTTTAAATGTATATTAATTCTTCTTATGAATGGAATTGAGTTTTAAGACCCAAAACTCAAAGTAGACCTCTCTCAAAGCTGTAGAACTCTAAGTAAGCCACCTGAGGAGCAACTTTACATACTCATACCATCTCTCACACTTAGCATGGGGATATGAGCCATTTTTTATAGATTAGGAGGTTAGTTAAGAATATTTTCCAATTGGAAGGAGTTTAGTTAGACATCTATTCTTTATGAACAATCATTAAGACCCCAGATAGGTCTTAAACTATTATAAATCCCTAATTATGACTAGTCAAGGTAAAAAGAATTAAAATGCACCTATAATTCCATAAATTGATCTTAAAACCTATTTTATATTTTTTATGAATCCAAGGAGGTTCTCCACATGTATTTTTATGTTGATGTCATTTATATGGATTAATACCCTATTTTTCATGATTTTTTGGTGTTTTTTAGGTGTTCTGAGAAGGGGATAACCTCCCAATAATGGTATGAGTTTATTTGGTGTTTTTAATAAATATTAAAGATAAAAATCATGCATTAAATATTCTAGAGATGGTCTAACTAGGCCTATTTTTTAAGGCAATCCCAAACAAGTTTAAAATAAGACTAGGTAACAAGGCCATTTATTGGTTTACATACTTCCACACAGTCTCAAGACCACAAAATTGATTTTGAGGTTTTTTAAAGTGTTTTAAAAATTAATAAAACAATTATAGAGAGTTTCACATGTGTGGGAGCTCTTGTTAGCAATATTTCTACTTTCTAGGCCCTAGAGGGCTAGTTGGGCCTAATTTAGGATAGAGAATGAGCTAGAAAGTACAAAGTACACTTATCCTCAAAATATGATCACCAAATTTCTTGTGGATTTGTAATTGGATAGAGGGTATCTAAAAATATTCTTATTTTTACATATTCTTCTATACAAGGAACTTTATCTATTTTTAGGGATATAAGAATTTGAGGAGAAATTCAAGGTTTTTGTGTAAAACCAAGTATTGTTTAGTGTTTGGTGTCTTAAAATGTCTTATTATTGGTCCCTTATGTAGTTGTAAAACTATCCATTGAATAATTTTTTAGTCTTGAAGAAAAACTCCACTTTTCACTTATATGTCATGATGAAAATGAGCTTTCTAAGTAGTCAAAACAAAAAATCATTATATAAGGCCTCTAAAAAACTTTTTAAAGGATAATACACATTATCTACACTAAAAATGAGTTTATAACAAGTCAAGGATCAGGTTTTAAAATTTAGAAGAGTTTTAAAGTGTCTCAAAATATCTAAAAAATCCTTCTCTCCTTCCAACACCTAAGTGTGTTGATGGAGTTAAATTTGTACTTAAGAGATTCTAACATCCCATCAATCATGGAAAGCCCTCAAGTGTCTTATAATAATGTTTCAATGAAGATGAAAGGAGGAATTAGAGTTCCATTTTCAAGGGGGAAGACCAACTCTTAAATAAGGACACAAGAGCTAGTATATAAGGGGTCTAACAAGGATTTAGGCACTCTCCAAGTGCTAAAGGATTGACAAATCATGAAGAAGACGTTATCAAAATTAATAAAATCATGGCACTCTATTTTTTATACCCACCTAAAGACATGAAATTTTTAATAGGCATGAGAAATTACTACTTAGTATTCAAGGAGGGAAAAAACCAAGTTTGAGACCCCTATTTTTTGGAGGATTTGTCTCCCATCACTTTGATTTTTCTATTTTTACTCATTTTCTAGAATGTTAATCACCACTCTTTGCTTTTGGTTGTGTTAAAATGCTGGAAATTTTTTTACTCACCTTTTGAGGGAAATAATAAGATTTTGTTCCTCTATTTTAAAGTTTTTTGGTGAAGTGTATGTGTTTTCCATTGATATAGCATAGTGAAGCATTTGTTTTCCTATGATATTGTCTAGTTTTTATACCTTAAAGCAACATATTTAATGTTTTAAAGGTCATATTAAGTGTCAATATCAACTCTAATATAAGCATTGAATATTAATTTAGTTCCTTTCATTCCTTCCTTTCAAAAACTAAGTTTGTCAAGTCCTTCTAAAACACTATTGTAGAAGTCATTATTGGAGTGTAAATAATGTGTGAAATATTCTCCCTTTCATAAGAGTGTCCATTTAAATCATAAGTTGCCATACAATATTGGTGCATCACCTTCATTTCCAAGTTACCCTTTCAATTCCATTACAAATAATGTCTTTTCACTTTTTTCATTACTAGAATCAGTAGATAGTAGGTTTAAGGACAAGTTTTAGTGAGAGCACAAAGGTAACCAACTCTCTCTAGAGTTTCTCTCCCTTTCAAAGTCACCCACACTAATGAGATATTCCATTTTCCATCAATATTGATAAATAAAAAACTTTCTCTCAAGGGTACACTCCATATTGAAAATATTAGGAAGCTACCACTCACCTTCCCTATGAAGAATAATTCCTAAATTAAGGATGTTTAAGGAATCACATTGATCTTGGTGGCTACAAAGTGTAATTGTTGGTGCTCTAGTGTTAGTAAATCCACTACCAACTGATTCTATTTGACCTTTATATTTTCCTCATGTGAGTAGGCGTCTATGTTTCCCATTACATTCCTTAGAGTTGTATAGCTATCAAATTCATCATTGAATACTATTGAGTCAAATACAAGGTCCATGTATTTCATGGATTCCTTGATAGAGAAAATTTATGGTGGTAGTACTCCTCTAAGCACCTTAGATGATGATGCCATTATTAATTTATATGTTCTCATAAAATTTGATTATTTTATCTTTTAATAGAATTAAGTCACAATAGAATGTAGATAGTTAGGTCTTAAAATTAAATTTAGAGGGAAAGTTCACTCAATCTCATTAGTAATTAATAGGCATGATGTCTCCTCCAAATTCACTTATATAATTTTTAAGTATAAGACTTTAATTAGAGTTCATGTGCCATTAATTCCCAATGTCTCCAATTTTTTTTACTCATTTAATTTTAACTTTTCCATTTTAATTTGGTGGGTATGCCACATATACTTTCTGCACACTTAGAGAAAATCCATGTTGTAACCTTGGACACATGTCATCCTATCATTAATTTTGCACAAAATTTGGTGTCCCATGTGGTGTGCCTTTGAAAGTTAGGTGTTGTAACTTTTATTAAGACTGGGTTAAACCATTATTAGGATGATTTGATACACAAAATGTAAAGCTAAAGGATTTAAACACACTTCATGAATAAAATTTCTAAATAATCAAAATTAGCACTTTAAAAAAATTATGAAATGCAAAACATACGTGAAGTGTAAAACTCATGAAAACCAAAAATAATTAAAAAAACAAGTTCTAATAAAAAAATTACA
The DNA here is from genome assembly GCA_037957365.1 of Torreya grandis. Lineage (NCBI taxonomy): Eukaryota > Viridiplantae > Streptophyta > Pinopsida > Cupressales > Taxaceae > Torreya > Torreya grandis. Next base: position 101,626 of record JARHVA010002454.1, read on the forward strand.
TAGACCAAAAATATGTGAAGAATAAAATCGTCAAAGTATGCAACTTAAAAAAACCAAGAGTTGCAAAAAATCCTATGAATATAGTTTTTGAACAAATTTTATAAAGTGTAAACTATGTGGAGGCAAAAAATAATAGCAGGTGAAAACTTGTGAAGACTCAAAAGTTCAGAGATGCTAAAGGGCACCAATTATAAATGTTAGGATGAATAAAAGTTTGGAAAATAAAAATTTCAATAAACACATGTTTTGATTAAAAAAAAATATGATGAACAAATCCTGAAAACAAAAGTTTTGACAACAAAAGTTGTGAAGAAAAAATCTTGTGAAGATAAATCTTATGAATAGAGTTTTTGAAGATAAAGTTTCCAAACAAAAAATCTTAATTACCAAAATACACAAAATTCTTAACTCACAAAGTGCAAAAATGTGAAGTATGAAACTTAATATTTTAGTTATGTAGTTGATGCATATATACAAAAAACCTATAAATATGAAATAATCCCAAATATTATTCTAAATAAATCATACAATAAAAACCTAGATAATGAGGTAATGCTAATTGTGTTTATAAATGATTAGCACACAATGAAAATCATCTACATGTAGAATAAAAAACTTTTTTAATTTTTTATCTTACCTAGGTGTGCATACAAATGTTAATGAAAACATATTTTCAAAATAGACCTAGGATTTTTAGATTTCATTGTGTCCTTATTTGTAAAAATTAATAATGGGGTGTGTTGAGTACAACATATGGTGACTCATAGGGGAAATACTCTCGAGCATTCAACAACCCATAATTTTTGGTTAGAAATTATAAATCAACATGAATAATACCATAAAATAATAATTGTTTAAAAAACATCAAAGATACTCCCAATACTTCATACAATATACAAATTTTGTCTATACCTTAGATCTATGTGTGATGGAGTGATTTTCTTTTACCTTTGTACTCAGGGTTTTATTAAAGACTTGGAATAAACTATAGCTTTTATTATGGATTCTTTGAAGCATATTAAAACTAGGAAAGCTAAGGCATTTCTCTACTATCAGTCAGGCATCCATTTACTTGATAGAGATACCTTTAATTCCTCTTCCATTTCTTTCTTCATACATTTGCATGATACATGATACATTGATCTTATTTCATCATGTGAGTATTTGTTCACATTTATATTTTATTTATCACTATTTAGGATGCATTGGTCCTCTATTTTTTCTAGAATACAAGTAGAATAAGGAAGGTGGGAACCATTGTGAGCCAATATTTGTAAAAACTTGATTTATCAAAATGTCCCTACTAGCTATATCTGCATCAAATGTTATTATCTTAAATAAGTATTAAGATGAGAAGTGTATTTGGTCAAAGGAAAAAAGAAAACTTTATAAATTTGCATGGATTAATGAGAGTAATTTTACATACTTGATATTAGTATTTAATTGTGATATATCCATGGTTAAATTTTTTTACATACCTAAATTCTTAAAATTTTAGATACAAAAGTGTAACACCTATAAACAAACTAGTTTATGTGTTTTGTTCTATGTTATTCCCATGTTTGTTCTTTATTTTTCAACATTCTTGATGGATTTATTAGATTAATTCAATCATGAATTAGAGTCTAGTGAAATGGATATTAGCTTGATCATACTGGTAGAAGTCAATCTAATTGTCATAAAACAAAGACATTATTATGGGCAACACACCCCCTTTTGTAATAAATAGAAGACCCCTCTTTTAAAACATAAAACTAAAGTTCTCAGATCCATTCTCTTATTTTGGTTGGCTTCATTTGCACCAAGTCTCTAAAATCCCATGTTGCCCTATTTTTTCTCCCCAGGTAAGTGGTATGGATAATGACCAACTAGTATGACTTAAAGGCCTCAAATGTCCATGAAAGAGACCAAGGAAAATCTGATCGATACTCCATGGTTAGGATAGGCTCTAATGATTTGAATGTTTAACATGTTAAATTTATAGGCTTGCCCTTATTTATAGATTCCCATAGTCTCAGTCTTGTTCCCAGTGTATCATATCTTAGAGTCCTACATGGAATTTTTGAGCCCAAGTGGTGGCTAAGTTAGTAGTTAATTGGTATCTATTCATTTCTCTTTCATTTAGTCATTTTTATGTTTTACATAGTATTTTCCATGTGTCAAAGTCAAGGTGTTGCATGACTTTAAGATATTTGGTTAAAAATTAGATGGAGGTTTTACACAAGTAAATTTTGAAGTAAAATTTTTGAGGTAAAATTTGGCAAAGACTAATCCCAAGAAAACATTTTGAAAAGATAACAAAGGTCCGATGTAATAATAAAATTCCATGTGGCATGTTGTTAGATGTATCAATCTCCTAGACATAATAGAGATGTCATATCTTAGAAGAGCTCTATGCAATTAGTGATCACCATGTAGCCTAGTATAAAATGTATCAATCTCTTAAACTTGATAGAGATGTCAGACCTAGGAGATCGTAACGTAGTTATGAAATGCCATGTGGACCCAGGTCAGAAGTTGTTAGTACTCTATCCAATTACCCCATGCCAAATAAAAATGGCTAGTCTCTTAAACCTAATAGAGATGTTAAATCATGGGAGATCCTAGCCTAAACAATGAGTGCCACATTAACTAGTGGTATAATGGTCAGTATCCCAATCTTGATAATAATAGCATATCCTATGAGATCTTGAATAAATGAAAGGACGTCATTAGCCTTAAAGGTTAGAAGTGCCTATATCTAAGTAATGAGCTCTCACTATTGTCAAATAGGTTACTCTCTCAATATGATAGATATGTCAGAGTCTAGGAAAACTAAACATAATGAGGGAGTGTCATGTGATCTATTTTCAAAAGATTTAGTCTTATTTTTTTTGACAAAGATGTTTGAGTTTGAGAGAACCCAAAATATCAAAACATGACATGTGTTGTAATCGATTAATTTAATAAGTGGGCCTCTAAAGGTCTTGGGATGGATAGAATGAAATAGAGGTGGAATTGTGGAGGCTAATCAAAGGATACTACATGTTCCGAGGTGACATATCATCCATCATAAGGGTATAAAAATAAATGATAGGTTATGCCTAGGTATCAACTATTGATATCAGGACCATTTAGTATGTGACAAGTGGCAAAAAACTAGAGTTCCCAAGAGACTTTAAGGATGAAGTGGTCATGTACCTAACCCACTTTAAACATTTATGAAGTGGTAAAATAGACCCCAATGAGATAATTCCAAAAAACCATTTGCCTTTTATAAATCTAGTAAGTGGTATGTAATCATATGCTCCAAATTTAACACTAAATTGGGATGTCAAGTGGATGATTGAGCCACCCACTCAATTTAAATCCATAATGAGTGATCCACCAAATTCCATTAATATATGGGGATGAATTTAAATTTATATAAGTATCCCAAGGAAATATCATTAGCCATTATATCTCTAGAATCCCAAATTTAGACTCCTTACTTTTCATTCCCACTTGTTGCTTTGACCACCTTCTCTTTTGACCAAAGATTATTCACCAAATTTCACCTTGGTACAATGACCGCTTCATCTTCAAACCCTAAAGCTAATCCTAAATATAAGGATGCTTTATTCATAGATGTATTGACCTAATTTAAACATTATATCAAAGTATTTAAGGGAATAGACCAAGTGCCTATGGAGTCGACTAATGATGATTATGATGATGATCAAGATAAATTTTAAAATTCCCTACAAGCATATGAGAAGTGAAGCATTCATATAGTTGTATCCAAGCCTAAAGTGTTCCCCTGTGATGAATTATTTGGTAATTTTCTCCATTGTTTCAAGTAGTTATATGATGGTATTCATGATTGGGTTTGTTTAGCCATCTCCCAGCTCCAAACTATCGACACCTTGGGAGTATCCTACAAAGCCTATTATAATATCCTAGACTTTACCCTTTCATATGAATTTTTGGTGGTGTAGACCTAGACTAAATCCTTCTAAATCTATAATATCTTTAAGGATTAGGCCAAGAACCTAGATGCTAAATGGGTGAACAAGGAATATGTCAATGCATATATGGTTTATAACTTCAAGGAGGAGATATATAATGGTATGATCTTGTTGAGATAGTTTTTTGAGTCTTGGTATTGCCTTCAAGTCAAAATATTATGGTTTCCCCTACTTCACATGATCTTGGATGGCTCTCAATTCCCTAACCTTAGAAGAGTGGTTAATTTTAGCATGGTCAAGGCCATAGTATATGCACAGGTAGAGGAAAATTTTGCATGATGAGCTATCTCATAGATGCAATCTATGGCACACTCACTTTTAAGACCTCTAAATTTCCTACATGGGTTCCCAAAGGTTCTATGGTTCATGTAGTTTTATAAAAACTATATGGCCATCAATATAAAAATAACATCCAAGATTTGAGTTTTTCTACCCACTGGTATATAGTGTGATCAATGATGCCCCTATGCCTAACCTATCAAATGAAATAAAAGACTCATTGGTTCCCATTAGAGAGTACCAGTATTTTTAGGAGGTCATCATTATCCAAGTCATGGGAATTCTTAGGGACCCATTATGCTTACCTTGTCACATCTTAGATTACCTTGTTGAGATGGAAATTTCTTACCAACTGGTGGAGGGAATTTTTAAATGTTTTGTTAGTTACCATTATAATACCTTCCAACCTCTTTTGATCATCATTAGGAACCATGTGTACCACTCTTTATGTCTCATAGTGAATATGTCAATTGGATATGAATATTTGGCCTTGGGTAGAGCCAAGACATGAGATTGGGACCTAAAAGGCATGATACAAGCCTATCTAGAAAAGTATTTATCTCACCTTAACCTTAATTATAGCCACTATCTAGAGGATGATAACAAGTTATATTGAAACGTAAAGGATGACCAAGAGGTGATTACAAGGATTAAATCTTATAGGATGGCAAATGGTAAGAATTTCTAGACCAGACAATCCCTAACCCCTTTACATTGTTCAATCCTTAAGTGATGTCACCTTGACTCCCCACATAATTTCTAAAATAATCCTAAAAGGTATCTCATCACTTTCTCCCCCATGAGAATTAGCACATCCTACCATAGCTTCACCTTCTTTGCCTCTAGTAATTTAAGAAACTTGGCCCCATCCAAATCAAACCCATGTGACTTAGTAGCAAGAATCCTAAGAATAGGTGGCTTCCCAATAGGCACCTTGACCCAAAACCATTGAGGCTCTGAGGTTAGACATTAGTGGTAGCCTAGAATATTATCCTAAGGTAGGACAAATAGTAGGCACTAGTGAAATTTCCTCCCCTCATTCTATCCACTTTCCAACTACCTCATGCAGCACAAATCATTTCCCTACACCTTCCATAAACCATTCTATTGGCACCACCTCTTTTCCCTATTCCACCCCCTATGTTCTTCACCCAAACAACCATGGCCTCAACCATCCCTAAAATAATACCTTTTTATTTTCTATCTACCCCTTCCATTCCCAAACTTGGAACTTTCTTGGTACCCCCATTGGCCATTCCTCATATTCATCTATTTAGGAGTAAGTTCACCTATGTGCATGTCTCTAGTAACTTGAATCATCCCATTACTTATTTTTATGACTCAACATCTCCCATAATCAACCCTTATGGACCTCGTTACCTCAACTCTTTCTATAGTAGTGTCTGGAGTTGACACAAGCAAAAAGATAAGGAAGAAGTGAAAGGTAGTTCATACTTAGACCATAATATAGGTATTGTCTACTACAATTTCACCTCTTCCACCTATCTCTATAGCTCCTCTGACACCAAAACCAATGGATCCTTTCATATCTCACTATCCCTCTTTTTACATCATGTTAGGCACCTAGGGATTTGGATTTAATTGGCTAATATCTTCTCTTATTTTAAATACCCCTCTCTTGGGACACATTTCCCCTCAAGTTGTAATGACCTAGATTCAATGGTAAGTGTAGATGTTTCTTTGGGCCACTCCATTCATCTTTCCCATTTCACCCCCATGCCTCCTTCTTAATCTAATAATTTCATCATCTACTTACTCCATTCCTCATACACCTCATCCTTTGCCTATCATTACCATCTCTTCCACCCTACCAACACCTCCTAAAACTTAGGGAATGGTACTAGTATCATAAGTGTCATATATGATGATGTAAGGTATCTTAGAGGTACAATGGGATTTTAACTACACCATAAGGAACATGAGAATAATCCTCACCTAGAAATTCATGTAAGAGGGAAACCCTATGGTCTGATAGACCGAATAGGACTTGTTCTCTCTCACTAAGATGAGGACTCCCATGGGAGAATAAAATATGGTAGAAGACCCACTCTCAATTCTCTAGGTGACTCATGACATCTTATAGAATATTCTTGAGGAAATTCAAATATAGGTACAAAATCTTAAGGTAAAATTCAATACTTCCTTCCCTACCTAGATAATTAGGCGTGTCAATTATGCCCTCATACAACTTTTCTCAACTCTGGTAAAGGTGGTAGGGACTATGGAAGAGACCCAAGTCTTCATCTAGTAGACACAGGCCTATCTAAAGAGGATCATTGTAATTGATGGGAATTGTAGGAATATGACTATTTTGATTAATAAAATCATGTTCTAAGAGATAAAATTGATGCCCACTTCATAATTGGGCTTATATCACACCTACATTAGGACCATGAAGATCGATATGGAAGAGTGGCTTGCATTAGCCCAAATGGTAATGTGACCAAAAAAATATGGCAAAAGGAAGATAGTGGGTTATTTCAAAGAAGTTAATATAGAAGTGTCATTCCATTTAAATGGAACTCTTAGAGATAGGGGAAAATTTAAAGTTCACCTAGGTCACTTTGACCATGTCAAGAGGGGAAAGGTGGCCAAGGAAAATAAGGAGGGAGATCAAGTGGTTCTTAAGCTTTCAAATCAATCTACATTGATCATCAACTAGGTGTCTAAATTTTAGGTTTCAATTGAGGCTCCCCTTTGGGTATACCAAACACTTATGCTTATGCAAAGATGATATTCAAGGATCTTCCAATGAACCTTGCCAAGATAGACTGAGAGTTTGACCTCTTAGTAGCCATGTTAGAGGATAAGGAAGGAAAGTCAAATTAGGTAGTAGTTGGTTCATATATTCTACCTCCACGTATTGGTTGAATGGTCTACCTATGGATCTTTTTATGGAAAATAAATATGATTTTATCCATTTTTTTAATTATGTAGTTTTAACCACAAAGGATGGACATCAAGGCATTGGATAGGAATTTCATGTTACTTAGAGGTTAATCCCATCCTTATCTATAAAAGTGTAACCACATTGTAATTTTAGGGTCAATAATTTTTAGCTCAAAAACACTATTATAATCAAGCCAAGATGTCACTTTTGATTTCATTCACCCCTTTTAAATTATAGACAGTTATCCAAGATAGATATCTTTGTAGTATAATTAGTTATTTTAATGAATGTAATTTCAGCTTTTATGTAACACATGTTTTGTTTATCAAATTGTCTCCCATTTCAATTTGAAACAAATATTAGTTATCATATAATTATTTTAAATATCTATCACTTTATGAATGCAATGATTATGATGTATTTGCATGTCATAAAATCTTTGTGAATTCTTTTCATTTTATTTACAATATTGATAACATGTGTTGTAGCCTATAAGTTATCTTGGAAGTTTATGTGTTATTTAATATGTACTTATAGTATTGGTATTTTTTGAGGAATCACAAATTAAACATTCTTCATTACTTCCCCAAACTCTCCCCATTGTGTAGTATTGGAGTTAAAACCTTTGGTGAGACTCAACACACACTAGTATAACTATGTCAGATGTGTTTAAATTGATTCTTAAAGCATTAGTTTCACATTAATCTAGAAACATTATTTCGTGCCTTACTCTTCCCTCTTTTTTGTTTATTTTGAAGATTTAACCACCCCTTCCCTTTTATTTAGAAAATGGTAGAGAAAAGTGCATGAATATTAGTAACAAACTCAAATAACTCATTTACACTTAGATATTAGGATTAAACCCCCAATGTTGGCACTACATCTCTTAGATATTATTCCACATGGGATCCATTTTGAAGATACATACCTATAGCCATACCCTGGGCTAATTTCATACTAGTCCTAAAATGGAGGATAAAATTCCATTACTATTTCCACTATTCTCTTTGAAACTAGTCAATCTCATGAGTATTTTAGAATAGGATCTTGGATTGAACAATAACCATCACTATAAGAATGGAAATTTTATTTTTCAATAATAATTTCCAATATAAACCCAGGCATTGAAGGAGTATTTTATTTACTTAATCTTGTTCCCCCTACTTTACACTCTTTCCATTATTGTGCACTTCAAACACACAAAATATAAATTGGCAAAAAAGAAGGCATTAAACATTTATATGTTGATTTATAACTTATTTAATATTAATATTATTAGTGGTAATGTATTGATTATTATATATTTGTTAAAAACCTAGAGTCTAATTCACCCATCATCAGAGTTACATCCCATTGTAGTCGACCAATGGTTTCACCTTTGCAATTCCACAAAAGACCCAAGATCAATAAAACTATACCTACTATAATTATAACTAGTTTTTTCCCTCAAGATATTTTGGTTAGCTATCTTATCCATTAAAAAACTAGGAGTTATCTATAACTTACCTGGAAACCCTAAGAGATATCTTCCCCATTTCACTCATGATATAGGAAGGACTACTAAAGAGTATGTGACCTCATACAAAACTACCCTAATAATCTTAAATGTATAACATGAGGATATAACATGTAGTTTTATCCCATTCATGTTGATGGACTTAGCCTATTATTTCTTCATCAACCTCCTTAAGGACTTGATCCCTAGTTGAGACCATTTTAGTAGTACCTTCCTTGCCTAGTTTGGGTAAGTGATAGACCCTAGTGTCCTATATTAGAAATTTTCATATATTAAAAAATATTCCAATGAGAATATTATTAAATTCAACACTAAGTTTCAAAATATGTATATTTGGTTTACTTTGATCTACCAACCTAACCATCGACTAGCACTTGAAATTCATAAAAATACCTTAGAACTTGGATGGCTATGTTCCTGAGATGACACCAAGTAATAGTGGACCTACCCTTGGCTTATATAAGGTCCATAAATGTAGAAAAATAATTTAAACCACAATTTTATATGATGGACCCATTCCTAATGTGTTTTCATGGATACCTACATTGAGCCTCTTACCTAATGCTAATTAGAATGTCCCAATGTTTCAATGCTTCTTTTAATAAATAAACTCCCACTGAGTCATGTCACACTAAACCAACACTTGGTTTTTATTAACCCATGTAACCATGAAAATAATCCTCAATTTTAACACTAGGTAATGTTATTAGTAACTAAAATACCCAAACCATACCCTAGGAATCCACAAAGAATGATTTGGATGGCATTGAATAAATGGTACAAAAACTTAAAAATTAATTCTTTAGGATACAAAGGGAGATGATTAACTCCAATTTGGAGAGTTGAAACAAAAACTTCAAATTAAAAAAAAATTGTCAAATAGTAACTACAACCATTCCCAAAATCCATAAAACCCTTGCCCAATAGGTTATCAAAAGCTAATATCTTAGAGATAGATTTGCCTAACTAGTGTTAAGTGCATATAATGGCATCCCATCGATAAATTGACTTCATATAGATATAGTGTGACTTTGGGATCTTATAGAAGGAAATTTAAGAGTAAGAGGTGGTCCCCAATCACTCAGAATCATCCAACACAAGCAAATCCCTTAGCACTACCATGGTGTTGGAAACCATAGAATTCTCTAGCCAAGAATAAAATGAGTTAAATGAGGATATTAGTGAGGTGTAATTTCATCAATTATAAATGAGAAAATATACCCTTAGGAATAATCAACCATAACATCCCTTCACTACATCAACTCCCTCAAATAATGGTGCAAACCCACTTGACCTAAATATTAGGAATGACCCACCACTTCTAAGATCTCAAAAATCTAAAGCTCCAATAGAATACCCATAGATATAGAAAAAAATAGGCTATAATATAGTAGAGTACATGAATAAAATCAAATCTAACATCATTTTCCATGAACTTGCTCAGATCATACAACAATGTGATCTTCTGCTAAAGTCCTTAATTGAGAAGCTAACTCAACTCACCCATGAAAAATTAAAATCAACACATACCAATTTGCTCATTCATAAGAATAATATATAAGTGCCTCCTTTCCTTTTGAAAATCATATTATTTGGTAAAAACCTATATAATTACCTAGTGGATTCAAGGGTCTTAGTATGCTAGTAGTCATCTATAAAAATTTAGGGTCGGTCCTTATCAAGTTACATAAGGTAGTGGTTCAGCTAGATAAATCAGAGCTCAAAGTGGTAGGTGAGCTTATAAATTCCATATAAAATTCTAATCTAAGCCAATAATTCACCACTTTACAAACATCTAGATGGTATAGATTCTTGAGGCCTATAACAAGTTCCTTAGTAGAGATTGGTCTAAAACCCTAAATGGGTATATGAAAACTAACTTATCTCATATGTTGCCACCTTGGAGAGGGGTATCTAATCAAATAAAGGTAGAGATAGAAGGACTTGCATGAAACAAATGATAATTGAGTATAATTCCATCAATGATAAATTTAACTTGACATCTTCATACATATGGATTTATATATTAAGTATAAAACTAGCCAAATACATAAGAGGAAATAAAATGAAAATTGTTAAGCCAATGGTCTCTCTACATAGATGAAGCCCATTCCAAACAAGGTAATGAGACTATTATTCTAATATTATGCCCCTGAGGGAATAAATACCTAGTGTTATATAATTTTTAGTTCCCTAAATAATCTGGTAGAGTATGAAATTTTAATCTTGGTATTATAATTCTCATTGAAACACAAGGCAAATAAATGAAGAATATCCAGTGACTCTTGGCTAGTAGTCAACCAAATTAGGAGTAAATTTCAATGAAAGCTATCATAACTTATAATTTATAAGCACAAATCTTGGGACTTAATCAAAAAAATTAGTTCATTTAATGTCATCCCTATCCCTAAGGTTAAAAACCAAGTTATTAACTCATGTGCATCTATAGCAAAAAGTTTAAGCCCACTAGATGACACTGAGTTGTAAGGATTATCTATATAACTTGTCCCTTTCCAATCTATACTAAAAAATATTATGAACTTTCAATTATTTAAAGATGCCCAATAGATCATCTAGTTTATTAATAACATAAGGTATTTGAAATCTAGATCACTGATGAGGTAGATAGGGACAACCTTGGAAATGAGTTAGATAAGGACAATATCCTTAATATTCATGGGAATTAGATCCCAAATGGGATGATTTCATTGCAAAGAGAATTTTATATTTTATAACCCATATTCTATATAATAAATCCCAAATTTTATAACAAAAAATAGAAAATCATCAACCTCACCTTACTATAAAACCCTTAGATGGTCAATGTAGGTCCTGACAAGACAAACTCCAAACTAGGGCACTTGTGAAAGCTAATATTAAGATATTAATATGTAAGTGATTTGGCCTATATATACCTTAAGGTCTTTAACTTGAGATTGATTACTCATGATATCCCTCTCAAGCTAGATCAGAGACCATTTAAATAGAGGCAAAGACTGATAAACCCAATCATAGAACCCTTAATACACAAAGAGGTCCATAATTTACTCACTATAGGGATAATTTAATCAATTCATCATTCTACTTGGGTGAAAAACCTGGTACCCATGTGAAATTAAAATTAATGAATCCACCTATGTGTATACTTTCAAATCTTAAACTAAGACTTTAACAAATATAATTACCTAATACCTTCCATTGATGAAGTAATCCAAATTGTGATTGAATCTAAGATGATGTCCTTTCTAGATGGATTTTCATGAAGACTAGACCAAAACTATATTCACCACTAAATGGGGCACATTTGACTACAATTTAATGGGGCACATGGGAAAATTTTCAAATAGCAATGGATTTTACTTTTGAAGGACTAATTGGTATGTCTATACTAATTTATATGGATGACTTGATTCTACTTTCAAAATATATTTTAGATCACATCTTCCATTTGGATAAAGTGTTTTAAAGGTACATAATGTATGTCATTTCCATGAATACCAAGAAGAGTGTGTTTGATGTCACAAAAGTTAAGCCTCTTAGTCATATTGTAAGAAAAAAGGTATTGTTATTGATCCAGAAAGAGTTGATGTGATTTATAAATTACCTTTACCTAATAGCAAGAAAGAATTGAAATCCTTATTTGGTAAAATCAACTTTGTTCATAAATTAATATCTAGATTTGTTGAAATTATAAAACCCCTAGACTCTATGTTTAAATAAGACATGAATGTGGAATGGCACATATAATCAAAGATATTTTTAGGATATCAAAGATGCAATTATGAAAGCCTTGGTCCTTATCATCCATAACAATATGCAAGATTTTTATATCTACCCCTTTGCTTTTGAACACACCATTGTTTCTTTCCTTGCCCAGAGATTGGATAGAAAAGAACATCTTATTGACTTCATGAGCACCAATCTCAAGGACACATAACTAAAATATTATACTATTAACAAATATGCTTATTCCCTAATCAAATTACTGAATAAATTTAGACACTACATTATCTGGAATAAGGTGTATACCATCATCCTAGACCCAACCATAAATCAAATGTTGGGGCTTAATAAATTGCAAAAACTCATAGGCCAATAGATGAAAATTTTATAGAAGTATAAATTGGAGATCAAAATAGATAATTTGGTATAAGGATAGGTCATTACCTAGCTAATAACTAAAATAGACCAAAGAATAATTATACATCAAACAGACCTAGAGCTAGTTCCACAACCAAATTGGTATGCCCCAATAATGTATTTCATACTCTATAGAAATAAACCTCTTAAACTCGACCATATGCAAATTATAACACTCTAGTTAAAGGTTATATGGTATATTTTGAAGAATGGAATTCTATTGAGAAATAATCATAAATAAATCTACCTTAGATGTTTTTCCTTGAACAATGCCAAAGAAATGATGGCAAGTTTATATGAAAAACTAAGAGATAGTCACCCTACAAATATCATGGTACATAAGGTCCTTCGGGTAGGTTACTATTGGCCTACCTTGTTTAAGTATGTTTAAGCTCATGTACACATTTTTCATTAGTGCTAGACATTTTCTAGGAGAGAGACCCACGTAATAATGCCAATTTAGCTTGTGGTGGAGTCGACACCATTTTATCAATGGGGACTAGATTTTGTCATTGTCATCAACCCTAACTCTTTAGATGGCCACATGTTTTTTCTCATAGACACTAATTATTTCACAGGGTGGTCCAAGGTAATCATGATGAAGAGAATCATTTCTATCAAAGTCATCAAGTTCATAGAAAATACCATAACCACATGGTTTGGGGTCTTGATCTCTTTAGTATGTGATAAAAATTTATCCTTCCAATCCATGAAGTTTATATAATGGTCTTATGATAATGGTACCACATTAATATTCTCATCCAATCACTATCCACAATGAAATAGATCAGCAAAATCCACTAATAAGAATATAATAGATGCCATCAATAAATATGTATCAAATAATCCCAAAGAGTGGCATTCATTACTAAATTTTGATTTATGGTCTGACCACACCATGTATAAACAAGCCATCAAGAGATCTCTTTTCCTTTTCATCTATGGATTAGAGCGAATCATGTTAGTCACACTCAAACTATTGACTTATATGTTCATATTGTAATTCATGGAACCAAATGACAAAATAAATTCTAGACTCCCAGATATCATTTAGTTAGAAGAAGCTTAGGATGAAGCTCTATTAATATTTATCAAACATCAAGGTACTATCAAATGATGGTTTAATAAGAATGATAAGATCAAAAAAATTAGGATCTCTAATCTTGTATTAATGTGGGATAAATCCCATGAAAATAAAGGCCAACACTCAAAATTTGATCCTCTTTATATTAGCCACTATTAGATAACCAAAAAATCAAGCTAGAATGCCTTTCACCTCATGGACCTAGAAGGCAATTACCCACTACTCTTGGTAAATAGATAGTTCTTAAAATACTAATTCTCAGATGATTTATCTAGTGTAATTTTATAATAACCTCAGTGAATGATGATAATGTATATAGTAGGTTAGTTTGTTTTAGTTGTGTGTTTTATTTTCATATTGTGTGATTTATTTCCCTATTCCTTTGTTTTTTTGTGTTCTTGTAGCATTCATCTACCCCAAAAAATCCCCTAATTAAAATTAATAAAATGAACCCCACTATGAGGGATCCCTAGAAAAGAGAAGTTAGTAACCACTCTAAGTGATGACCAATGTCTAGGAAGTATTGTCGAGTTACAGATGACCAAGTTTGGGTTTTTGATCTAAACAAACTAGGGATGGTGAGTGAGTCCTTTACATTTCATATCTAAAGATCCAATGATTCTCAAAGAAATAATTGGATTTTATAAAATATTGCATCCCAATAGAGGCTACAAGGATGCACTTAATATAACATATTAAAAAAGGTTAAGACCATTCAAGCCAATAAAAATTTTACTAGATATTTAGAGCTTTCTATTCAATATTTCACCCATGGATTGGTCTTAAAACCTTAATGGATAATGAATGTTCAATATATTTGTAAGTAACATTAAAAAAAAATTAGAATAACATGTAAAATTTAAATTCTAAGACTTACTCAAAAGGGGCATTTAAGAAACCTCCATCATAGGATTTCTAGCATAGCTAGCAATGGATCAAGGCTTGAAATATGACCAAAAGTATCTATGTCAGGGCTATGGATTCATGGTTGGTAGCATATTAATTCCAACACCATTCCCCTCTAAGCCATGAAATAATTAATGCTATCAAATAAATCTAATTCCCAATTCAAACTTGGTTACTTGCATAAAGTCCATAATTGGATGAGTGAATTTAAAATCACTCCTTCTAGACACTAGTGGTCTTCTATAGGATAAATCTAAATATGTCACTTGTTATTACATGAATTTATTGATTTATTTTATGATATGTCTCAATATATCTTTTGTAGCCTATGTTTTGTGCAAGAATGGAGGATTAATAAGTCAGGTGCTAAGTGTTTGTCACCACTTTCCCCATGTAAGTCACCATTTATTGTGGCCAACATACCCCATTTTTTCAATAAATGGGGGAACCCTCTTTTAAAACACAAAACCATAGTTCCTATGCCTATTCTCTCATTTTTGTTGGCTCTATCTACACCAAGTCTTTGAAATCCCATGTCACCTTAGTTTTTCTCATCGAGAAAATGGTATGGATAATAGCCAACTGATCAAAATTGTAGGTCTCAAATGTCTATAAATGATACCAAGTAAAATAATTTCAATACTCCATGGTTAGGATATGTTTTAGTGATTTTATGGTTTAAAACATTAACTTTACAAGCTTGTCCTTGCTCATAGATTCATAGAGTCTCAATTTTATTCCCATTGTATTAGATCCCATATTCCTACATGAAATTTTGGAGCATATATATTATCCAATTGAGTAGTTAATTGGTATTTATTTATTTTTATTTCACTTCATCATTTATTTTCTTTCCATAGGTTCTTCCACATGTCAATGTCTTAGTGCTACACAAATCTAGATTATTTGGTTGAAAAGTAGTCATAGGTTTTGTGTAAGTAAATCTATGAGCAAATTTTTTGAGGGAAACTGAGTGAAGATCAATCCCAAGAAAAATTCATGAAAATATAAGAAAGGTTTTATTAAATAATAAAATACAACATATCTTTTTATCAGATGTGTTTATCTCCCAAACCTAACAAAGATGTCAAATCCCATGAGAGCTTGATGTAATCAATAAGTAACATGTAAATTTTTGTGAAATGTTTTAGTCTACTAAACTTGATAGAGATGTAAAATATTGAGAGATATTAATGTAATTAGGAAATTTCATGTGTCCCAAGGATATAATGTATCATTACTCCATCTAATCACCCCATGCCAAAGAAGAATAGCTAGTCTCTTAGACCTGATAGAGATGTTAGATCCCAAGTGAGACTAGCCCAACTAGTGAGTGCCATATAAACTAGTGGATGAGTGGTTAGTCTCTTGATCTTGATCAAGGTGTTAAATCTAGGGAGAACATGACCAAATTAAAGGATGTTTCATTCCTTGAAGGTTAGAAGTGTTTGGATCTAACTAAATAGATCTCACTATTTTAAGATGTGTTAGTGTCAGTCTAATAGATATGTTAGACTTATGGATAACCCAACATAATTAGGGAGTGTTATGTATGCTATTATTATAATATTTAGTCTCCTTTTGTCTAACAAATATGTTAGAATTTGAGAGAGCTTGACATATCATAACACAACATGTGGCATAACTGGGTAGTTTAGTAGGTGGGCATATAATGACCCTAACATGGCCAAAATGAAATACATGTTGAACTATATGAGATAATAAAAGGATGAAAAATGTCCCCAACATACATCTCATCCCTATAAGGGTATAAAAATGAAGTTTTAGGATATGCCTAGGTATTAAACATTAACACGAGGACTAGTCAAGAGGTGACAAGTGGCATAAAGCCATAGTTATCAGGAGGCTTTAAGGATGAGATGGATGTGTACCTACCCTAATTTTTAAATTGATGAAGTGGGTAACTATACCCAAATTTAATAATTTAAAATTTCACTTCACCTTTACTATATCTAGTAAGTGGTGTGTAATCATATGCTCCAAATTTAACTCTAGATTGGGAAATTAAGTTGAAAATTGAGCCACCCACTCAATTTGAATCCATGATAAGTGAGATACCAAAAACCATTAATATAAGGGGATTAATGTGTATTTAAATAAGTATCCCAAAGAAATATCATTAATAATTATATCTCTAGACTCCCAAATTTAGACTCCTTATTTTATGCTCCCACCTACTTCTTTTTAAAAAATTCATCTTGATACAATGGTTGTTTCATCTTCAAACCCCAAATATGAGACTAAATATAAGAACACTCTATTTTGAGATGGATTGACTAGATTTAAACATTACAATGAAGTATTCAAATCTATTGACTAAGTGCCAAAGGATTCAATTACTGATGATGATGATGATCAAGTAGAATTTGAAGATGCCATATGAGCATATAAGAAGTGAAACCTACATAGATATGTGGCCAAGATTGAAGTGATCTAATGTAATGACTTATTCGGCAAGTAATCATCACTACCAAGTGGTTTTAATATGGTACTCATAATTGGGTCTGATCATCTAGCTCTTAGCACTAGATTGTCTACATATTAGGAACATCAAATAAAGCTTATTACAATATCCTAAACTTTACCCTTTCATATGACTTGATGGTGGTGTATACCTGGATCAAATCCTTCCAAATATATAATGTCCTTAAGGAATAGGTTGAGAACCCAAATGTTAAATGGGTGAATAAAAATTATGTTAATTTATATGCATTCCAAACCTTTAAGGAGGAGATCTATATTTGTATGATCTTGTTATACCATTTTTTTAGGGACCTAGATTGCATTTACATCAACATACTATGGGTGCCCCTAATTCACATGATCCTAGATGGCTCTAAATTCCCCAACCTAGGAGGAGCGGTTATTTCAACATGGTCAAGGCCATAGTAGATGTATGGGTAAGGTAAAATTTTACGTGATGAGTTATCTCATACATGCAATCTATAAGAAATGTAATTTCAAGCCCTCTACCTTTTTTGAATGAGTTCCTAAGGGCTTTATGGTTCATGTAGTTTTATACAAACTATGTGGCCACCAATATAGAAATAACATCTAGGATATTTGTGAGTTTTTATACCCAATGGTATATAGTGTAATCAGTGAGGCCCCTATGCCTCACTTATCAAAGGAAATTAGAGACTCACTAGATCCCATTGGAGACTACTGATATTTTTTGGACGCCATCATCTAAATAATGAGAATTCTTAGGGATCCCATCTACTTACCCTATCATGTCCCAAATCAACTTACTAAGATGGAAATTGCTTAAAAAATGACATAGGGCATTTTGAGAGGTTATATTATTTACTAGTAAAAGGCTTATCTACCTCTTACAATGATCATCAGTCACCATATTTAATGATAATCTCTTCCTCTTATAGCTCCTTGGCCCATTTTCCACTACCGTGAACACTGAAGGATTCAACTATAATTATACAATATCTTCCCTTGTGATGAATACCCCTCTATTGGGAGTCATTTCCCTTCAAGTGGGCATGACCTAAATTCAGTGGTGGTCGCAAATGTTCCCTTGGGCCTCTTTATTTGTCTTTCCCCCTTTCACCCCATGGCTCTTCCTCCACTCCTTTCATCATTCACTTCTTTCACTTAATTCATCCTCCACCTATCATTACCATCTTTTATACCCCATAAACACCTCCCAAAATCTAAGGAATGGTCCTAGTATTAGAAGTGCTAGAGATGATGATGCAAGGCACCCTATAGGTGAAATGGGATTTTGATCATACCATGGGGAAAATATAGAGAATCCTCACCCAAACATTTGTGAAAGAGTAAAACCCTATGATATGGCAAACCCAATAGGACTTGTTCTCTCTCATCAAGGAGAGGACACCTATGAGAGAAAAAATATGTTAAAAGACCCACTCTTAGTTCTCTGGGTGACTCATGACATGTCGAAGAAATTTTTTAAGGACATGTAAATCCATGTTAGAATTATCAAGGTGTAGGTAAAGAGATATTTCCATATTGGGTTAATCAGGCACATAAAGGATGCCATCATATAACTTTTCTCAAATTTGTGAAGGTGGTAGGGGTTAAGTAGAGACCCAAGTTCTCATCTAGTAGACCCAAGTGTATCTAGAGAGGATCACTATAATTTATGAGAAGTGTTGGAAGCTAACTATTATGAATAATAAATGCATTTTATCAAAGATAAAATTGATGCCTACTTTATATTTGGGCTTATATAAAACCTACACCCAAACCATGAAGACTACTATGGAGAAGTGGCATGTTTTTTTAGTATTAAATCTTCCTTAATATATGAATATTCTATTTTTTGAAGTCAACATTTGTAAATTTTGTGGAGTGGCCGACAGGGTAGGATCACCTAAATTTTTAGGGTCAAAGTTAATTTTGAGGGAGGTTTGCCTACATTTGAGTATAAATTTCCTCATATAAATATAGTTCACTTGCACCATGAAAGAGAATCCTGAAGAATTCACCACATACCATTGAGTAATTATAAGAATTTTTTTGGTGGTTTATATTTTAGGTCCCAAGAGGACTTCAAGAATCAACAGTTCTTAGCAAGGTATGTAATGATTTTTCATAATATAATTTTTTAGTATTTTTTAAATATAATTCCATTTGATAATCTTTATATTCCATCATGATAATTTCAAATGAGTGCATCTGATGGCAGTTTATGGGCATCCAATGATAGCCTATAGGTGTTTGATGGTATCCTATGAGCATCTAACTATAGACTACTAGCATCTAGAAATATATGGGTGTATGATAGTAGGCTATGGGTAGATGATGGAATATACCTATGATTGGATAAATTCAAGCTACTAACACCTACTTACAAACTACTAGCATTTGCCCATAGTCTATAGGTAAATGCCCATAGACTATTGGTACCCACCTACAGGCTATTAGCACTCACTCACATGTTGTCATCCAAGCCTTCATTCATTCACCCATAGGTATCCTACATCATCCATCCATATCCTATTTTCATACACCCATGTCCTATTGGATGCCAATATTCTATAGTTAGGCACTCATAGGATTTTGTCAAATGCTCACACTTGCTAGATGTTATTGGATGCTCATAGGTTGTCATTGGATACCTTAATGTCTAAATTTATTAGGTTTTCATCTATATTTATGTGATATTTGGATAAAACTAATAAGATTTGTGTGATTCACCACATGGCATATTATGATTTGCCTCTATAATTATATGGCTTCTAACCTAATTCACCACCATTTCAAATCAGATTTGCCTCAAGACCTCCACAAAATTTTTTATAGGGCCCACTAAAATGAAAATTGAAGAGTGGTTTTCCTTATCCTAAATAATAATGGGAACCCTAGAAGATGGAAATATTAATATATTGGATTATTTCAAGGAAGTCAATATCTCAATGATGTTCTACCCAGATGACACTCTATTAGATAGGGGTGAATTTGGAGTTCACTTGGGTAACTTTGAGTAGGACATGAGGGGAAAGGTGGTTAAGGTAAATAAGGAAATATATTAGGTTGTTCTCAATATTTTGAATCAATATATAATGAATATCAATCAAGGGTTTGAATTATAAGTGTTAACATAGGTTCCCCTCTAGGTATACCAAAGACTTATAGTTTAAGTAGAGATGATATTTAGGGAGCCTCCAATGAATTTTACCAAGATGGACTAGGAGTTTGATCTTGTAGTATCCATTTTATATTCCAAGGAGGTAATGTCAAAGTAGTTAAGAGCTTTCTCATCCATTATACTTGCATGTATCAATTGAGTGGTCCCCTTAGGATATTTTTAGGACAAGTGAAGAGGATTTAATCCCTTTTTTGAAATATGTAGTTTTAATCACCAAGGGTGACCATCATGGGCAAGAATGTGAATATCACACTACTTATGGGTGAATCCCATATTTATCTATAAAAGTTTAATTGTATTTTAATTTTAGGGTTGATAATTTTTTACTCAAAACTATTTTTAGAATCAAACTAGGATTTCACCTATGGTTTCCTTTGCCCCTTTTGAATTATAGATATTTGGCTAAGATAAATATATTTTTAATATAATTGGTTGTTTTAATGAATATAATTTCAATTTTTTTGTAACACATGTTCTTTTTATCAAAGTATCTCTCATTTTAGTTTCAAACAAATAATAGTGCTCATATAATTATTTTAAGGCTTTGTCACTTTATGAATGCAATGATTATGATGTGTTTGCTTATCATAAACTCTTGTGAATTCATTTTTTTAATTTACAATACTAATAACCTATCTACTATCCTACAATTTATCTTAGAATTTTATATGTTATTTACTTTAGACTTTTAGTATTGGTATTTAGTGAGGAATCACAAATTAAATTTTCTTCACTACTTCCCCAGACTCTTCCCATTGTGGAGTATTATATTTAAAACCTTTGGTGAGACTTAGAATATAGTGGTACAAATATGGTAGATTCATTTGGATTGATTGTTGAAGCATTAATTTCACCTTGATTTATAAACATTCTTTCTTACCTTCTTCTTCCCTCATTTTTATGTTTATTTTGGATTTTGAACTACCCCTTCCCTTTAATTTAGAAAATAGTAGATAAAAGTGCATGAACATTATTAAAAAGATTAAAAAAATATCTTATTTAATCTCATCCATCATAATTTAACCCCTAATGGTGGAACTACATCTCTCAAATATTATTTCACATAGGCTCCATTGTGAAGCTAAATACTTGTAGATGTGCCCTGAGATGATTTCATATAAATTATAAAATGGATGATGAAAGTCCATTAATGTTCCTACTATTCTCTTTGAAAATACATAATCTCATGAGTATTTTGTAATAGGATCTTAGACTGAATAATAGACATCTATTCTAGAAAATAGGGAACTAAACTAAAGGAAAACAAAATTTTGAAAATAGGAAAGGCTAATATAGAAAGCATAAAACTAATCTAAATAAATAAAATGATATAAAAAAAGAAACCTAATTATGAAATAAATAATTATAACCTACTCCTACCTCTACCACAACTCCTTTTATTACACAAGGACATCTCTAAATGGTACAACCATGAAGTAGTGCTTTAAAAACTACCCATTAACTGGATATGTTAATTCATTACCTTGGAGGTCCCTTAAATGGAGAGCATATTTACCTAGAATATTTGATATCTATTAAGGTTTGATCCATAAGAGGATAAACTTTTCATGTTGTCCTTTCTTTTCATGGTCTTTATCCCGTAGAAGCACTAGATCAGAAATTTTGAATGTTTTAAACTTTGTTTTTCTATCAAACCATATTTCAACCATGTCCTAATGTTTATTAAAATTAGGCAATGTTTCATTCCTTCAATCCTTAATCTATATTATATCTAATAACTACGACTTCACTTTCTCACTTGGTTCCATCTACTCCTACATGAATTGATATTTTGGCAATTTGAGCATGATTGGGAATACTAGCTATCATCCTTATACTAGTAGGTAAGGTGAAACTTTAAAGGTTTCTTTATATCTTGTTTGATCTACCCATAGTGAATATTTTATTATATTATGCCCCTATCTATGTTTATCTATATCTAACTTTTTTATGGCATCAATCAAGTTTTTATTTTTAAATTTAGCCAATCTATTTAATTGTGAGTAATGATTAGAAGATGACTTGATGGTAATTTAGTTGTCATGGGCCCATTTAGTGAAATTAATTGATTGGAATACTATCCCATTATCAAAAACTAAATAAATGGGGGTAAAAAACATAGTTGTGATTTTTTATTCAAGAAAATTGATTACATCTTGTGCTCTTGAATATTTTGTAGCCACTACTTCAATTCATCTGGTGTAGTAATATGTGGATGTGAGCACAAATTTGTGTCCAATTGAATAATTTAGGTTGATAAAAACAATGAAATATAGTCTCTACTAAAAAAATGGCCTTCCATAATATTTTTTAATGGAATTATTGTATGTACTTCTCTCTTTTCTAAGACCTGTCATTCATGGCATGCTTTTACATGGGCATGTGCATCTTTAAAGACTATTGTCTAATAGTATCCCATTTCGATAATCTTATACGCTATGGTATTTTAAGACAAATGACAACTATCTATATTTTGGTGTAGATTATCTAATATATATTTATATTCTTATTATGATATGCATCTCAGGTATATTCCTTCATAATTTATTTATTAGAGAATCCATTTTATGATCATGTAGTGAGTAGATTTGAGCCTCAAGGATTTATTTTGTTTTCTATTGAAATATAGGATATAAGTACCTATGAATAAATATTTCATGATATTATCATACCAATATCCTCTAAATACCAAGGTATCATAGACCTTCTCAATGGTGATGCATGGCTTAGGCTCAGTCATAAGCTAATTGATGCCTTATCCTTTGAAAATTTTGGTAGGATTGATTTCTACGTCAAAATATTATAATTTTTCCATTCATTTCCCTTTGCACTCTCCTAATTTAATTTATCCCAAAGTGAGATTGATATCAAGGTCTAGCACAATGGTCAGGTATATTCCTTCATAATTTATTTAGTAGAGAATCCATTTTATGATCATGTAGTGAGTAGATTTGAGCCTCAATGCTTTCTTTTGTTTTCTATTGAAATCTAGGGTATAAGTACCTATGAATAAATATTTCATGATATTATCATACCAATATCCTCTAAATACCAAGGTATCATAGACCTTCTCAATGGTGATGCATGGCTTAGGCTCAGTCATAAGCTAATTGAAGCCTTGTCCTTTGAAAATTTTGGTAGGATTGATTTCTATGTCAAAATCTTATAATTTTTCCATCCATTTCCCTTTGTACTCTCCTAATTTAATTTGTCCCAAAGTGAGATTGATATCAAGGTCTAGCACAATGGTGATAGTCTTATTTCTTAAGATGTAATGCTTGAATTTATTTACCACTTTGACAAGAGTAAAGATCTATTTGTATATCATGGATAACTTGAGATATATTTTTTATAAATTTATGCTCATAAATTTGATAACATTATCACTTTAATCCTTCTTCTAGGTAAGCATAGCATAAATGGTGTGCTCTAAAGCAAATGAATGTAAGGAAAATTCCTTATTAAATTATGGGTTTATTAGCACTAGATCCTAAGATATGGCATTTTTGATGTCATGAAAAGACTGTTGGCCCTCTAATGTCTTGTATACTATGTTGTCTTGCTTAATAATTTAATTCATAGGTATAAAAATTTCTATAAATCCTGAGATAAACTTCCTCCCAAAATTTATCTTTCTAATGTAAGACTTGGGCTATTTCTTGCCAATTGGGAATGCAATCTTATAAATACCTTGAACTTGACTTGGATCAATGGTTATCCCTTCTTTGGTGATAATGTGCCCTAATAATTTTCCATCAATAACACCAAATATTCTTTATTTGAGTTTAGAAATATGTCAAACCTTCTGCATCTTTTAAATATTGATTGTAGATGGCCTACATGATCAGTTATGTTCTTTGAGAAAATAGTGAGGTCATCCATGTAAATGATTCTATATTTACATATTAACCATTTAAATACATGTTCCATGGCCCGCTAAAAGGTAGATCCTAATTAATTGGGTTGAAAGGCATCCTATTGTATGCATATGTTCCCTAATTCATGGTAAATGTAATCTACATCATGTATTTAAATTCTACCATCACCTAGTTATACTCCACCAAAATTTCTAAGAAAGACATCATTCTAGTACCACTTACTATATAGATCACATTTCAGAGAGTAGTTGCCTTTTTAAAAAGCCTTATTCAGGTTCTTGAATTCAACACACAATATAATCTCCCAATTATTTTTCCTAACTAGAACCAAATTGGCAACCCAAGTTGATTGTCTAATAAGTAAAATTATCTTAGTATTTAACAACTTTTCTACTTCCTTTTAGATGAGTGGTTCAAAGATGGGATTGACTGGCCTCTATCTTTGCCTAAATGTCTTATGGTATAGATTCAGTGGGATTATATGGGTGATGACTCTAGGATTGAGAACCTTCAAGTCCTTATAGTCATGTAATCACATATTTATATTAGATGAGAAAATATTTTACCCTTTGTCTTTATTATTGGGTACAACTAAGACCAATTTAGACATAGCATGGATCACTATCATCCCTCAAGTTCTCCTTATTAAACTTAAATTCATTCACTTTGGGTTGCCTTTACTATTTAACTTGGGGATCTATATCAAATTCTCTCTCTGAATAAACCATCCCTAAAAGAAGATGGTTTTGTTTGATTTAAATGACTTCTTTTTCTCCCAATTCCTCCCATCATAAATAACTCATTTATTTATCATAAATTATTTGATATTCAAATTGACTTGAATTGGTCAAGAATTGGAAAATCTATTGATCATCATCAAACACCTAGAAACTTTATACATTTTCAAGAATTGATGAGCAAGTTATGAGTTAAATAGAGAACCTCTATACTTTGGAGTCATTCAATGATGTTAAATTTGTATTTGAAGAAACCACTAAGTAAGTAGCCTATTTTTGTTCCTTAGGAACAACTACTATATTGAATACCTCAAAGGACTCAATCAAATCCTAGGCCTAGTGTTTGTATCTTTTAAGATATGATAATTTACACTGGTATTTATTTATAACCTTATTAACCATGAGATCTAAATATCCATATATTAGTGGTTTCTTGACATTGTTTTTAAGAGTGAATTGTAGCCCCAAAATTAGTGCCTCATATTTTGATCTATTATTGGTACACTAAAATTACAACCTATATACTATTAGGTACTTCTTACCTAGTGCTTTAACTAGTTTGATATCGTTGATTGGATATTAAACCATAAAAATGGAGAGTCCACAATTTGGAAGGTCCCTAGACTTTTAGTACTTGTACCTTATACTTCATAGTAAAGGTATAAATCTCAAGATTAGGATATTTATAACTTATTTATTTGTTCTTAGAATTATATTTCATGATGGGATTATTCATTCTCAACTCTCGATCAATTCAAACTTGATTTGGAATACCTCTCTAAGGAATCCAAATGTGAGATAAGTTTGTTACTACATACCCTTTCATCATCTTTGACCAGTCTCTACTTAGTATTAGTCCATATCCCTCTATGATATCTACCAAAAGGATGTCTATAGTCATATTCACATTTGATTTATATGAAACTTGAATGCATACATTTTTTAGCTCCCTAACCATAAGAACTATTAATTTATCTAGATATGAAACCATCTTCTTAGATGGGCTTGGAGTTAATCCTATATTCTCAAAAATAGAAATTATCATTACAGTGGTTGAAGCTCCAAAATTAACTAAACAATTATGTATATTCTTACCAAATTCTCTAATAGTTAATAGTAAAGAATAAAATTTTGTTTTACTCTTGTATATTAAATTAATATGAGTGGATTTTAGCTTCTTTATAATATACTTCCCTATATTGTACCTACATCTATTTATTAATCTGAGATAATTCATGAAGAGTGATGTTTTATTTTATCTTCTTCATGTCCTTAATGATATTGTGTCCTCATTTATTTTTCTCTTCCTTATTAAGGGGCTAATCATTCCCTTTTGGTGGAGGTGGATTCTTATCATCCTTTGTATTCATAGGAATAGTCATATGGTTTGGAGAGGAGTAAATGTAGTGAAGGGTTTATTGTTACTCAAATTGTAATTGCTTCCTTAGAACTACTATAAGGTGTGTACATCATCTGCATTGTCCTTTGTCACATTGTCATCTTCACTTGGGAAGAGAATATCATGAGTTTCAAAGACCATATATGTGATTTAGGAAATAGTATCATGGGGGAACTCTAGTTGATTATTCATTAAATATTTAGTTTCCATTTCTATTTGGAAGATTTCAAATGTTACACAAAACTCAACATAGACGATCTCTCCATGTTATGATGTGTTATGAACCTTGCACTATTTGGGTAAAGTTTTCTCCAATATGTTGATATCTAGAAATGTATTTTCTTGTTATTATTTTTCATTATTTGAAGGCTTGTTGAAAGGTTTATTATATCTTTTAAATCCAAAATTTTGATTATTGTTCAGATTGGTAGCATTATCTATCTTCTTTTTTATCCCCAAAAAGTCATTACTTATATTTTGAACCATATTATGTATATAATCCAATTCTTATTTGGTATAATCAACACCTTAGGTAACTATAGTATTGGATGTGAGTGAATGTTGACTCTTTTGATGACCAATAATTTATGCAAGGTTGTTCAAGAATCTATAGCTCTGAGTTTGTGTTTGTTACATCATAAAAAGTAGTGTATACAATTAACTATAGTTAAATTCTAGAACATTTTCATTGATATAAGGTACTAGATTCAAATCTAGGAAACCATCATTGAGTTTAGGAGTGCTTGGTATCTATGGCTTTATCTACCTATCAGTGTTGATCACTTATTCATAAGATAATGTTAGATTATTATTAGTAATATCTCTTTGTAAAAATATTTTAGTAATTGTATCTAAGGTTTTCATGTAATTTTTGAGTGCTAATGCCTCTGTTGGTTTATATAAGTGCTTATCCAATTGTACATCTTCTAAAACCTCACATTAAAACCATAGATTATCTCATTGGGTTCCCTCTTTATAATGGTGAAATCTTGATACACCACACTCACACTAGTACCCTATTTGAATTAGGAAATATAAGTTATTTTACTTCAGTTCCATGAAGTAATCGAGTTATTTTTCAAATTGAGGAACCAATCATATCAAACATCCCACAATTTGAATAAGAAAATCATGCATGAAACATCTTCATCAGTGACATTTATCAACCTTAATGTAGCTTTAAAATATTTTATATGCTCCTCTACCATCCTTCCTCCTGAAGGGGAGAACGAAGGTAGGTACTTCTTTGCATCCCTTGGTATCTTCTAGAACTAAAAAAGTATATTAGACTAACTAAATCAGATCCAAAGGAAGATTAATGGGATGGAAGTTTCTTACTTTGGAAGGTGTCTTTACTTAAGGTATTATATGAACAACCTATGTAGATATAGGCCTTAGATGGATCTACAAGGGTGAAACCAAAATATTATTTTGGTCTCCAGACCTAATTACTCTCTTGGGTTTCTCCAGTGAAAATCAGACGAAGGGGACAACCATTTCTATAGAATGGCACATAGTTGGTTTGACCCTCATTCTAGTCCTATCTTTCTTCCTATTGATGCATTTTCATAGATTTAATGAGGTAACCTCTAACATTTTAGGATATCAATGGAGATAAAATCCACTCTAGGGCATAAGTTTTAGGTATGGGTTAAATAACTAGATGGTTGCATAGTAGGTTGAGCATGCATGTTATCAATTAGGTGTGAATGGATGAGTAGAACCTATAATAAAATTAAATCTTAGTTGAGTTGGATAGGAGGATTTTATTAAAATAGAGTGGGTAGATCTAAAAAAAACTCCAAAATTTTGAGAAAGATAGAGAAAAAATAATGTTCTATGATCTCAATAAGAATTACTTCTAGGTTGTTCTCTTTGTGGAGAAGTGTATAAAAGCAATGCTTGTATCTAGTAGTTTTTTCTCACACATATGCAAACATAGTTAAAGATTAAAAGGAGATATAAGGTAGTAAACTCTAAGATATCAATTAAATGTTTCTCATGTTTAGATTTTTTATTTCACACCCTTATTCAAAAGATTATAGTTCGATCATAGAGGTATTTAAGGAAGTTATTACTCATTCCTAGAAAATTATATCATGGGAGACACTTATACACACTCAAAGAAATGAAACAATTAACACAATTACATAAAATCAATGATATCTACTAATCATCCAATATCTATTACACATATTATACTAGCATACACCACTAATAGCAAGAAGGAATTATAGATGTATTTTAAACACTTTGAATTACTAAATCAACCAACTAGAAAAATAAACATAACCAATTACATAGAATTGAAAGAGAAAGACATCAATATATTTATATGACAATCAAAAATATTTCTTCCTATATTGATAAAATTTCCAATCAACCTCCTCACCCTTTGAAACCAAAAATATTAAAATATAAATAAATTTGGGGAGGGGTCACATCATCCTCTATATCCATAAAAAACTCTAAAATTACATGCTAATGATAATTAAAATGAGAGTTTTAATTTATGTAAATTATGTATACATATTTAAAATAGTCAAAACCATGTCTTTAAAATAATACTCATTCTTAGAAAATCATGAAACATGTGCATGTTTTCAATATTTTTTAGTCAACTATTACATGTCTTAGATCCATCTACAAATTTACATTCAAATTACATTTAAAATTAACCAAATAAAACTGAGGTTTATTGGATGTTGGGGCCTACATTGTTTAATTCCTAGTCACCAAAGGGACTATACTAGAAGGTGGAGTTGAATTGGATGATCCCACCATAGCTTATTTATTCAAATCAAATTCCTTGTAATGTTTTCATCTCAGGATATGTTACATCTTTACTATATCCATGTTTAAAATAGAGGACCTATGTACTCTGGTGACTTGTTCTAGTAAGTGTGCATGCTCAATATTAGTGGCTCTAAAATCCACTTGAAATACTTATACCTTTGTGATCTTATTCATATAAAATCATAATCATTGTTCAATCTCCTCAAGTGTACACCCCTAAAGACTTTGCTTAAAATTTGAAAATTCATGATGGAGTAGTTGGTCAAAATTAGCCATGCTTATTAACTTACCTGAGGGATCGAGGGCCTAGGATAGATTTAAATCATCCAAAAATTTTAACACTCATTTTTCTTACTCTATTAGTTTTATAATCAAGGCTTGCACTCTCGATACCTAGTCTCAAAATTATAATGTCCTATTGACCACAAAATTTAGAGAATTAGCTACTTATAGTGGTGTCATCAAATCCAAATGACTAAAATCCTTATTGGTGGTATATAATACAAGTAAATTGATATTATTCTCATATTATTTTAAATAATTTATAAGTTTCAAAAATATGAGGAGAAAATTTAGCTCTCATTGAACTGATAGTGTCCAATATGGTTTACAATTTGAAATCTTGTTTTAAACATCACCTTTAATTACCCTAAGAACTTGTATTATTTGTTCTTACTCTCCTACCTACTCTAATTATTGTTGTATCTCTTGCTTGGCTTATTCAGTACCCTCATGATAGAGAAAAAAATCTTTCCTTTCTTCCAAAAAAAATCCTCTTCTAGAGTCATCATCTATTCTCCTCTTCCTAACCCTTTGGATAGTTTTCATTGATTTATCAAAAATGGATCTCATAATGGGAAGCTCTATTATTTTCAAAATGGGTCTTTGTGAAGCTTGGGTCTCTAATTTTATAGCCTAGTTTGGGATTACCAACTATGTATCATACACTAGTTGAGTGTCCTTAGTAGTGGTTTCTATAAAAATGTCCCCTAAGTACTAAATTAATGCCTCTACATGTAGTAAGTTTGTCAATGATGGAAAGATGATCTTCTACTAGTCATATCATTAAACCAAGGCATTAGATAGACAATATATGTAGGATTCTTATTCTTCTTAGTTTTTACAAAAGGGAAAATGGAATTATCTTGCGTACTAGTGGATGAAGGCATGGGTAATCCCAACTAAGTGGAAGACACTAACATTGAAAACTTGTAAGGGCTCCCATATTCTTCTTAAAATGAAACTTTTTGGACTAAAGAGTAGTAAGATTAATGGAAACTAAAGTAGTACTAGGGGAAGTAAATACCATAGGAGCTAAAGAAACAAACCCAATACTAAAAATAATAGGATCTATAGAAATAATAGGACTAAAAAAAATGGGAAAAATGGAAGTAGTAGGGACTATAGTAACCATTAGAACTAAAAAAATATTAAGACCCAAAGGAAGTGAAATAGTAGTGGATAGAGTAATGGTGACCTCACCTAATTTTTTATCCTTCATTAGGGTTTTTACTTTAATCCCATAAAGACTTAATATTTTATCCCTCTTCAATTCTTTGTCCTTATCCACATGCTCATTTGATGGTACCTCCATAGTTGAACATACAAGAGACTCTGCTAGCAGAAGAGGGTCCTTGAAATGATATTAATTCAAAAAATAAGTATATATATATAGTAGTATATCAAAATAATATGGAAATATAGTAGAAAATATGAATAATATATAAGCCACTTTGAGGGGGCAACATCCCAAATGCTTTCAATAAGAATGAATACTCAAATATGATGATGAATAACTAACCCTACCTCCTATATATAGTATAAAAATTCCATGTGCCACCCATAGGCCAACATAATAAGTATATAAATGCATAAATAAATGTAAAATAATATGCAAAAGGGTTATGTAAGCCATAAGTTGACTACACATATCCCTAGACATGCCAATAGTTAAGGGTTTAAAATGCCCCTCCCCTTAAAAATAATGTTGTCCTCAATATTGAAGTAATCTCGAATGTTATTTCATGAATGATTCATCCGCCCATGTATCATATTTAGAAGGTAGACTCTTCCATTTGATCAGATACTCAATAATCAGTCTAGACCGTAGTTACTTAGTACATTTTTGAGGGGCCACTTTAGGATCAAGAATAACCTCCCTTTCATATCTAGTATTGGTACCTTAGTTTGAGTGGTAATTATATATCCAATGACCTTATTAAGGTAAGATACATGAAATACCAGATGAATGCGAGTGGATGGAGAAAATTCTAGCTTGTAGACCACACTACCAATTTTTTGTAAGACCCGATAATGGCCATAATAATTGGGGGATAACTTATTATCCTTTTTCTATTACTTCAAGGACATTTTATTATATAGCTAAAAATGAAAAAACATCAAATCACCAATTTTAAAATTCATGTCACTCTTGTGTTAATCTGCCTATTGCTTTATGTGATTCTAGGCTAAAGCTAAATTTTCACACAAACTAGCAAGGACTTCCTATTGGTGTTAAAGGTGTTCCTCTACTACACATACCCTTGGGTAGGTCTTCAAGGGTGAAGTGAGGGATAAAGGTTGGTATCCATACAATGCCATAAAAGGAGACATTTTTGATGAACTATGCACTAAAGTATTATACCACCATTCAGCCAAGGGTAGCCATTAAACCCATTTATCTTGTTTATCTAACACAAAACAATGAAGGTTCCCTTTCAGACACTTATTGACTACCTTAGTTTATCCATTAGATTGAGGATGATAGGATGAGTTATGATATAATCAGGTTCCCAAACATGCAAATAATTATGTCCAAAAATTACTAGTGAATATGGAATCCCAATCACTAACAATAATCTTGGGAGTACTTTGAAATTTTATAATTGTATTGAGGAAGGCAAAAGCTACTGTACTAGTCACCAATGGTTGAGATAAAGAACAAAAATGAGCATACTTTGTGAGTCTATCCAAAAAAACCATGATAGGATTTCTACCTTCAGATCATCGTAACCTAGTAATGAAATCCATAGATACCTCTTCCCATCATTGACTAGGGATGGATAAGGGCTATAAGATACAAGGGGTTTTAATGGTATCACCTTTATTTTGTTGATAGACCATACATTCAGCCACATAATTTTGTACATCCTCTTTGAGTCCTTTCCAAAAAAATCCTTCTTGACTCTATGATAGGTTTTTAAAAACCTTAAGTGACCACCAAGTGGAGATACGTGAATTTCTTGAAGGACTTTATGTTTGAGAAGAGAATTATAACATAGATATAATCTATGTTTATACCATAATGCATTCCCATTCCATGTAAACTTTTCAATCCCATCAAAACCCTACTGTAGATTCTAAATAAATGGATGGGTAATACTATCATTCTTTCATTTTTCCCTGCTTCCTTGAGCCAATATACCTTCCAAATGATCATGGCACATAACAATGCCTCAATTGGTTCATCTTGCCTAGATGGTGCATCAACCACCACATTTTATTTTCCTTTCTTATAGAATATTTAAAAATAAAAAACTAACATTTTTTTCATGTATTTTAGTTTTTATTCATAGGATAACAATTATTCCAAAAAATATTTAAGGCTATCATGATCAATATTTACCTAAAAGTGATGACCCAATAGATAAGGTCTTCATTGTTTGAATTCATGTAGAATAGCCATCATCTCTTTCTCATAGATGGGTTTGAGATGATTTTTACCCTTTAGTTGATGACTTTAAAAGGTAATGGGCATACCCTCTTGCATGATTACTACACCCATACCATATCTAGATGCATCACATTCAACCATAAAAGTTTTAGAAAAATCTAGATTAGCTAATATCAAGGTGGTGTACAAAGCCATTTTCAATTATTCAAATGCCTTGGTAGCTATATCAGTCCACTAGAAGGAGTCTTTCTTCAAAAAAGAAGAGAGTGGTGCTACAATACTACCATATTATTTGTCAAACCTATGATAATAACTAGTTATCCCTAAAAATCCCCTTAGTTTCTTGAGTGTCTTGGGAATCTACACTCCATGATGGCTTGGATTTTTTTAGGATCAACTTTTACTCCCTCATGTGATATAATATAACCCAAATATTCCATTTTTCAAACTCCAAAAGCACATTTGGATAGTTTATCATACAAATTGTGTTTCTCAAGAAGTGAGAGTACCTATTTCACATGATGCAAGTTGTCTTCCCAATTTTTTCTATAAATAAGAATGTCATTAAAAAACAAAACAACAAACTTTCTCAAAAATGGCCTAAAAACCATATTCACCAAACTCTAGAAGGTGGATGGTGCATTGGTGAGACTAAAATGCATGACCAAAAATTTGTAATGGTCTTTATGAGTACAGAAGGCTATTTTAGGAATGTCCTCATGAATCTAGATTTGATGATACCTAGAGTGAAGATTTAATTTAGTAAAATAAACAACACCATGTGATTCATCTAACAAATCATTAATTACAGGAATAGGAAACTTCTCTTTGATAGTGAACTTGTTGACCTCTCTATAATCTAGGAATATCCTCCAAGTTTCATCCTTCTTTTGCACCATGATTACTAGAGAAGAATATTCACTTTGGCTTTGGTGAATGGTACTTGCCTCCAACAACTCTTATACCATTTTTTCAATTTCACCCTTCTAAGCATAAAGATATTTGTATGGTCTAATGTTGGGTGGTGTGCTTATAGAAATTAGTCTGATGGCATGATCATGAGTATGACTAAGAGGAAGACCTTTTGGAATGGGTCCAAAAACTACTGAATACTTATCCAATATTTTTTGTAATTCAAGATGGGTAAACTTAGTTTTTTTAACATCAATTGAAAATAAGCGTGCCACAAATCCTTTAGCACCTTTTTTAGCATTTTGTTCATTTGATGTGAACTAACCATTTGTGGAGATTTAAATCTTAATCCCTATAGCTCCACAATCTTTCCTTTAGGATAAAAATTCATTAATAGTTCATGGAAATTCTTCTTAATTATACCCAATGTGGTGAGCCATTATACTCACAAAATAATTTTAGTCCTTCCTATAATAATATAAAACATATGAGAATATAACAAATAGTCCCCCATTACTAACTTAATACTATGAAATTTTATAGAACAATTAACTATACCACTATTTGTAATCATAACTTGAAATTATAGGGTTGGGTAGATGAAACAATTCAAATGAGCAACCAACTTACTATTGATGAAATTGTGTGTACTACCTGAGTCAATCAACATTGTGACCTTTTATTTCTTAATGAAACCCACCACCTTAAGAGTTTAAGGAGTAGAAATACCTATAAGGGAATAATAGGAGATAGTAGGTTGATAATCTATAGTTTCATCCTCAAGTCCTTCAAAACCCTCAATATATGCCTCTTCATCTTCTTCATCCTCATCGGTCCCTTTAATGTAAAATAACTTCTTTTCAGCACATTGATACCATTTTCTCCATTTACTATCACAACCATAACACAACCCTTTAACATTATTCTCCTCAATTTATTTTAGTGTCAATTAGATAGGTTGAGTCTATGATGGAGTTGTGAAGGAACATTCATGACTAGTAGTGAAAGGATGACATTTGATCATCTCTTTTTCTTATTTCCAAGCATACCCTTGGTATAGCTTCAAATATAGTTATGGGGTTAAACATAAGAACCTCTAATTAAATGCTATATTTTAGTCTACCTACAAAATGGTCAGTCAAAATTTCCTTAGAAATATCTTCCACATGTAAGGATAGATTTTGAAATTGATGAATATAATCCTTCAATGTTCCTATTTTTCATAGTTTGGCTAATTGGTTAAAGTAGTTTTCAGAAACATTCTCTTGATAAGGAGACATTAGTTCATCAAAGCATACTTACCATGTAATAGGATCACCAGTACTCTTTTGAGTACAAACTAATGATATATATAGAGATGCCATAACCACCTTTTGAGACCTAGGAGTTTTGTGTAAATCAAATAGATTTTCAATTTGAGTGATCCAAGTGAATGGATCCCTACCATCAAACTTGAACAAGTCTACTTTTGGAAACATTGGTTTTACCCCTATATTATAGGTGTAATTATTGAGAGGAGGAGGACTAGAAGGAAAAAATGGAGAGTTTTTTAGTGGTAAATGAGATGAAATGGTAGCCAATTGTGTAGTTATTTGATGCGACTGATTGTTCATGCCATTAAGCTCCCCTTAAATGGTTGATATTTGAGTTTGGACTTGCACATACTTTTACATTAGGAAATGTATATTTTATTATATTTGATCAATCATATCAGATGATTTAGACTACATTGCATCCCCTAAATTAGTTTTAGGGTCGTCTTGCCCTTTCCCCCATCTATGAGTGTTAGGACCAACCATATAAACACTTGATGGTGAACATTATTTTGCCCCATTGACCCAAATTTAACCACTAATTTTTTGAAATATTTAGACCTAAAATAAAAAATATAAAAAAATCTACCCAAACTATTTTTTTCCAAGGTTTCCAAAAATATAAAAAAATTGAAAAATTATATAAATTGTAAGCTATGGAGAAAATTTATGAAAAATCCTAAAATAATGATAACTTTTGAAAAAAAATCCAAATGAGTTTAAATTTTAATATAAACTTACTTGAATTATTTTTCAACTATCGTATAAAAAAATTTAGATAAAATTGCACCCATTTGTAAGATATATCCAAATTTCAAGATCTAGGGTTTTTGGCATGATTATAGCCCAAATCAATGTTTTGATACCACTTTAAATGATATTAATTCACCAAATAAGAATATATATAGTATTATATCATAATTATATGGAAATATATTAGAAAATATGAATAATATATAATCCACTTCAATGGAATAACCTCCCAAATACTTTTAATAAGAATGAATACTAAAATATGATGATGAATAACTAACCCTACCTCTTATATATAGTCTAACAAGGCCATGTGCCACCCATAAGCTGACATAATAAGTATATGAATTCATAAATAAATTTAAATTAATATTAAAAAGGGTTATTCAATCCACAAGTTGACTCCACATATCCCTATACATGCTAATGGTTAAGGGTGTAGCTTTCCCTAAGGGCTCTTGATTTCATCTTATAAGAGATTGTAGGAGACTCTGCTAGTAGAAGAGGGTCCCTAGGGGATATTGATTTCCTTTTGATTTATAACCAAGGGAAGAGTATCCTAAGTGGTGTAAGTTTAAATTTCCACACTTTTAGTAATAGGAACCAAAGAATTAATGAAGCGACTTATATCCTCAAAGTCATAGGAATCAATGCAAATTGGTTCTGCTGTCCTCCTAAAGAAGTATTGGTAGTAGGTATTTAATCCACCTCTTGTTATTGCTTGATATCCTTCATTGTAATTGGTGGTAAACTTTGGGAAGGCCCTTCTTATGAGGATCTTGACACAATATTTTCTTATTCTATAGCCTACACCTACTTCACAGTTTTCATCATAGTGGGTGGTTGTTGGGAGGAAATTCCTTGGTCCAATGTTTGTTGGGTAGGCTAAGAGGTCCAATACTTCGTACTTGCCCATATACCAAAAGGTGGAATCCTAGTATGTGTCTCCATAATTATGATTTAGGGCTCTCTTTATATATCTCTTAGATTATATTTTTTCAACCTAGACACTCTTTCCCTTTCCATCACCTCAACATCATCATTTGCATTTAAGAACACAAAATCATGCTTATAAGGTTTGTATTGGTAGGGAATGTCTAAGACTGATATATAATTTTAGATAAAGCTATGAGGATCTTAATCCCTATGTGTAAAATATGCCAATGAGTAAAATTATTGTGTTTTTTAACTTCCTTGAAATGCTTCCTATTTATGTAGCACATCTGATCAATCATCAAGGAAAACTTTTGAAACACAACCTTGTGTTTCTTCTTCATGTTTTAATTTATGTTCCACCATAGATAATAAATTATTTACTGATATACCAATTTATCTAGGACATATTTTGGGAGACATAAATGGGTTACCTTTTGTCTTACCACAACTATTATATTATAGTCTTAGTATAGCCAGTAATCCCCCCTTGGCTAGAGTGTCTTTTTGATTTTTTTAAGACTCAGTTTATGGTTTCTTCATGAATTTCCCTCCACACTTTGGGGTAGACATTATCAACTATTTATATGATATTCCTTGTGTATTAATAAATTTAGAAGACTGAATATAAATCATATACTTAATTCTTAATACATTTTAGAGCATGTCAATAGAGTGTTCCATTATGAATGTAGATAGTGGACATGATTGCATCTAATAGATATGATCATATAGAAGTGATCACCCATGGGTATTTTATGATTATTAAACATATATTTCTAAAACCTTACAATAATTATCTCTCCCAATGTGAAAGTTAGCTTTGAGGTCATCAATAGGTCCAACAATGGAACCCATTCCAAGTGGAAGAAGTGAATGTTGTCAAAACCATACAATTTGTTTAACAGGGTCTTCCCAATGTGGATTCCTATCCTAAAAATGGTTATTGACATGGGTTAATTAGAATTTGATGACCTCTCTAGGAGTAATCCAATTCCTTAATGTATTCTCTATTTTGCTTATTTTCTTCCATAATTCAACTTTATGCCTATCAAATGTGGCATCTATGATGGGTAGTTACAAGTATCCTTGGAAATCATCTATAGAGATGCAAGAAATAATTGTCTTATGGTTTACATGGTGTAGGAAGTTTCCAGTCACCTTCCCTATGAATAACAATTCCTAAACTAGGTCAATGTAGGGCATCACTTTAGGCTTGGCAACTACAAAGTGTAGTTTTTGGCACTTTAGTGGTTGTAATTCCACTACCAAATGCTTCTATTTAGCTATTATATTTTCATCATGTGAATGGGTATATACATTGTCCATCACATCCCATAAATTTATATAGTTAACAAAAAAAATTAACAATGTCGATTCAAAGATAGTGTCTGTGTATTTTTTGGAGTCCTCGATAGAGAACTTTAATGGTGGCAGTACTCCTCCAAACACCTTAGATGATGATGTCATTATTAATCTATATGTTCTCATAAAATTTGACTATTTTCTCTTTTATTGGAAGTAGTTTTCAACTAAATATAGATAACTATGGATTCAAATTCTATTTGGAGGGTAATTTTACTTGAGATTTATATAAATTAACAGGCATAATGTATCTTATGAATTCATTGATATAACTTTCAACTATGAGACTTTAATTCCAATTCATGTGCCATTAATGCCAAACATATCCAAGCTTTTTTACTCATTTAATTATAAATTTTCCACTTTAATTTTATGGGTATGACACATAAATTTTATACACATTCATAAAAAATACACATTGTAATCTTGGACACATGTCACCCTATCATTAATTCTATGTAAAATTAGGTGTGTCATATGGTGCACCTTCATAAGATAGGTGTTGGAAATTTTGTTGAGAATAGGCTATATAATTATTTTAATTCCTTGAATATGTAAAATTCAAAGATAAAGGTTGCAAATAACAAAACTTGAAAATGAAAATCCTGAACACACTTTATGAAAAAAAGTTTTGAACAAAAGTTCTAAAGACCTAGAAGTCACACTTTAAAAAAATGAAATGTAAAATATAAACAAAGTGTAAAAATCATGAAATTAAAAAATTATTATGAAAATAGTGTTGAAAATTTGGCCTTTACCCAAGCCTTCACATGGTGATCTCCTACATAGGAGATGCCTTATTTGGTCTTAGTTTTAACATTGTTAGCATTGATTAACATCTCACATTATGTTATATTCTGTTATAAATATCCCTATATGTCATATCTTTGTTAAGATCTATTGGTGATGTGGTAGTGGTCATGATTACCATTGAGTGAGTAGGAGAGTTTCAATGTGTCTTATGAGGTCTAGTGACTAGTTATAAACTTGTTTAATAAGATTAAGGATCTTCTGATAAAATTAAGGTAATTTGATAAGTTTGAGGTTATTTTTTCTTATGGTATATGGGTCTTTTTCAAGCCTTTAATTGTGAGAGAGGATTTTTAACCAATGTGAGGGGTGTCTAAGCCTTGTTCAAAATCATGATATGAATATTTAATTATGTTTTTAATGTCATTATTCATGTTCTATTCATTTAAATAGTTTCAAGCCTCCATAACCCCCCTAAAGTCATCAATCACCCTTAAAACACCTCATATGAATCTATATGACTTATAAAATATTTATAAAAAGGTGATATTTCAAGTATTTCATTGTTTATAAATGTGTTAAAGAGTCCCTAGGCCATGACCAAGTGTTTCATACCATTAAAGGTCTATTTTAAGACTCATCCTCACTTCCCATTATCCAAATCGACCCCACACATTGAAAACATGCCTTTTAAACTTCCTCCAACTATACCATGGGTTTTAAAATATGGTCTAACTTATATTTTACATCCCTTCATCCTTCAATGATATCTTAAGGTCAAAATTTTGAATAACTGCAAAAATTAGAGTTTTTAGATGTTTTTTGCAGGTTTTATAGACTTATATGGTCAAGTCCATATAAAGGGGTGTCATAAATTGTAGATGAGCTCATTTAATATGTCTGGGAAATTTTTCATGATCATAAAATTTCAAATAGGCCAAAAACTAACCTTTCCTTTCAATCAAGCTCTTTTACAACCCAAGAAAGCTTTAAGGTTTATGGATAGTATAGATAAGAGAGAGAAAATGGGAAATTTATCTCTTGGATAGAGGAAAGGGATATCTTGACCTTCTCATCCATGAAATTTTTTTGTAGGGTCATGGCCTATGATCTATGAACAAATTTTAACAACCTGGACACTCCAGTGATCTTCTTCATCTATGCAAGGGTTAGAAATGACATTGATTTTAGTGTATATTTGAATTATTTATGAGAATAAACACTTGATAAGTGTTATTGAGGTGCTCACAGATAATATAAATCACCCTCCACCCATGGTTCACATGTGTGGTGATGTGAGATCAATAAAATCTCAAATTTTCCTCCATTTTTAGATTGTAGATTTAGTTTCTCAGGTTGCAAGAACTTTTAGTGCATGAGTATGGAAGTTTTGGTGTTTTTAGGTTGTATTATGAGTTCCTTAAGGCCTTTAAAACATCCTATACCTTCCCAATCACTCAAATAAGCCACCATAAATATAAGAAACCCTTTAACTCTAACTTCATTATGACTATTATGAGGAATGTGTGACATCCTTGGTATGAATAAATTTAAGGTAATTATAGAAGGTCCTTAAGTTTTTTCAAAATACTCATTAGTCTTGTGTTTTATTCATACTACTACCCCATGTCCCTAACTTCGTATCACCCACTCCCCTTTTCTCATACCACTCTCATTCCCAATTCTTTCCAAACAGACTTCATAACTACCTAGAAGCCTAAGGTAATCCAAGTAGGTGGAGGACTACTAACATGAGATTTAGAAAGTGAAAAGAGACATTAAAGAAGCCTAAAGAGTTATAAGATCCATATGAAGAGACCTAGAGTTAAAAATATTATGTTTAAATATAAGGTCAATACCATCTCTACCACCCAGAGAAGATAAACTCATCCATGTCCTCAAAGTACATACACAGGGGTACAGTGGTAAAATAGGAGAGATGATGATGGTTTCAAAGGTTTAAGAGGATTCAAGGGGTTATATATAATATTGAAAAGTCATAAATATTATGAGTTAACTCAAGATAATAGGAGGCATAGTCTATCCATCAAAATGGTTACACACACAATCAAATAAGCCCTCATTCATCACCAATAGGCCTACTATGCAAACTAGTCACATGGAAGGTTGATTAATGGAACAGAGCCTTCAAGACACTAAAAATTCTTGAATATACATAAAGATACACATGAAAATTTATGGAGAAAAATAAGAAGTGTAAAATAGGTTCAACATCATCTCATCTTTTCCCAATAGAGTAACTGACTCAAGACTCCTTTTGAGCACACATTGGTTGTGACTGAGAATTGGAGGACCTTTGATAGTATGATCAAGTTTTAAATAGATCATAAAGTTTTAAAATATCATATAATGAGGATTTTTTAAAGATATTAAATTGTTTTAAAAGTGCTAAAATCTTTCAATTCAGATAATAGAACACTAAACTCAGACCTTAAGGGTTACATTGGTCTAACTATGCACAAACCCTAGGACTATTGTATGGGAGTATGTAGCAAGAAGGGTTAATGAGGGACTTGGATATAAGGTTATTTTTTGGACCTGAAGTCATGATACATATACTTTCCAATCTCCAACACTATTATTGAAATGTGTAAGAGATTACTCAAGTCAACAATACTCAGGCCCAAACTAGTAGTGATACCTACAAGTAGTTTCATGAGAAATTAAAGATAGAGTTGAGGTTTAAGCATATAAATTTAATATAAAAGGTTATAAATAGGTATAATAAGGATTATCTGATGATATTGATCCCCCCAAGTTACCTATAGGTCATTGAGACCTCTAATGCTCAGTATAGGCCTATTAGGCCTAAAAGACATGACTAAGCCTAAAGATCCATGACCACATTGAAGCACACCCAAACCCTTATAGGTAATAATATCATCAAAATAAGATGTAATAAGTTGGTATAAGCCATAAATTTTTTCTTAAGATAGGATAATGCAATCAAAAAGGTCAAATTAAGTCTATGAGCCTATTTTAAGTTACACAATCCCAGGTAGTCAACTCGAGCCATCACTTCAAATGTTCATATATTTCATTACAAAATAACTCAGGGAAAATTATCCTTAGGAAATTTTGGAACCCATATGTACTCATTTTACATCAAGGAGTGATTTTTATCGAGAGCCCCAATTTTAAGAATGAATGCTAAGAAGTTAGCCTACATAGATTATCTACATAAAGCCCAAGGCTCACCAACTTGCACTCACATCTCTCCACACAAAATGCATCAGAAATAAATATTTGAATTAGTTTTAAGGTTTTATATGGACTAAAAATCCATGACCATAAGTTTAGGATTGGAGGTTTGATATTTATGAATCATCATTAAGATGGTAGACCTCCAAAACCCTGCTTAAACCCTAAGACAGACCAAACTTGGGAAAAGTGAAGATTTTTGAATTGAAACACCCTATAATGACCTGAAAAAAAAATTAAAAATCTATTCCACTCATAGGATACCTTTCTCATGGTACTTAGTTGTATAAAATTATCATAAAATAGTACTTTTTTAAGGAATTGAGTAGAAAACAAAGTATAGGGTGGTTTTATGAGTTTTAAATCATTGGATAGGGAGGTTTGAGACTTATTTAATATTAAAAATTCATCATTTACTCACTTTCATACCTAAAAATTCCTTTGTAAGTCCACACCAAATAACCAGTTTGTAGATGTTAAAGAGAAGTGGCCTAATCAACTAAGAGAGCTAAAATTATAGGTGT
Organism: Torreya grandis; assembly: GCA_037957365.1. Taxonomy (NCBI): domain Eukaryota; kingdom Viridiplantae; phylum Streptophyta; class Pinopsida; order Cupressales; family Taxaceae; genus Torreya; species Torreya grandis. The sequence continues at coordinate 144,356 of JARHVA010002454.1, forward strand.
CTATTGCTTAAAATAGATTATTACATGGTATAAACATGTTATTAAAAATTTAAATATGATTATTCACCTACTCTAAAGTTTATATTTAAGCCTTTTATCATCCATAAATAGATAGGTAAGCAACTAGGCCTAATAGGCTTAATAGATTTACTTGGTCAATAAAGAGAATTGAAAGATGGCATAGAAGAATTACAGAGGTTCAACATAGATATATTATTTCTTGTGATTGATGAATTAAATGAGGCAAGTTTTCATTTGATGGTCATCATGAAGATAAGATAGTTAGCATAGTTGGTCAATATGTACAAAAAGGAGAAAATTAGGTTACTCAACACCTCATGGAGGCTTAATTTCACCTTAGTCACACCTTGTAAATACCATAAGTGAATTCATTAACCAAATTTTGGCATGTTAATGCTATAAAGTGATTCAAACAAATCAGATACAACCTCCATCACTCTACCTTAATGCCTACGAAGCCCTTTTATGAGCAGCAATGCATGGAGAAGGACTTATGAGGACTATTATGTTGATGTAACTATAGATGGAGTTAATTACGGTAAATTATGACCTATAAAAATTTACCACCATTCCAAATTTCCTCTCCTTTTCTCTTCATTATGATATATATTGATGCCTTAAGGCCTTGATTGGTATCCCTCACTTGGGTATGAGGAAACTCTATCTAGTTTTGTACTTGATGAACCTACTAAACTGATGAATAAATATTTGAATCTCCTTCATTATGATATCTATTATGTTTATAATTCTTTGTATTTTCATATTTTATGTATTTATCTTCCTTGAAGTTATTTTCTCACCTAGATGTTAATAGGGTGTCTTATGTAGGTCATGTGGTGTGTAGAAGTGTTAAGTGATTGAATTTGTAGTGTAACTTGATTAGTAAGTGCCTTAGAATATGCTATTTTGTCATGTCCCTCCTATTATAACACATAAAACAACCTCCATATGAAATATTGTTGCATAATAAATTTTGAAGATGGTTATTCAATTACTTGTCTAGTCTACTAGTGTTGTTATAGGTCAATTTGAGTGGATGAATAAAGACTTGTACATCACCACCCTTAGATTAGGTCTATTTTATGTAATATCTATCCATTTTCACCCCAAAATTAGTATATCTTAGTAAACTAAGACAAAATAAATGCACCAGGGGAGTTAGACCCATAATCTAGAGGTCTAGTTCAGTCATAAGTCACCCACAACCTTGGGTTATTCCCATGCTAGTCTAGCCTTGAAGGTAAGCTTGAACAACCTCCTTCAAAGGTTTTAGGTTGTAGAGATAATACATATGTTCTAATGAACATTTATCATGAATACAAAAAATATGTGAAGAATAAAAATGCCAAAGTATGTGACTTTCAAAAACTAAGAGTTACGAACACATCCTATGTTACGAACACATCCTATAAAGAAAAAGTTTCTAAATTTTAAAATATATAGAGGTAAAAACATTACACAAGTGAAAACTTGTGAAGACTCAGGTTTGTAGATTGTTAATGTCACTTGAAATAAATTTTGCGATGAACAAAACTTTTGAAAATAAAAAATTTGAATCAACACATGTTTCGATCAAAAAACTCTAACAACCAAATCTTGCAAATAAAAGTTTCAAAAACAAAATTTGTAAAGAATAAATCTTGTGAAGAAAAATATTTTGAAAAGGGTTTCTAAATACAAAGTTTGTGATCAAAATTTCTAAAGTACCAAAATATGTGGAATGCTTAACTCGTGAAGTAAAAAATATAGAAAGTCTAAAACATGATATTTTATTTTCGTAGTTCATGTGTATATGCAAAAAACCTATATATATGTAAAACTCCCAAAGAGAATTAATAATTTATTCTAAATAAATCATATATTAAAAATGTGGATAATAAAGGAATGCCAATTTTATTTATACATGATCAACACACAATGAAAATCATCTATGTGCAGAATAAGAACTTTTTAAATTTTTGACTTAGCTAGGTGCACATATAAATTTCAATTAAAACATATTTTAAAAATATATTTACTCTATTCATACTACATTGGGTCCCTATTTGAAAAAATTAAGAGTGGGCTGTTTTGAGTACAACAAACTCTAATTGCAACTTGCTAAATATGGAAATATGTTATTTTTAAAAAACACTAGGAAGAAATGTAATTAGCTTAGAACTAATTCTTGGTTGAGTTTTTTGTAAATCTGAAAATGCAAATCATTAAAATAACAGACTTTGACTGCTCATTATTAGAAACAAATATAAATATACTTCTAGATAGGTCCATTCTCCTTAGAAAAGAACATAGGTTAGTTATATTTGTTGATTATGAACTTGTCTGAGTCTAATATTACTATCTAAAAATGAAAAATAGATAAATAAATAACTATGATATTTTAGGATTAATAACAAAATCTAAATATATTTATGTATGATACCACCCTCCCTAGATAATAAAGCAGGTCAATCACATACATTGACTATATAATATTTTTTGTTTAATGTGATAAAAATGTGACTATTTTGCCTTTTAATTCAATGTGTTCTGAGTGGGTTGAGATTTATTAATTATGATATTTCCACATGGATATAGTTTTCTTATCCTCTTTTCTTAACCAATCATAATATTTCTCTCACATAAATTGATTTTGAAATTGTGCACCTTTACTATGTATGCATCTATAAATACAACTTTGATACTTGACAATGGTAATTATTGAATTAAATTGATATTATTTTAACTTGGATTGTGATTTTTCCTTATCAATGATCTTGAAATTGGGAATCATAGAGCATATTTTATCAATGTAAAATATTGTATTAATGGTAAATAAATAATTTTGAAATAGGAATAATGAATGACCTTTGATTTGTATTTATAGTGAAACTTTTTGATAATTTCCTTTAGATGATCTTATGAAACATGTGGGAAGACTTAAATATATTTTTGTAGATTTTTAAAATACCCTTTAAATTTCATGGGATAAGGCCAATCTAGGTGGATAGGTTTGCTACATGGACCTATCTACCTAGGGTAGACATGTCCCAAAGAATTAGGGATACATGTCCTAATTTTGAGGTATTTTGAGGGTAGTGTATCCTAGGTTTGAGCATTAACTTAGAAAAAAATTGGGTAGTAGTCATGGAAAACATAAGTTCAATCCTACATATAGATATATGGATTATAATAATGAAAACTATGAGATGTGCAAGTCAAGTGGTTTAATATGTGTCAATAATTTAACATTGTCAAGTACTTGTGACCATATTTAGGTGTCTACACTATCATCCATATTCAAGATCTACCTATTTCCTGCCATATCACTCTATTATCCTAAGAAAATTATCACCATATTTCAAGTCACTATTTTCTTCTTTTATATAAATTTTAATAACATTAAGATGTTAGTGGTTACCATCAATGTCTACCTTCACTAGTAGTTTCTCGGGGTCCTCAACAGTGAATTTTTTCAAATTTAAATCTTTCCCTTGGGTTAGTCTATGCAGGTTTTCATGTTTGTTATGAGGGGGATTTCAAATATTCATCTATATATATATATATATATATATATATATATATATATATATATATATATATATATATATATATAAAATTAAGTCCTAAGGTCTTATTCACTTGGTCACTTCTTAAAAATGAAATTGAAAATAATTTACATATTAAGATATCTATGCATACATCCTTGAGGAAATATCCAAAATCAACAAAATATATAAACCTCTCAAAAGAATAATCCTAAAATATAATTATGAACATTAACACAAGATCAAATTTATATCTTTTCAAGTATCTAAATCCAACAAATTTCATTGAATTATATTGATACATTATTAATCATACATACACATATGTGTGAGAACTATGTGTAGTTTTATCACTATTTATTAGTATTAAAATTTAAGAAACACTCAATAACTAAGTGGGGAGTGGTGGGGTTATTAAACCCATCTTTTAACCCCATATTTTAGGTAGAGTAGGTGTTGACCTCATGTCAAAATTGGTCACCCCATATAGATTAAAACTTCATATAGGTGTCTAATGTTTGTCATGGTCTTATCATGGTCCCAAGTGGTCTTAGATAGTCCCATATGGTTATGTGTGTCCTTTTCTAACATTGTCTAAGCTATAGTCTTACGTTCACTTATCTAATCCTATGGTAAATCACAAGGTATTGAGATGATCAAACATGGTAAAAGGTCTAATATAGTCTAGGGTCATTAATAAAGGTTATTTATATGTCATTTAAAACCATATTATCATGATCTTACCTTGATTTAACTCTCACTTTCAAAAAATCACATTATGTCCACCTTTTAGCCCATGAATAGGAGTTCACTCAATTTCATGGATTTCAAGTGTTTTGGTCTAAGATATATTTTTTTCCTTAGTCTTCAAGTGTGATTTCTTCTTGGGAACATGGTTTATGTTTGATCATTTCACATTATATTTGATTTCTTCTTGGGAACGTGGCACATCATAGTGTGATATCCTGGAGATGTTACATCATTGTAAGTGAAGAAAAGTTTAAGATAGGAGTATAAATACACCTTAAAAGATGAATAAAGTGTATATTTCATATGCAATATTATATAGACTACAAGAGTGTTTGAAATAATGATTAGAACCATGGAGAAGGCCTAACTCATATCTTAATGTATTCAATGGTTTATAAATACCTCACTACCTTCATCAAGTTGCTTCTAATTGACTGGATAATTCAATTCTTAACTCAATGATCTTTTACGTTAGCCTTGTATTAAGATAAATTAGGTAATTTTAAGGGGGTGACATAAGATCCTTGTCATAAGCCTCTATATTAAATTTCAATAGTGACAAAAAAACACTATAATATATCAAACATGAATATCACAAACCCATTACAAGTGATACAAGCCCTTGAAGATACTACTAAGTTACTTGAACAGTCAAGAGGAAACATAGAAACTAAGTTGACAAATAGTCAAAAATCCCACCTACAATAAGCTAAATGGACTATGGAGGAAATTTTAGAATTATATGAGGATTTTCATAGACTCTTTAATATATTTATGGCATTAACTCTTTTGGTTTTAACATGTTCAAACATCATGGTAGGAGAGAGAACTCATTTTCAAACCTCCAACACATAGTGAAGTGTTCTAAAAGGTAAGATACATGCAGGTTTAAAGGGTAATATTAGTCTCTAATATTGAGTAAGAGTTGGTAGAGATATTTAAGTTTTTTTTTTAGTCCAATAATAAATTCAAAAAAACTCAAGTCTATTGAGGGATCAGTGGCATAAAGAGGGATTTAAAGCTCCTAATGTAGTCAACACTCTAAGTAACATAACCTACATGTTTATACATAAAATCAAGAGAAAAATATTTAAAAGGTGTTAAAATTTGAGTTTTTAGACCTTTTAAGACATTTTGGATACATAATAAACTATTTTATTAAATATCATCAAACATTTGTACAAGTGGAAAGACTAGGTCCAAATCCATAACACATAGTCAATGCCTTAAAAAAGCACCTACAAGCTATTGAAGAGATGGACTGATATTGAGCCTTGGAGTGAAAATATATAATGTATGAGGATTTTTTTGAATTTATTTATGAATATTAATAAATATTAAAATGAATAGATATCTATTTATGTCAAATAAGAGGGATTAAATACCTAACATAGTCAATATCCCTAATGAGCATCTACAGGTGGCTCTAAAGGAAGATAAATTGGACTCAAGCCCAAAAGAAGAATTAAAGTATATATGAGAAAGGATCTAAGTATAATTTTAGATTTAATAAAATCCATGAACTATGGAATAATACTAAGAGAGATGATTGGTGAGATTCTAACCCATAGTAAGTAGTCAAGTGACCCTAGACACACCTACAGACTACAATTAGAAGTAAGTTGGTCTTGCGCCTAAGTAAGGAAATAAAGAGAATGTAAATAAATATGTGGTATACATAATATAGACAAAAAAAACATACATTATTTTTTAAACCAAAAGGGAACAAAATGAATATTGATCAAAACTAGGTTCTCAACACATACATAGTCATAAAGAAAGGATATACATAGTCTGACCCACAGTCCAGTCTTGAGGAAACTTGTTGTGTTGAAGCCTCTATAGGCATGATCATACATTTAAAATTGGTACAAGGTGTCATCATGGGTATAAAAATATGTTCATTTAAATTTCAAGGTCATAAAAATACTATAAGTATCCATTGTTTTATCTCAAACCTAACCCACTCCTTAAGGGGCAGTCATGAGACTAGGGCATCTCTTTTAACTCCAAAGGCATAAAAAAAGTTTATAACCTCCATGAAGATTCATATAGGTAGTGAAATTTAATAAAAATTTTCTCCATACACTTCTATGGTGCACATATACTCAAGTTTCCATCAAATTCGCTTAAGAGCTATCAAGAAGGTAACATGGTTATAATTCCATGTAACCTAACTAGTATACCCTAAGCATACATAGAAGTGAGGAGAAATATCATATCATGTGTAATAATGTATAGAGTTTTTTTTAATGTTTATTTACTCTTAAAAAACATAATTGACTTTTGATACCCAAAACCCAATCTAAACCTATCTCACGATCAATAAACACTAAACAAGCCTTCTAAGGAGAAACTTTAGATGCTCATATTGTTGTTCACACTTTTCATGGGAGTCTGAGCCACTTTAGAAATTTTAATAGGTATATATATATATATATATATATATTTCAAAGTATAAGGATGTCATTTAATGATATGTTCTTTATGATCATTCATTAAGACCCCAAACAGGTCTTAAAACTCTCCAAAATCTTGATAGTGACTAGTCATGGAAAAAGGACCTCAAATGCACATCCAATGACATAGTTTGATCCTAAAACATCTTGTATGTTTTTGGGGAATAATTTTTTTTACCCACATGAACTTTTATTATAACATCACTTGTACATATTATTACAAATGCCCTATTTTTTCATGTTTTTGGTGTTTTTTAGGTGTTCTAAGAAGGGAAGAGATTCCCAATCATTGGATGATGTCATTTTGGACATTTAATAGCTATTAAAATCAAAAAAATTCACTATATTTTTTTTAGGTGATAAAACTAGGCTTGTTTTCCAAGTTAGTCTCAAATATAATCAAAATGAGACTAGGTGGTAAGGTCATTTCTTGGTTTGCATACTTCCACAGGGTCTTCGGACCCTAAATTTGACATAGAGGTTTTTGATTGCCTAGGGAAAGTTATTAAAAATATTTTGGTTGATTTTAAATGTGTGGTAGAAGTTTGGATAAAAACATAGGGTCCTAGTGTCCCCAAAACTTGATACTTCAAGATTTTGGGAAACACTCCTTTTAAAGATTTTACATCTTAATAATATGTGTATGTCAGTTGTGTTGTTTAAAGTCAATATTTAGAATAAATGATTTCGCTACTTATGTTTTTTTTTTTTTGTTATTATATTCTCAATTTCTATAGGTCTCTCTAGAATATTAAAAACACTAGCTTAAAAGCATACCCATATCCTCTATCCATCCATTTTAATAACCTGAAGGTAACTCAACTCAATTTCTAATGCAAATTGGGTTTTCTGAGTTACTTTAATTCCTTAAAAATAAGTTAAGTTGTCCTAAAACCTGACTCACACTTTCTAGACCAAATCAAGTTTATCAAGGAACTTTGCTTATAAAAATTAAATGAGTTAAGTAGGTCGCAAAACCTGATTAACACTACCAAGACCTTATCAGGTTCTCGGGACTACTTTACTTATAAATTTTATAAGTAAAATATTTTTATGTTTACAAACCTGATTTAATTGTAAAACAAGAATCTATCAAGATTATGAGACTACTTTGCTTATAAAATCCTAAAATAAGTAAAGTAATTTAAAGAACCTGATCAATAAGGCAAGCTGACCTGAAATTGGCACACTTGTAATTAATTCATTAGAAAATATATAAAGTCATAATTTACACCTCATTTCCATCTCACTCCAAGTCATCAAAACTAATTGATTACCTTTGTGAACCCTGAGTTGAGCATTTTTTATCCTTGGAACAATTTTGAGGAATTTCAAGCATTTCCTTTTGTGACCCACTTATAGTTGAGGTAGGTAGATTGTTTTAATTTCATTTTTTTATTCTTATTTGCTTATTTTTAAGGTTTGGTTTTTCCTTTGTTTTTATTTTATTTCTATTCATTTTCTCCTTTGTTAGGGTTTGTGTACTCATCTTATTTTTCATTTTCATTGTTAAAATCATCATTTTCAATCAAAAACTATAGTTCCAGACCTTGCTATGCATTTTCCATGTCAAAAGTTAGAAAATCAAAAAAAATCCAAGGATACCCTAATTTCCTAGACTAAATTTATTTTACCAATCATCTTAACTTATTTTGGGTTTATACCTACCAGTAACTTGTCTTGAGAAACCCAAGTCCCAAAGACTGATCCAATCAAGTTTTGTATTACGTATTACGTATTTCTAAAGATATAAGTAATCAATCTTTATAAAGCTGAATTCTTATGTTTTCACAAACTCAAAGTCTTATGCTTTTGTAAACTTTAAGAGTTTAGACCTAAAGAACCTAAAGTTTTCTACTAGCAAGAATCCAAAGTCTTATAATGTTGAAAACCTGAAATCTTGTAACATTGAAAATTTGAAGTTATCTCCTACTACTGTAAACCCATAATTGATTAACTTGAAAGGGCAATGCAAATGTGTTAAGACTTTAGATTAAAATCAAGTTACTTTAGTTTTTGTAAATACTTGTTCTTTTAAAAGTTTTTTTTTTGGAACTTACTAAGAGTTAAAAAGTATCTAAGCTAATCTCTTTCCCATATTTCTCAATCCTTTGAAGTATTCAAGAGTATCTTAAAATAGTTACCAAGGATTCTTCATAATTCAAAGGAGTAAATGTTTGGGTTAGAAGCATCAAGAAAGTTAGAGGGGAAAGTAGCAAAATTAGAAGCACATAGTAAAGTCATTGAAGAGGTCCAAAAATTAGTAATTGATAAAAGTCCTAAATTGATCAAGAAAGGTAAGGGAAAATCAAAGGCAAAGAAAGTAACAATCTAAGAACCCATAATGAAGTACAAATATAAAGGGTATCATATTGAGTCACCCATTTCATCAAATCTCATTGAGATAAGTGACATAGACATGGGGCATGTGTATGTTACCAAGATCTTAGAAAGATCTAAAGCTACTACAAAGAATCCACTTTTGAACGCCATGACCAACAATGGAATTATACAAGCATCAGCTTTCCCCAGCTTAGCTCAACTTCCTAAGTTTGTACTTACATGTGAAAAATATTATGATTCCTTGTCTAGAGTAGTAAGGGACATTATTGGGAATGTAGTTTTAAGGCATTATGTTTAATATTTTAACTATTGCTTAAAAATCTAAACACAAGCAAAGGTACTTGACATTTCAATGGAGATAACTGAGAAGCAATGGGAAACCAAAATTCTTGAATGCATCAAGATCACAAATACTTACTATTTGAAAAAGGTGAAGCAACCTTCAAGGTTTCCCAAACACCTTGTTATGTCTAATTTCATTCAAGATGTAGATGGTAATATTCAGCTACTATGTAGAATCAATGGACAAAAGAATGCTAAATGGTTTTCACCATGGATGTATGCTTACATCAGAACCATTGATGTAACCTAGAGTTCTTCTAAGATTGATTGGGCAAAAATGATCAGTGATAACATTGATCAACAATTGAATAATGTAATGCAAACTTTTAATTTAAGATGACATCATATTTGGTATATGTAGTAGCTTCTACTAGGGATTTTTCAAGGTTAAGGACTATTGGTACTTTATCAATAGTACCAATCTATGAATTCTATCCTCAGTTGGTCCTTGAAAAGTATTACAAAGATTACATCATAGTGAATGACAGTTTATTTTATGAGCTTATTTCCATGTTGGAAAAATCATTGAAGCATAAAAAGGTGTTAGATGAAGCATGGGATACAGTTTCTTTATATGGATGTATTTTTATCCAATTTATTGACTTTACTTATCTCAGAATAGAAGGATTCTTAGGAGAACCACTCAAACTACCAAGGTACTCCAGTGACAAATGGATCTTAATGGAGATGAGTAGATAATTAGTTGAGTTGGATGATTTGTAATCCAAAACACAAGGCCATTATTAATTTTATAATTTTTATTGGTCACTATCAATGTCCTAGCATCTACAAATCTAGGAATGTGTAGAATGAAATCTATCATCATTATACTCAAGTTCATTTTGAGACCAGAGCAAATTTTAATTATAGAGGTGTTGCTCAAAATACAATTTTTCTTGAGTATACTCATGTCCTATCACTCGAGGATTTCTAGATGGATTGTAGAAATGAGTTTGAGATAATAAGAAGAGATAATAATAGGTTAACTATAGAGAAAATTCAAGCCTTTGATTTATCAACTATTCCAAAGGATTTTCAAGATAATGACATGATTGTTAGTGATGCTTTCTAGGCAATAAGAGGAGATAGTACCCCACTTCCAATAATTATCTTGGGTGATGATCATGATAAGGCAATTATAGAGAAAAATTCAAAATGTTTTGGAAATGACATCTAATTAGCTTTTAAACAAGGGATATTACATGAAATAATTCTTAAGTGAAATTGTACCTATGGGACAGAAAAGAAAAGAAGTAAATCAATGAGAAAGTAGTTAGGGTCCCATAAAGAATTTAAGGCTCAAGAAGAATGTGGATGATACTCTCTCATTATTAAAAGATAAGGATCCAATCCAATCTTCTATTTCCATTTCACCATTAGTTTCCCCTACCCTTGTTCCTCCAAGTATTCTAATTTCTATTCTAGCTACTACTTTTGTTCAAGTTACTTCAATTTCTCCCTCATCTCCTAAGGAGTATGGCATGAAATTCTTAGAAAATAATTCTAAAAAATAAGTGAGTCCTCCTCCTCTTCCTTCTTCTCCAAATTTTTTAATTCCCCCACCTCCTTTAGATGAACCATCTCATGCTAAAGAAGAACTCAATAAGGCAAATGCTGAGGAGACTCTAGCATAACAGAAGGAAGGATCAATAAAATAAAAGGAGCAGGAGACAAGACTTGAAAAATAATATATTTAAAAATTTATAGATAAATGAAAATATAAATTGAAAATGGAAAAATAACCTCCACAAAAATATTCTTCACAGGGGTTGGTAACTAGAAGTGAATAGCAGGTAATGACCACACATCCAGTTATTTCCACCAGTATAGATTTTTCATCTTGACTATCTTTACAAACAATTCTAGGAACCAAATAAGTAATCAATCTTGAAGAATAATATTTTTAGTTTTTAGAGTCTAGAGAAAAGAGGGAATAAATCTAATCAAGCAAACGTGACCTCAAAATTGATAATTGAGTCTTTAGGGCAGAAATTTGTTGAGATAACAACTCCATCACCTAAAGTCAAAAAAGGAGAAGTGACTAATGAGAACTTATCAATCACAATACTATCCCTTGGAGAGGTTACAATGGATGGAATTAAATAAGATACTCAAACATTGATTAATACTCTCTTTAAAAATCTAGATGAAGAGAAGGCTATTAAATACAAGTTAAAAAAATAAAATTATCAGTTATGCCAAATAATTGAAAAAGTGGTAAACTCTATCCCTCAACAAGTTTTTCTCTTAGATACTATGATTACTCAACAATTAATTATTTAAGTAGAATAAATTGGAGATAAAGATAGGACCATTGACAGGTTGATTGAAAAGATGAGACAAAAAGCTAAGAAATTCTTTCCACTCAGTAAAGATGCTCAAAGTGATCTTCTAGGTAAGACAAAAGAATTTATCATAATAAGAATTGAATTAGAAAATTAAAATGGTCTTTTTAAACTCCATTAAGAAATTCTTGAAGAAATTTTAAAACTAGATGAGAAAATTGTAGTTGAAGAACAAATTGCTTCTTCTTTAAAGAAAATAAATTAGGAAGATTATCTCGTTTCTTTCCATTTAATCATCCTTCTAGATATAGCTAAAGAAATGAAGATGATAGAAGAAGAGTCACATGATGTCAATGTTGATATTTAAGATTAATTTTTTTGGAATCATAGGTATATGGAAAATTGTTATCCCAAGAATAGTTGAACAGTTGATAGAGTAGTTCCAGTGACGAATAGACATAGTCATGACTCCTTTTACAACTAAGTCTATCAAAGTGCTGATGAATTGTCAAATAGAGTTGAAAAGGATAAGTCAAAGGATTGAGAAAGTAAAAGTTTAAAGTAAAAATCTCAAAAGGGAAATAGTAAGATTTGAAACAAAGAGACAAGCAATTGTGAAACTAAATGGATTCATTCAATCAATAATTTCCCAACACATTAAATATAGAGAAAAATGCAAAGATCAAGTTCAAGAATTAGATTAATCATATCTGAAGACTGAAGTACATTTTGTCTTTTCTTTCACTTTCCCTCTCTGATTTTTATTCAAGTATCTTTACTTGAATTATTTTTGTGAAATTAAAATACTTCATCTAGTTTTGTGTTACATGAAAAAAAACTGTATTCAATTCAAATAAGAAACATGAATAAGGCTACTTGGCATTGATCAATACATGACATGAAAGAGAGTTTTGAGGAAGTTGTTACTCAACGGTTTCCATTTTTAGTACATTATATGTGAAATTTAATAAATTGTTTCCTATTTGGATTCTAGTTTTATATTTGTATAAATATGAATGTTGGCATGCATGCTAAAGGATGATAAATTTTTGGCAAAGAAGAAAAGATGGCAAATTATACAAGTAGTTTAAGAAATCCAAAACTTTATGTTTGAGATAATTGGATTTTCTTATATGAGTTTTAATGGAATTGAATAAGAATACAATTGTATTTTTTGAAGAAATTTGTATCTAAGGTGAATTATTTCATGTGTTCTATAAAGATAAAATGGTAAACTTTGTGTTACCTTTAAATCTAAATTGAATTCCTAGTTTTCTTCAGTTATTTTCTGAAAAGTTATCTATTTTAAAGTAGTTATCTACTTTCATGGATATAATAGACTCTAGAAAAGCTATCTATTGTGAAATGAAATCTCTATTTCCTCAAATACTATAATTATTTTCTTATTATCTATCTTCTTTCAAAATTCTCTAAGCCAACTACTTACTACAGAATCTCTTTGTTATGGTTCATGAATGAAGAGATTAAAGTAATACCCCCAAAGTAAATTACTTTAAATTTAATTTAATAGGTTTTAGATATAGAGTAATCGAGAATAGATAAATAAAACAAATGGGAGATTCACTATTAAATGAAGGAGATTTATCTCATGACTGCCTAGGTTTTAAGCTATGTATAAAATCTAGCCAACATTTTTTCATGGCTCTATTGAGGAACAAACCTAACCAAAATCTCTAAGTGATTAAATCCTACACATCAAGTCTAAAGGTTATCCTTAGTTTTGATTGCTTTTAAGAACTCACTGTAAGTTTTCATGCTTGAAATAACACATTGGTCCATCTTGAAAATACAATTAAAATTAATTACTCTATTTTGAACTAAACGTTCCCTGCCATTAAGTCACTTGCATGTCAATTTGGAACTTCAATTTGCTCCCAGTCTACTTTGTCTCAAATTCATTGCATGCCATCATAATAAGATATAAAATTGTCTTTCTTTAGATGATTTTCATAATTTCCAAACTGGCCAATCAACCTTTCACTAGAGCAAGAAAAACACAAGGGAAAATAGATTATTTATTTGAACTACAAGAGCAATTTAATTTTAGTTTTCATGTTCAAGCTAGAATAAAAAGAGCTCATCTTTCACCTATTAGGTGAATAACTCCTAGTATGCATAAAATTCATCATAATTCATCTAAAATTCCTCAATTACCTAGTTTCTAGTTTTCAATCTCTAGAATCATGGCATTACCACTTCTTGTTCCATGGGGACCAGCTATTGGTCTGCTAAATTTGACACCTTTGCATGACCTACCAAAAGGCTCAAGGAAAAACTTTTCTAAGTTTACTAGTGATGGTAAGCAAAATCTTGATGAACATTTGGCCAATTTCTTCATAGCATGTGGATTAATCGATGTAGATCATAAAGATGTCTCTATTAGACTCTTCATTGAAACCCTACATAACTTGGTAGTAGAATGGTTTTACCATCTTACTCTTGGTGTTATAACTAATTGGGTGATTATGCATGAGAAGTTCAAAAAAGGATTCAAAGCTACTGAAGATGATCACATATTACTCACACAATTAACACAACTCAAGAAGGAGTTGCAAGAACACATGAATGATTTCATTGCTAGATTTAATAGATTGTTCTATAAGATCCCATAAGCCGTGTTGCCTATAAAAAATAATCAAAAAAATTTATTCATCAATGCTCAAATTCTAAAAGTCAGCTATCAACTTTAGAGGGTATGTCCAACTGATCTTATTGTTACTCAAAATATTTTAATAGAGGCTGAGGATGATTTAATAATGGATAGGAAGATTAAAAATATTGTATCTAGAGGATAATCAGCCATTTATATTACACCTTAGATTGTAAATCCTTTATTGGAAAAAATTACCAATGACTTACTACAAGTTAAGAGGCAAATTGCTCAAGGAACTCATATAGCTCCAACCAAGAATGCTCCTACATGCAACTTTAACAATCAAAATAGAAATTAGATTGTTGGTCCTCAACAAAGACTGGAAATTGAAGACTCAATAGCTGATGGTGCTAATCAACCTCTTGCTAAAAAAGATGATTTTTTAGATCTTGCTAGAGACTCCTACTTTTACCTAGAATATGAATTAGAAATTGACTATGATGAAGCATTTCATGAAGATCATAGTCAATTTTTTACAATTTTTATAGGGTCTCAAACTCAATAAATTGTTGATAAGTCATCAAAAGAACAAGAAAAGGGGAAGAATCAACCTACTACTAAAGTAAGTATCCTTAAGAGAGGTATTTCTATACCTCCTTTTTTTCCTAAAGAGAATTATGTTCCCTCCACTTCCCAAGATTTGAAGTCAAACACTCATGTAACTGAAGTTAGTTCTTTGTCTCCTATACCCATTCCTTCTTTTGACATTATTGAGAACATAAATAAAAATAAAATCCAAATGTCAGAAGCTGAATATCTAAGGTCTTACCTAGATCAACTAAATAGATTAGTGAAGTATGTTTAGAGTAAGGTTTTAAATAATACATCCAATTCTTCTAAGGGTATTTTACCCATTCCTAGGTTAATCCCTTCCTAGAGTAACTATGTTGATGTTACATACTCATCCTCTCCTATTTTAGATAGGATAGAACCATTTTATGTATCTCTACTGATTGATGGATATAAGTTGAGTAATTGTATTCTTGACTCAGGAGCCTTTGATAATGTAATGCCAACAAAGGTAGCTGATGCTTTAGGTCTTTCTTTGACCAAGTCCATATTAAAATGTTACTCAATGGAAAGACAAGTTCCCTTGATTGGATAGATTGAATATTTTTAGTCTATTCTAGTAGCCTTCATAGATAAAAGGCTTAAAATGATGATCTTGGTAGCAGATATCCTAGTCTCATATAGAATGTTGCTCAGTAAAAATTTATATAAAGAGTTAGGATGAGAAGTTAAAATGGATTGGTCATGTGTGCATGTTCCTATTAAAGGAGTAAATTATAAGTTGGAACCAAAGAAGAAATCAAAATACATAGTTTCCAAATCCTAAGATCCAAGATCCTCTTTGAAGAGTTAGGTCATGGAATTTATTTTCTTGAAACAAGTAAAGAAACTAAAAGATAAAAATAAAAAGATGAAGAGGAGTTATGGATTATGGAATTTGATGGTAGTTGTAGTTTTCTTGGTTTAAGTGTAGGAGTGGTGCTAATTTCTCCAATTAGAGAAGCTTTTTCTTATTCATTTAAGTTCATGTTTTAAAACACTAATAACACAACTGAATATGAAGCTCTCTTGTTAGGACTTGAGAGAGAAAAAGACCAGGGAATAAAATTCATTAGAGTTTAGGGAGAGTTTAAAATTATAGTTAAGAAAATCATAGGACAATATCAAGTGAAGAAAGATAAGCTGAAACATTACCGTGATAGAGTTTTGAGTACTATAATGGATTTTTCTACTTTCTCAATTAATTTAGTATCTCATGATCATAACTCTAGAGATGATTCACTTGTTGTAATAGCATCCTTGCTTAGGGTTGATCATCGATTGACAATATTCAAAGAAGGTGATTACAAATTGTAAATGGTTTATCGCCCAATGGTCCCTGATAATGCTAAACATTGACAAGTTTTTAATGATGATAAATAAATAACAACTTTCTTAGAACAACAAGATAATTTTGAAGGATTACATTTTGAAGGAATTAGTTCACATTCTCATGAAACAACAATAGGTACTATTGATTTTGAACTATCTAAAGATCAAGCCATAATTCAGCTTAAAGGGAATAAGATTCCTAATGGCTTAGTTTCTTTAGAAGAGCTTTTTGACAAGCATGACGAGTTACTAAAGAAGAAAAAAGAATATGGAGAGGCTTCTACAGAAATAGAAAAAGTTAATTTAGGAAGTAATGAAGAGCCTAAGATGGTTGACATTGGTAAGAGCTACTCACAAGAGGTAAAGAATACATTGACGTATTTTCCTAGTCATATAAAGATCTCAAGTCCTTTTAGATAGAATAATTATAGTACTAAATTCCACTTCAACCAAGTATAAATCCATTTAATTAAAATTTACGACATCACATACCATTTTAGGCATGATTCATTATAAGATTCATAAACTCTTGGATGCAAATATTATTTTTCCAATCCATCATTCAGAATGGCTAGCAAACATTTTCTTGGTAAGAAATAAAAATGGAGAGATATGTTTATGTGTTGATTTTTTCAACCTAAATAAAGATTATTTAAAAGAGAACTATCCATTGCCTATCATGGATCATATTTTATAGGTAGTTACAGGGTCTGAAATGTTATCCATGTTAGATGGATTCTTAGGATACAATCAAATAAAAGGTAGCTGAAAAAGAGCAATACAAGATACCTTTCACAACTCCATGGGGGAGTTTTGTTTATCAAAAGATGCCTTTTTGGCTAATCAATGTTGGTGTAAATTTTCAATGAGATATGGATTTAGCATTCACTCATTTGAGCAACAAAATTATTTTGGTATATCTAAATGATTTGACTATGTTTTCAAAACAAAGAGGTAACCACTTAGTTGACCTTTAAGAAGTCTTGGTCTAATATAGAACACATGGAATTTCCTTAAATCCTAAGAAATCCATATTTGGTGTAACTGAAGGTAAGATTCTTAGTCATTTAGTATCAAGTGAAGGGACTAGAATTGATCTAGAATGAATAAAAGTTATTAAGAGTTTGCATATGCCTACATCTAAGAAAGGTGTTCATTATTTCTTTGGTAAAGTTAATTTTATAAGAAGGTTTATCCCCTTTTTTCTAATTTAACATGCCACATATCAGATATGATGAAGAAAAAGATAGGTTTTAAATGTAATGTTGAATAAAAATTGGCATTTGAAAGAATCAAAGCAGTAATAGCTAAATCTCCAGTGTTAGTTTTTCCAAATTTAGTAAGGAATTTATTATTTACTATTATTATTTAGAACATATAATGTCATCCATCTTCATGAAAAAGAATGATGGAGTTAAAATCACCTATAGTCTTTATTATTCAACCACTAAAAAGCTCAAAGTTTAAGTACTTTCAAATGGAGAAGAATTCATATGTAGTAGTGAAAGCATGTAAAGTTTTCAAGTATTATATTTTATCTTCTCACACTTTTGTATATGTTCTAGATTCTATAGTTAAGTCTATTCTAACTCAATAGGAGGTAGGGCTACTTAAGAGCACTTGGGTAGCTAAAATACAAGAATTTTATCTTGACATCAGACCAATAAAGTTAGTAAGAGGTAGAGGATTGTGCCAATTGATGACTAAAATCAAGCCAAAAGTTACATCTCTAAATCAAGGAAAAATTGAAGAAGAATTACCCATGATACTTTGTGTCAATCTAGTTAATGAATGGTACAAAAATATTGATGGGGATTTTCTAGATAATCTAATAAAGAAATAAAAATAGACTATCAAGTTGAAATCTAAGGATTATGTCATTTGGGACAATGTTTTATACAAAAAGGGAATTGATGGTGTTTTTCTTCGTTGTGTAGATAAAGAATAACTTATTGAATTGTTAAAGGCATTTATTGACAAAGCATGTGGTCATTTTTTATCCATAGTCATTGCACATAAAATCTTATGGGCAAGGTATTTTTGGCCTACTTTATTTCAAGAGGCTTTTGAATGAGTTGTTAAGTGTCAAGCATTTCAGAGTTTTGTAGGAAGAGTTAGATTACCTACTTTGCCACTAAAACCAATAATTATTAATGAACCTTTCTAGAAATGTGGAATGTATTTCATTAGTTTGTTAAATCCTCCATCAAGTGCTATAAATGACTACATTCTGATAGCTATTGATTATTTTAGCAAATGGATTGAGGTTGTCCCAGTCAAGTAGGTTACATCAAAAGTAGTGTGTGATTTTATAAAAGAAAATATTTTTGTCAGATTTGGTGTACCACTTAAAATTATGATAGATAATGTAGCCAAATTTTCTTTTGTGGAAATTATTGAATTCTATTGCTCTTATGGGATAAACTTAGTTCATGCTTCAAATCATTATCCTCAAGGTAATGGACAAGCTGAGTTGAGAAATAAGAATTTGATGAATATCATTCAAAAATTGGTCAACAACAATCAAAGGACCTAGCATAAGAAGCTATTTTATGAATCATGGGCTAACAAAATTACTTCAAATAAGGCAATAGGTATGTCTCCATTTCAATTTTTATATGGAACAAATGTTTAAATACCAATAACTCTTAAATTACCTACCTTGCAATTGGTTAAAGCAATTGAAGACACCACTTATCAAGATTCACATGATAAGAGAATCATTTTTCTTAGTGAAATACAAGAGGTTTGTGTTCAATTTGTTGATCAGCTAATGGATCATCAATAAAAAGTTAAGAATATATTTGATAAAGGAGCCAAAGATAGACAATTTGAAGAGGGAGATTTAGTTGTTATATGTGATTAGCAAAATGAATAGAAAAGAAAGCATGGGAAGTTTGATTCCTTATGGAAAGGACCCTTTACTATATAGAATATTGCTATGAAAGATAGTTTCTTCCTAGCTCATCAAGATGGGATTAAACTACCTCTGCCTTTCAATGGCTAGCAGTTGAATCTTTACAAAAATTAAACAATAGGGTATCTCTTGCATGTACATAAATAAAAATTTTGTCTTTTATTTTCTTTTATTTTAAGTCTTTGTGTTCTAGTTAGTCTAGTAGTTTTTATGAATAAGCTTCTACAATTACTCCATACCCAATGAATTGAAATCAAAACTAGAGATACCAAGATATCACCCTTGTTTATTTTCTTATGATAGAAATAAAGGTGTCCCTAGTCAGAGCCAGTTGGTGTCCCAAAAATTTTATACTTCAAGATTTTGGGAGACACACCTTTTAAAATTTTTGCATCTTAATAGTATGTGTATGTCAGTTGTGTTATTTGAAGTTACTCTTTAGAATAAAGGATTTGGGTCCTACTTATGTTTGTTTTTATTTTGTTATTGTCTTCTCAATTACTTCAGGTCTCTCTAGAAGATTGAAAACACCAGCTTAAAAACATCACTCATTTCCTCCATCCATTCATTTTTATAGCATAAAGGTAACTTATCTCATTTTGTAATGCAAATCAGGTTCTCTGAGTTACTTTACTTCCTTAAAAATAAGTTAAGTTGTCTTGAAAACCTGACTCACACTTCTTAGACCAAATTAGGTTTATCAAGGAACATTGCTTATAAAAATTAAATGAGTTAAGTAGGTCATAAAACTTAATTAACACTACCAAGACCTTATCAAGTTATCAAGACTCCTTTAATTATAAATTTTATAAGTAAAATATTTTTAGGTTTAATAACCTGATTTACGTATAAACCAAGACCCGATCAAGATTATGAGACTACTTTGCTTATAAAAGCCTAAAATAAGTAAAGTAATTTGAAGAACCCAATCAATAAATCAAGTTTATGTGGCATTGGCACACTTTTAATTAATGCATTGGTGATTATATAAAGTCAAAATTTCCACCTCACTCCAAGTCATCAACACTAAGTGATTACCTCTGTGAACCCTGAGCTGAGCATTTTTTATCCCTAGAGAAATTTGGAGCAATTTCAAGCATTTCCTTTTGTGACCCACTTGCAGTTGAGGTAGGTAGATTATTTTAATTTCATTATTTTATTTTTATCTACTTCATTTTAAGGTTTAGTTTTTCCTCTCTTTTTCTTTTTGTTCCATTCTTTTTTTCCTTTATTAGGGTTTACATACTTTTCTTTTTTATTTTCGGTAAAAAACTATAGTTATAGGCCTTGTTATGAATTTTCCATGTCAAAAGTCAAAAGTCATAAAATCAAAAAACTTCAAATAATGCCCCAATTTCTTAGACCAAATTAGGTTTATTAGTCACTTTAACTTGTTTTGGGTTTATACCTACTAGTAACTTGTCTTGAGAAACCAAGTCCCAAAGACTGATCCAATTGGGTTTTCTATTACTTTTTACTTGTTTCTAAAGATATAAGTAATCAGTCTTTATAAACGCAAAGTATTATGCTTTCATAAACCCATAGTCTTACGCCTTGGAAAACCTAAATTCTTATGCTTTTTTAAACTTGAAGACTTATGACCCAAATAACCCAAAGTCTTTTACTAGCAAGAACCCAAAGTTTTGTAATGTTAAAAACTTGAAGTCTTGTAACATTGTAAATTTAAAGTTATCTCCTACTAATATAAACCCATAATAGATAAACTTGAAAGAGTAACCTAAATGTGTTAAGACTTTTAGCTTAAAATCAATTTACTTAAGTTTCTATAGATACTTGTTCTTTTAAAAGTTTTTTTTGGAACTTGTTGAGAGTTAAAAAGTATCTAAGCTAATCTCATTCCTAGATTTCTCAATCCTTTGAAGTATTTAGTGATTATCTTAAAACATTTACCAAGCATTATTAAAAATTTAAAGGAGTAAATGTATGGGTCAGAAGCATCAGGAAGGTTAGAGGGGAAAGTAAAAAATGTAGAATCACAAAGTAAAGCCATTAAATAGGTCCTAGAACTAGTACTTGAGTAAATTCTTGAATTGATCAAGAACAGTAAGAAAAAATCAAAGGTGAAGAAAGTAAAACTCCAAGAACCCATAATGAAGTACAAATATAAATGGTATCCTATTGAATCATCCATTTCATCAAATATCATTGAGATTAGTGACATAGACATGGGGCATGTGTCTGTTACTAAGCTCTTAGAAAGATCCAAGGCTACTGTAAAGACTCCACTTCTAAATGCCATGACCAATATTGGAATTATATAAGTAGTATCTTTCCCCAGCTTAACTTAGATTCCTAAGGTTGTACTTGCATATGCAAAATATTATGATTCTTTATCTAGACTAGTAAGGGATATTACTGGGAATGTAGTTATAAGGCTTGATGTTCAATATTTTAACTATTTCTCAAAAATCACAACATCACCAAAGGTAATTGAAATTTGAATAGAGACAAATAAGAAGCAATGGGAAACCAAGATGCCTAAATGCATCAAGATCATAAATACTTACTTCTTGAAAAAGGTCAAATAACCCTCAAGGTTTCCCAAACACCTTATTAGGTCTAATTTCATTCAAGAAGTACATCATATTATTCAACTACTATGCAAAATCAATGGACAAAATAATGCTAAATGGTTTTCACCATGGATGTATACTTACATTAGAATAATTGATGTAACCTAGAGTTCTTCTAAGATTGATTAGGAAAAAAAGATCAATGATAACATTGATCAATAATTAAAGAATGTATTGTAGACATTTGATTTCAAGATGACATCATATTTGGTATATATATAAGCTTCCACTAGGGATTTTTCAAGGTTAAGGACTATTGGACTTTATCAATAGTACTAATATATGAATTATATCCTCATCTGGTCCTTTAAAATTATTAGAAATATTACATCATAGTGAATGACAGTTTATTTTATGAGATTATTTGCAAGTTAGAAAAACCATTGAAGCATAAAAGGGTGTCAAATGAAGCATGGGTTGCAATAGCTTTGTATGGATGTATTTTTATCCAAATTCTTGACTTCACTTATCTTAGAATAAGAATATTCTTAAGATAACCACTCAAACTATTGAGTTACCTGAGTGACAAGTAGATCCTAATGGAGATGAGCAGATAATTAGTTGAGTTACATGATTTTAAATCCAAAACACATAAGGAAGTCATTAATTTTCAAATTATTATTGGTCACTATTAATTTCCTAGAATATTTAAATCTATGAATGTATAGATGGAAATATATCATCTTTATACTCAAGTTCATTTTGAGACCAAAGCAAATTTTGATTGTAGAGGTGTTGCTCAAAATATGGTTTTTCTTGAGTATACTCATTTCCCAGCACTAAAGGATTTCTAGATGGTTTAAAAAATGAGTTTGAGATAATAAGAAGAGATAAAAATAGGTTAACTATAGATAAAATGCATGCCTTTGATTTATCAACTATTCTATAGGATTTGTAGGATGATGACATGGTTGTTAGTGATGCTTTCTAAGAAGCAGGAGGAGATAGTGCCCCACTTCCAACAATTATCTTGGGTGATGATCATGATAAGAAAAATGTAGAGAGGACTTTAAATGTTCTAGAAATGACTTCTAATTGGATTTTAAATAAGGGATATTACATGAAATAATTCTTAAATAAAAATGTACTTGTGGGACAAGAAAGAAAAGAATTAAATCAAGGAGAAAGCAGTCAGGGTCCCATAAAGAAGTTAAGGATCAAGAATAATGTGGATGAAACTTTATCAATAGTAAAAGACAAGGAGACAATTCAATATATATTTTTCATTTCACCATCAATTTATCCTACCCCTGTTCATCTAAGTATTCCAGTTATTGTTCTAGCTACTACTTCAGTTCAATTTCCTTCAATTTCCCCCTCATATCCTAAGGAGTATGGCACAAAATCCTCAGAAAATGATTCTCATAAATAAGTGAGTCCTTTTACTCTTCCTTATTCTCCAAAATTTGAACCTCCCCCACCTCTTTCAGATGAACCATTTCATTTTGAAGAAGAACTCAAGGCAAATGCTCAGGAGACTCAAGCATCATAGAAGGAAGGATTAGTAAAAGAAAAAGAGCAAGAGACAAGACATGAAAAATAAGTTGTTGAAAAATTTAAAAATAAAGGAAAACATAAATTATAAATGGAAAAATAACCTCCTACACAAAAGGCATCTTCACAATAGTTAGTAACTATAAGTCAACAACATGTAATGACCACACATCTGGTTATTTCCACCATTACAGATTTTTCATCTTGGTTAGCTTTGAAAATATTTCTAGGGACCAAAGAAGTAATAAATCTTAAAGAAGTGGATCTTGAATTAAAAAAATTGTTTTCAATTCAAATAATAAATATGAAGAAGGCTACTTGGCACTGATCACTTCATGACACAAAGGAGAGTTTTGAGGAAGTTGTTAATGGTTTCTGGTTTTAGCGCATAACATGTGAAATTGAAGAAATTATTTCCTATTTGGATTCTAGTTTAAGATTTGTATTAATATTAATTTTTTCCTACATGCCAAGGGATGAAAAAATTTTGGCAAGGAAGAAAATATAGCAAATTTTATAATTAGTTTAAGAAATCCAAAACTTTATGTTTGAAATAATCAAATTTTGTTGTATGAGTTATAATGGAATTGAATAAGAAGACAATTGGATTTTTTGAAGAACATTGTATCTAAGTGGAATTATTTCATGTGTTTTATGAAGATAAAATGGTAAATATTGTGTTACCCTTAAATCTAAATTGAATTCTTAGTTTTGTTAAGTTATTTTTTAAAAATTATCTTTTTTAAAGTGGTTATCTACTTACATGGATATAATAGACTCTATAAAATATAGCTATTGTGAAATGCAAACTCTCTTTCCTCAAATACTATAATTATTTTATTATCATCCATATTTTAAAATTATTGAAACCAACTACTTACTTGTTATATAATCTCTTTGTTATGGTTCATGAATGAAGAGATTAAAGTAATACTCCCAAAGTAAAGTAATTTACATTTAATTTAATAGGTTTCAGATATATATTAATCTAGATTAGATAAATAAAACAAATCGGATATTGACCATTAAATGAAGGATATTTATCTCATGACTGCCTAGGTTTTAAGTTGTGCATAAAATCTAGCTAACAGGTCCTAAGTAAGGAGGCCTAATTGAGGCCTAATTCAAGAAAGAAAAAGGCAAAAAAAGGGTTTAAACTTAGATTATGAATATGAAATTTGAAATGGATATATAAGTACATAATGGTTCTTATAATATTCCATTGGTTTATCAATATGATCATTAAAACTCCATACAAAAGGAGGTTTACAATTTTTTAGGGTTACAAGGAAACTAGGCCTAATAAGGGCTTAAAGAGCTAAAAAAGTTCTTGGGAGTTGTTCTAGGAACCAAAATGATATTTTTCAGACCTGATAACATACTTTAAGACAATTCATCTAGTTTATAATAGTTTAATAAGATTCACTTGAGATTTGGGCCACTTAGACCAAATTACACATAGGAAATGAAGATTTTCAAGACACTAATGCACTTGAATGATGGAATGGAAAGTTAGAGGAGTTTATTAAGGAATATAATATGTTCAATGATTTTTTTAAGATAATTTCAAGTTGAATTCATGGTTGGAAGGTCCATTTGTCACTCTAATTTATAACCCCTATGCCACTTGGAAGGTTGGAGCTGATTCAAGAGTGAGACACATAAACTTTGAGGTCTATTTATATTATCTCATAAATCTCCTTGTTTAACTCTCATGGAAAATTTTCAATCATCTCTACACTTTTCTATATTATCAGCCACTTTTGGATAAGTTTATAAGATCCACACCTAGAATGGTAAAGCCCTACTAGTTTGAATACTATATTTTCCTTTGAATAAATATTTTCAATCTGATTTTGAGTTCATAACTCCTTATCTAGGTGTGTGAAGTAGTTTGTAGTTGAATTACAAGTTATAATCATTTATCCTTGTGTTCACTTTACTCTTTCATGTTTTATTCAAGTATTCTACTCTATAACAAGTCACATCAAGTGTATTTAGTTTCATTTTATATCTCTAAGTGTAAGTAATATCATTAGTGTCTAGAATCATACCTATTATTCATTCACCTTGAGAAGTACAATGCATATCACTTTTATGTTTGAAATACTTATGTTAAATCAATCTATGATTTCAAGGCTAGTCTTGTGAGTCATATTTCATAGTGAAAGTATATGGTAATCTAGTGGAGATCATATCAATGCATCACCTCTTTAGAATAGTTTCCTTTCATGTTCTCTCCATCTCTTTTCATATAAGCAAGTAAGTAGTATATGTGATAAGATATAAAATACAAATCTATGGGGTTATCCCTTCAATCTAGAGTTTTACCTCAACTATAGGAAACCCACATGACTAGAGGTAATCCAATGATACACTCAATTTGGAAGAGGATTGAACTACCTCTCCAAGGGTGTAAAATTGAGTGACAATAGTAGGTGTTGAAACTAAAGTTAGGGATTTAAGTAAAAAGAAGACAATCATAATCTATGCATAGGACCGAGGTTAAAAAATTACACCAAAGTCATCTAGAGAAATAGACATATAGATTTGTGACATAAAAAACTAAAAACAATGCATAAGTATAGTTCCAAAAAATTGTCGACATGTATATTACCTTAGGTGTCTAGGCATCACTAACAATAACTTGGTAGATTCTAAGATTTTTTTTTCTTATACCAAGAAGTTTGATACAAGATTTGCCTAGGTGAATTGGAAATATTTCATCACCTAAAAAATATATTTAGTTACTCATAAAAATACACCAAATATAGGTGTGCGTAATCATATAGAATATAATTTTTGAGAAGATTTTTTATATCTCAAAATATTCCACTTGTGTGGAAGGAATGTATTTGAGACTTGGAAAAAAAATTGAGTCAAAAGGGATTACAAGTTTTAGCTTTGGCTAACATAAGAAGCACATTGATTAATCACTTATCACATAAGGGCACTAGGACTAGAAATAATGCATATAAGTAAAGGCTCACATGATATTGTGCAAAGGGAACAAAGCCTTCAAGGCTTGATTTAAAGGTTCATGAGGATTTTTTAAAGATTAAATCTCATAAGATCAAGAAAGGATTCAACTATATGTTAAGCTAATACTTACACAACTAAGGTGAAAAGATTAAATCTTATCAAGGAATCTTAATTAAGTAATATGTATAAATATCTAAGAATAATTAAAAGTATTAATAGATAAATATAGGTTGGTGAAGGAGATTTGTGGTACCTAGTAGGAAATGTTGATCATGCATGGAAAGGATAGTTTGATACAATGTCACATAGAACATTAATTGCAAAAAACTAAAGAATTAGATGATAGTTAGATAAACAATTACCTATGAGGACTGACACTTTTCCTTACCTTAGGATAGTTTCATAATTTATATTACACACTATTAAATAAGGATAACTAATGATATTTACCACACATATATATGATTTCAAATTGGTCAAACATGCATGACCCAAGATCTATAAATGTTATACTATTTATATGGTGGGTCTGTAATTTATGTAGGGCCTAAATATTCCCTTAAAAGTTAATTAATTATAGTTTTTATTTGATTTCATGAGAATTCATCAAAGTAACTAGTCACTGGTGGCTATAAATCATGGTTTAGACCAAGCATTTTTAATGCTCTAAATCTAAGGAAGATACTCTGTTATAGGGATCTTGTAAAAGGAAAGGTACTTGAAAATAAAGATAAGGCATGTACCTTAAGCATATGGTAGTTTAAGGATGTAATATTATAACATAGTAGATAAAAGTATATGGACCAGATTAATCACATTTGAGATATCAATGTAAAGTTACAAAACTAATAATATCTTGTATCACCTTGATGTAAATAAATAAAAATTAAATTATTTGATGAAAATATCTATTTTGAATGACGTTAAGACTTGATTGGTTAATAATTAGCTTCTTTAGGACCCCTAACGATGACTTCACCATAATGATATCAAATCAAGGTCATAACTTCAATATCATGAAAAAATAAAATATAGACCTGTAAGTGAGATATGAACCAAAATAAGGAAGGCTATTAGATCATTGAATGTGAGGTAGAGAGAAAAACATTTTTCTACACTATGAGGAGGTGGGTAGATAAAAAAGGTGATGTGAGAAGAAAAAATCAAGAATAAAATCACTAAATTTGAGGTAGCTAGTAGATAATTACTCTCCACTAAGAGGAAGGTGGGAAGAGAGTGGTAGAAAGAAGAAGAAACCACTCAGAAGGGAAGAGTTGTATATAATCATGGAAGTAATTTTTTTGATAGTCATTCTTAAGTCTAGATCACCTATGTAATATTAAAACAAATATCATATGATTAGGTATAATATAATTTATGAGGTTAGGATAAACTCACAAGATATTTTTGGAGTGGAAAAATATCACTAAATATGAGGTATACACTATAAGGGAGGTGAAGACATTGAAAAATCATTGACTATGAGGTAATCAATCATAGGAGAATATTCAAATCAATCTATGAGGTAAAAGGTGTATGCATGGGTTAGGATCAATCTATGTCTATCATATCTTAATAGAATCAGACTCACATAAAGTTTAATCAAATATATCCTATGATTCTTACATATCTATTAATGATCAATATGAAAGGGAACTAACAAGAGCATTTCCTATGCCACATGGTCAAGAGGAAAGAGTTTAAAATCATAATCCTATGACACAAGGTAATAGCTATCATTGGACCTCTTATGTAGTTAGTTTATTGTAATATAATAGAATAAATGACTATAAGTGTGAAAATAAACTAGACTAAACTTAAGGGGCAAGTGTTAGAATTATAAAAAGGGGTAAAGTGCCATGGTTAACCAAATGGGTGTTTAGGAAACTTAAAATGAAACATGGAAAGTCTAAGCAATCTTATAGCCACACTACTATTAAGTTTAGAGAGAACCTAAAAAAGGTTACACACATATTTTTCACTAATAAATAAACAATATCTAATCCACTAAGTAATAAATGAAAAATTATATGGTTAGAACATACATACCTTAGAGTGGACCCATCAAGCATCAATCTCCCCTAAATTGGATGGATCTTTGAAATTGAATGTTTTGGTTGTGAAGAATTCAAATATTGGGCTTAGGTTGTATACCAAAAGGACTCCCCTAGTGAATCCCCAAGACTTCCACAAGACATGTTTTCATTAATATGATGTGTTATCACATAAATTCCTCCAAATATGACTTAGGGTAGAAGTGTGATAAAAATTAGAGAAAATAGAGTGTATATGATATGAAATGAGCTAAATATGACCTACATATATAGTGATATACTACCTTAAACCAACCATAAAATTTCATCTAATATAATTGACTAAGCTAATAAAATTTAAAGTAGT
Source organism: Torreya grandis (assembly GCA_037957365.1). NCBI lineage: Eukaryota > Viridiplantae > Streptophyta > Pinopsida > Cupressales > Taxaceae > Torreya > Torreya grandis. The sequence continues at coordinate 173,025 of JARHVA010002454.1, forward strand.
TTGTAAACACATAATAACATCAGTCAGAGAGATACAGTAAAAATATCAAAAGATAGGTTAAAATTGCATCCAGTTGGTTGATATAGTACATAAAGGTAAAAGGTGATAAACAAATGGTATCATCTTGGATTATTCCATGAGGAATGAGGTAAATAGGCACAACTAAGTAGGATATAAGTATAGGATATAATTATTAGGACATTATAAAGAATCTGGACTAAGGAAGGAATTTTATAATCATGATATGAAAATAACATTTCTCAAAAATAACGACAAGATTAACCCACCCCATTCTCGATGCACCCTTTAAAGTATCCACTTAGGGATATAGATGCTTGAAAATTCACATCAAGATAAAGTTTCATAAAATGATAAAGTGAAAAAATTTATGTGTAAACATATACCCCACTTAAAGCTCATCACATGTCATAATGGTGTAACATGAGATGGTACTTATGAAAGAATGTAACAAAATAATCAAATATAATTGAAATGAAATTTGTAAATAACTAAAATTAAATAAAAATGTGTACCTTGACTTCCTTGTTGACCATATAAAATGCTACATGGGTATAAGATGATGAAAGATGCACAATATGTAGAATGAATAAGTAGACATAAAAATAAGATAAAATTCCAAAAATATTTTCGTGGCACCTGGACATTCTCTATCTCACCAATAATCTAAGTATTATTTTGTTTATTGAAAATTACCTATGGAAACAAATGTATGAGTGATATATAAAATATTTTAGTAACTAACTAAAGGTTATCAATGACAATGTTAAGAATAATGATGGATATTTTAATCTTTTCTTGAAAATGTGAGAAAATACATGGTAAAAAATAATAAAATTTGAGTGATGAAAAAAAACATCTTAGCTAATTATATCAATAAATAAAGTATGTAAAAAATGATGAAGTAAATGATAAAATTGTAAAACACACCATAAAATATGAGATATGTAAAACATTGTAAGTAAGTGAAATATCAATGTAAGAAATGTCAAACAATATATCTAATAAAATAATGTAATCTCATATCACATCAAACATGAATATTAGACAAGTAAATCAAATGAAACATAAACAAAGATAATTATGTAAAATTTCCTATGTAAGATAACGGAAGTCCACAAAAACATATTTTTCTTTGTTAAACTTGTGGTTGCTAGAGACCTGTAAAACCAACATATTTTGCCCCATCTAATTAAAAAGATAATTTAAGTACACAAAATATAAAACAATAACATGATGGATAAAATGAAAAATAAAATCCCTAAGGAATGACAACTCAAACTTAGTTCCTACTATGAATTTGATGTATGAAAACAAAACCACCTAAATACATGACAAGGATGACAATGATATGGTGTGAAAAGTGGTGATGAAAAAGGGTGTTTATGAGGAATACCTAGTCTTATCTGAGGTATTATAATGTAAATCACAAATTATAATACAATAGGTGTAAGTAAGAGGATGTGATCGGCTAGAATTGATATCCATTAAGGTGATATATGGAAATAAATGATGTAAATAAGGGATTTGAGGTACCCCATGGGTGATATGGATATATTTAGTGGGAATAAAACACTCTAAACAAGTGGGAAAGGATAAGGTATATCAAAATCAATGACCTATGACACTTGGAATAGTAAAAACAAAGCTTAGGATAAAAATTTAAGTACATAGATCATCCCATGAAGGTTATATGCATGAAATCAAAAATTATGCTTGTTATCACTCAAAAGTGCACCCTTGCAAGAATGTGTGCTTGTTCTCACTTCTATTGACATAATGAAAACTTTACAAGTTATGGGTGGTCTTATATTGGATATGATATATATATATATATATATATATATATATATATATATATATATTAATGGATGTTTCCCTTTGGTACACTCACCTACTTCTCTCTAAACTCTCCAATTTAGTGATTTCTTGACTAGAAAAAGGGTAAGAGCAATACTCAAGCTAAAATTAAACATGAAAATAAAAATTTGGGGTGATACACCAATGTTAAATATAATTATTCCTATAATTTACACACTTGGTAAGCTAAATAACTTACTCACATTAAATTCATCTACATACAATGACTCTTGCATCAATATTTCATACAGAGGTCTTAAGAAACATTCACATTAGCATAAAAGGAATAAACATAGGTTGAATTCACTTCCAAATTAGGTATAAATAATACTTAGACACTTTATATGAGATATAATAATTCTCATATTATGCATAAAATTGAAAAATTTAGACATAAACATATTAAAATTAGTTATTCACTAAGTTACATCAATGAATACTAGGCACGCACTTCCTGAGTACCCTGAAAAAAGAGGAAAAATTAGCTTATTATTGATTAAAAGGTGATGTAGTAAAAATTTTGGCATATTTTTTTATATCCAAAAGAATAATATCCTCATATTATTTTAAAAATTAATATACATATAGAAATCGAATGAGAGAGGTGATAAAGTAACCCCAAAATAGGGGTGAGTCGTCATGTCTAGTCATCCTTAACTCTTACTTTAACTCAATAATCAAACTCCAAACTCCTACATTGTAAATATATATTTTAAACTTCCTCTTAATTTAAAATTGTGTATGAGTGAGATATAATCTTTTTGGAATGTTTTAAATAATAAAAATTTCTTCGTTCATGACCTATTTTGAAGGGAATTGGTTTACTTGCATGTTTTGATAATCTTCAATGCATGAAGAGGTATTGATCATCTTCACTTAAATCCTTGTGAAAAACATATTAAATCTCCTTGAGAAATTACATCTTTCTAGTGAGTGAATTCATCTATCTTACTTGTATCTTTGAGTTTGAATTCAATGATCTTACTTGTATCTTGGAGTTTGACTTCAGCTATCTACTTATATCTTAGAGTTTGACTTAAGCTATCTTATTTGTATCTTACATGCATTTTTCTCTCTCTCAACCTCATAAAATTTTTCCAAGGTGGAATAGAAGAGAGAGATATTTAAATTTTTTTTAAGGATTCTACTCCATGAAAATATGCCCTTAATGCTTGATCAAGTCTTTAACCGAACTCCTACGTTCTTGCATGTTGGTTCTCCACCTTTTTAGCTCTGATTGAAGGTTTCTTCTTATTTGACTTGAATTTTTATAAAATTAGATCCAAGGTAGAATATAATTGAGAGATATTTCATGTTTTTTTTTAATACTCCTTATAACCTTGATTCATTTTTGAAAACAAACACTTAAACTCTTCTTTATCTCTAGATGGAAAATAGTACATGTGTTTGATTTATCAAGGTCGTTGAATATTTTAATGAAGTAATTGAGATTTTGGATTGTATTATTCATCCAAGGTGGTGTATAATGGAAATATAGTTCATTTTTAATTTGTATTTGTCTTAATAAAATATCCTTGCTTAAATTGCATTTGATGATGACCAATCAAGATCTCCATATTAGTTCTTCTTGGATATGTCTATCTTCTCCAACTTGACAAGTTTGTTAAATGCATAATGAGAACCTAAAAATTAATTATATTTAATAACTTGTACGTATAATTATTATAAATAATATTTTAACATCATCACCATGGTGTTATAAACCTTGCAACAAATTTTTACCACCAAGCTCCACATACAACTTCAAAAAATGCTTTTTGTGCTCTTTTCGCCTAAAAAAAACCCTAATTTAGATTTGGATGTATAAAATTAGATATATTAATCATAATAAACTCATAATATTATCATTTTATAGGTATAAATTATTAATACATGTAAAAAACTTAAAGTCTCAAAAATATTCACCAAACTCTCAAACAAAAATTCATAAAAAAATACTTGTTTGCTAGCCATAGGGCCACCTAGAGATTTTTTTAAATTATTTGAGCCTATTTTTAATTGTATAATTATTTATTAATACCTTTAAAATCATTGTATACTCTTTGAAAGATCTGAAACACTCATTTTTAACTCCATTTAAGAGCAAATTGGTTAAAACCCTTGATTTCCTTCATGGTGTAGACCTGTGTGTTGCCATTTTCTATATCCTCTAGTATATTACATAGATTAAACCAATTTAAAAAATTAAATTAAATCAATAAAGACATCCATGTAAAATTTTAATATATTTCACATTGTAAAATTCAAAATATGCACTTTGTAGTTCTTCTTAGCTTGCACAATCTCATTTTTGAATGTGTGTAGGTCTGAGTTTTGCCATTTTATTGAGTTTTATGAGTCATAAATACCTAATTATTTTTGAATTATAACCTTTATTATCCCCTATAATCATTATAACCATTATATATCTTCAATAAATCTCTTAAACCTTTAAAAAATGCCTTTTTATTCTCTCTTGTATTCTTAAAACCATGCAACCTATACCTTTATCTTTCTCCATTATTTTCATTGAAATTTTGATTTATTGATATTTATTAAGTTTATTTATTCTACACAATATCTCACAAAACTTTCCATTTTAAACAAATAACTCAAAAATGCAATCACATCTCCAAAAATTGAGTTATTGGGGTTTTAGAATGGTTTTAGAGCACCTTTTCTTATTAATAATTGTTCATAAATTTAATCTATATAACCTAAAAAAATTAATGTAATACTAATGTAATATGTTTACTTATCTTCCCCTAATACCATTATAACCAACTCTTCTTCTCCTTCATAAACCAAACATCTGAAAATTACCCTTACTAGCTTGCTAAAGGAATAGAAGAAACATCTACCAAAATTTGGACTTGTGAAGTGTTCCTAATCATGGTTTAGGATTGATGAAGGTTTTAGGATGTTTTTTATATTTTATTTAATCTTAAATATATTAATTTAGTCTTCTTAAAAACCTACACATAATCAACCTTGACTAATGGTGGCAAAATTTATCAACAATACTACCTTCCCACAATAGTTTCCCACTCCTCAGGACCCCATACAGAGTCATCAACCTAATATGAACATTTTTTACTTATGTGATAATATATTTGGAACTAAAATGTAATAAATTTTAATTATTTTATTATATTATACCTCCTACCTCAATCTACTAGTGTGTTTCACCCTAATGGACTTTGGCTTTATCATAAGTCCAATTGTATATTTTTATATTCAACTAAGATAAGAGACGTGACAAAAAAATATCATGTATTTTAGTGTGATCTAAATTTTAAGATATAGGTTGACTCATAATATTTTATGCACATATATTCTTATATTAGTAACATGACTCATATTGCAGAGGATGTATACCTTAAGATGTGAAGGGATATTCATGAATCCCAACTACCCAGCATATACAAGAGAATTTTGACATATTGATGGTCAGAGGGGACTACTGGTTTTATCCTAACTAAACTATGATTATGGTGATTGGCCACAAGGTTACACCTCTACATCTACCCAAGCATGTACCATATAAACTAGCAGAGTAGGAGATAGCCTACCAACTCTAGTGAGGAATAGATGAATATTTAAAGGGAATAATAAGATAAGTTCCTTCCATATCTCTCATATCATGTCTCTCATATCCTAAATCATTACCCACAAGAAAATGGATTAGCTAAATCAAAAAACAAAAACTTGATTGATGCTATTAAAAAGTCAACAACAGACAAACCTATAGATTGGCACAATCTATTGAAGTATGCAGTATGGGTTGATAAAATAATAAATAATCAAATCCTCAAGGTTTCATCTTACTTACTATTATAGGGATGATAGTTAGTTTTCCCAACCATGCTTAAATTTCCAACATATCAATTTATTTAGGAATACATGAAACTAAGTGAAAAAGTGGAGTCTGGATTATTAGACATAATAGAGATTGAAGATTAGAGGATTGAAGCCTTACATAATTTTAGTAAACATTAGGACATAATCAAATGGTGGTTTTACAAAAGAAAAAAATTTAAAGCATTCAAAATATATAACATTTTTCTTCTAAAAGAAAAATCTCATGAAAATAAAGGACAACATGACAAGTTTACCCCACTATGGATTAGACCTTATCTAATTTTAGAGATATTTGGTAAAAATGATTTCTATTTGAGGGACCTCTAAGGAAATGAGCTAACATATGAAATTAATGGATAGTTTTTGAAGCGCTAATTCATTATTGTACAATCTAGAGATGTCTTTGAGTAATAACAATATGTTTTGGTAAATGTAGGAGTAAAATAGATTTACTAATTTCATAGTTAGAATTACTTATTTCATAATTAGTCTCCTACTTCTTAGGTTAATGTTTCCTATTTTTAAACATTCCACTTTCCTTAATTTAGTTTCCAAGTATTTAGATTAGATGTTTTCTTTGTTTTGTGATAATTTGATAGATTTTCTCTAAGTATGCTCAAGTAAGTATCCAATGCATTGGACTTCCTATACATGTTCAAAGGTTAAAATTTTAGTCTATGGTAAAAACATCAATTAAAACACACAAATATGTTCACTTATAGGTTTTACACCCTTGTGTTTATGATTTTTAGAATTTAGGTATGCAATAAGAAAATTAATCATGGCCATACTACCATTGAATGCTTTTATTAGGGATATAAAATATGTTTTCATTACTACATACAAATTTAGAAAGTTTTCTCATTTTCACTAGGTTAAATACACCTTTCATGTTAATACTTGTTTGATAAAATAACCATTGATGTAGGAGTAGATGGTAGGGATAATCTGGTAGAAATTATGCTTTCATATATACCAACTCATTATGGTTTCTACTCTCCCTCTTCTAACCATATTCTAAAAAATCAATAATCAATACATCCTAAAAAGAGTGATCCATAAAACCTAAATAAAATATAAATATGATCAAAGGCTCAAATGATGAAATAAGATCAATGCATCATGCAAAAATAAAAGAGGAGAAAAGAAAAGGAACCAAAGGTACTCTATCAAGGTTATGGATATCTAGCTCATAGTAGATCAATCCCTAAGCTTCCATAATTTAAATATTTTTTCTCATAAAAAAGAATTAATCCTTTAGTTATCTGAATTCTATGATAAAATCCTCATAACAAGGGTAAAAATAAATCACTTCCTCACACACAGATCTAGGGTATCAACAAGGCAAGTATGTTGTATGTTTTTATTAGGAGTCTCATTTATGTCTCTGATTAAATTATTATTTTTTGAAATGGTTCAAATTTTATTGGAATTACTAAATAAATATTATAGGTTATCCAATACTGAGGATTATTCCTCCTTTAAGTCACTATTTCTTATAACCGATATACTCCCATTCTTTTTTTAGAATAAGGACCCACTATGTTCTAAAATGGTCTAGGCCTATCTTGAAATTCTTATTCCAAGAGAACTTTAAATGTTACACATAACTTAATTATTCATCAAATTTATATGAACATGTTCTAATTATTTGGACTAACTTACTAATACTCTTAAAAAAATTTACATATACACATGTTTTTAGAAGATGTATAATTTTCAAAGTCTCAAGCTTTGTAGAAATAGGTCTTCAAAACTTTTTTTTGGAAGTCTATATTATATAATTTTTATCATTTTTAACCTATATTAACTCTTGTGAAAAACTTTATTTGAAACTTTCTTTCATAATTTATGTTTTTAGGTTTTTCTTAAAGCTTTTATTCAAATATTTGATTTAGAACTTTCATATTTAGCATCTATGTTCATCATGAAGTTTACATATTCAATTTTTTGTCCTTGATGAAAGTGTTTAGAGAAAAGTTTTAGAATTTTATTTTCAATACTTTTATCTTTGGTAAAATAGTCTTTGTAACTTTTGTATTTTGTAAAATTGATCGATAAAAGTGTTCAAAACTTTTGTTTGGAATATTTGTTCACTTCACAAGAATTTGTGCTAACACTATTTTAGCATGATATCTAACTCCTAAATACTAAGAGCCTCTATGTCATAGATAAACTAAGGTGAAATTATTGATAGAGAGACACTTTGAAAAAGGCAATAGCATGACATTCTTCTTAAACATCTACACTGCCTACGTGGTATACCCACCAAATGAAGTGGCAAAGTTTGAATTAAACAAGCAGAGAAAGTTTATGACATTAGATATTAATGGTGAATGAATTAGAATTAAATATCATATCTATATCAATTAATTGAAAATAAACATCTTTATCATTGATCACAAACAAAATTTTACCTCTCTTACTTCCTTGAGAACAATCCCTGATTACTAGCATTTTGATTGTGAAGTACATCCAAAAGAGTCAAGCCACTAAATTAAAGAGCCAAAAATTTGTTAGCCCAATTAATTATCTATGACATCTTCATCAATACATTCATAATAGTCATTCCACCATCCATATTATCTATTAAATATTTAACTAAGTAAAAAGACACCATCTTTGATCCAATAGTATTCAATAATGACTATCTCAATTACTCAATGTTATAGGAATTAATTCATCAGTTAGATGCACATACTCATAAGGATAATTTAACATCATCACAAATATAAATAATTTCATATCTAATCCCTCTCAAGTGGTGGTTATTTAATTTTAAAATTCCCATACACCTCCTATGAGACCTATTATTTATTTTAAAAGTGACTCGGGGCATGTTCTTACACCACTTAAATCACAAACCTATCATAGTTTGTATCTAGGGATATTCCATAGGTATTTATCCCTACCTATCATGGATGCTACATATAGATTACATAGAGTAGTTACATGGAAAAAGGAGAACTCAATTGATAAAATAATGAGTAAATGGATAATTCCTAGGGAGACCATCATCCTCAAAATGAAGCAATCGATGCTTATAACTAAGTTCTAGATGGGAATATAGATTACTACGGCCCTCTTTAACTAGTTATATGGCTTTCCAAGCATATAATTACTTCACCTTGAATGGGTTCCACTATTGGATTTACTAATGACCTCAGAGCTAACATTTTCTCTAAGTAAGGTAATCAGTGTTAAGTTTTAGGAACAAGTATTACACAAGGACAAGAGGCCTTCAAGTGGCCATTTATTTATGATATCATACATTTTCGATGTTTTTATGGGCACATTGTATATGCAAAATGGGTCACTCTAGATCTTAGATTCATGTTTCATTAAGAACCATATATGTGACTCATATTATTTTATGCACATATATGCCTATATGAAGAACATCACTTGCATTAGAAAGGATGTATACCCTGAGGTGTGGAGTGATATTCATGAATCCCCACTACCTAGGGGTATCCAAGAGAATCTATAACATATTGATGGCTAAAGGGGAATAGTGGTTTTATCATTATTATAGTGTGATTATAGTCACTGGCCACAAGGTTCCACCTTTGCATCTCCTAGAGCATGTACCAGATAAACTAGTAGAGTAGGAGATAGCCTACCAATTATGTTGGGAAATAGATGAAGATTTAAATAATATTAATAATATATTCTTCCATGTATCTCATCTCATTATTTTAAAAATGTGTTAAATCAATATTAAACACTTTTGGGAGGCTACCAGATATAAGGAATACTACTCACTAGCCACATTTCCACATAGGGACTGGGACCCTCATGGTAAATTTTAAATAATTTTAAAGGCATTAGTATTCCATACCAACATAATCCTTGTAACCATGAATTCTAATTCTTTAACACCAAGAGTGATGCCCACATATTGGAGAGGGCAAAAACAATTGGGTTAGGTGAGGAACTCTTAAAAATCATCCAATGGGTTCCATCCATTTTAATTATGTATGCACACGTCAGACTCCCACCCATAGGTAGATGGGATGCCACCAATTTTTGGATCAATAAGATTTTCCAACCATCAATGGATTAGGGGGAAACTTCATAAACATTCTATATGGAATTAAAAATATAAATAAAGAGCTTGGGGTGGTTGAATATCCTATAGTTTCAACTTCACTTGGGAGAGCTCAGGATGAGAAAATTTGCATTGACTCTTCAGACACAGAGTGGAAAGCTCATTCAATTGTTACTTTATCCCAAGAGCCTACACGTTTGTAATTATTAACCACACCCACTTAATAATTTTTCCCCCACATCTGAGAAGGTTATTATTTATTATAAGAGGAATCCAAGAGCTCACATCCCTCCAAAGAGTCCAACTATTGAATTGATATCTATAGAAGAACCATCAAGGGTGAAATAATCTATAGGAGGTGAGTATATAAATGAGGAGGAGGAGATACAAATATATAAGGTTTTAAGTCTTTAAGACACCAAAGGTAAGGTATCACTACATAAATATCAATCAAGTGTGGGTCCAACCCTTGTTATTACTACATCCCTTTCAATTTCTACTACTTCAATTGTATCTTTTGTTTCCCCTATGTTTATTGGGTTTTTTTATCCCACTTTTCTCAATTCTAGTGTTTCCCCTTCTTTGGTGGTGCCTAAAGTATAAGTTGTTTCCTCTAAGCCTAGTCTCTAACCATATTTGATTCTTCTAAAGGTAGAATGTGTTTCATTTATCCCTATTGTCTCCACATCCCCAATAGTTTATAATTATCCAATTATTTCCTCAACATTTGTTCTCACCACTTTTATTATGGTTACCTCAACCACTACCTCAACACCCCTAAATACCAAAATTAAATCATCCACGAAACATAGGGGAGCATTGGCAAGTCCATAGTTACATGTGTCATCAACTTAGTTAGGCTTTCCAATTCCTTCTTCTAGTTATTCTCAAGCCACCACTATAATATCATTAAAGAAGGCTGGAGAGAAAAAAGAAGTGTATATAGTCCACTCATTACCCAATATGGTGGGGTTGACTAGTCCAAGATAAGTTGGCCTTCCCTTCCTGACCCATTACTAAAGAGGCCTTAAAGTAGTCTTTAGGGGATCTATTTGTTAATACTATAGCCTAAGACACTCAATCTATGGATTCAACCCGACCATTCATCCCATAATATGCATCTAATTTGAAATCATAATCCTATCAAATTCGAAACCTTACAATCACAAAGCTTCCCATAGTAATCTTCATTATTTATGAATCCACAAGGAGTATCCAAAGTGTGAATAAAATTAAATTAATGGTGAGGCTAGAAGGGGGATAATTTTTTAGGAAAGACAAGATGTGTTCACCTTGTCAAAGAGGAAGAAAAAGAAACTAGGTAAATCCCCCTATATTGAGGATTTCAAATCCTATTTTGAGACACTTACAGATGATCTAATCTAACTCCATGAAGGAATATAAATAGAAAGGAAGGATATTAAGTAAGAGTTAGAGAAGGTTAGGGATAAACAACAAACATTCCATGTTCTTGTATAGATTGAAACAGATGTGCAAAGTGAAACCTCAAGACTGTATAACATTTTTTAATCCATTTATTTAATGAGAGATAAATTTTCATTTCTTCAATTAGAGATAAATTATCTCCTCAAGTCATTTAATATACTAAATTATTTAATTCTATAAAATAATATTAGAATAAGATTAAATTCCTCATTCTTTACACAACAAATAAGGCATATAGCCACCTTAATTTGATGACACCATTGGAAGATTAAAATTCCCTCAACCTAATGGTCACTATGATATAAAAATAAATTTAATGGGTTACACTAGTAGAAGAAATAATGCCCAAGTATTCAAAACATGAGATCATCATTTTTAAAATTTTAAAAGAGGTGAATCTTTCACGAGTAAGGGACTCTATAGGTAAGCTAATATGTAGAATGAATTTTGACCAGCTTATTCAACATGCATCAAACATATTTAATAAAAATATATAGGGATTAATATTGGAGGATATTGAATCTAAGTTAATTTTTCATGAAATAAATTCACTAAAGTGGAGATATTTTGAATCAACTTTAGGAAGACTAAAGACAAACATGCATGGCTAATGAAACAAACAAGTAAGGTACACAAATCCCCACTCTTGAACATGGATATCATAAATTACTATAAAAATGTTATATTTAATTATTTTTAATAATTGTATGCCAATAATAAATCCAACACTCCAGCAACTACTTTAGTTCCAGCCACCACTTTCATTCCTACCACAATGGCAAGTAATGCCACGTAGTCACCAAGAAAGCCTTAGTTGTTAAAGGCTAATTTTGTATGTAGTCATGCATATATGGTTAATATATGTAATTATATTTTACTTAAAATTGGGGTATGAATGTAAAAAATTTCTTGCTCTATTTGTTATCATACACACATTACATTACATTATGTAGGCATAATTACTTTTTACGTAGTTGTAATTAACTAAAAGTATGGATGCTATTCTGACACTAAAATTATAACTAAAGTTGTAATTATTTTTTTAAATTTTAGTTTAAATAAACTTGGAGGATGAGGTGACCCCTCCCCAAGTCTATATATACATTCAATCCCCTATTTCGAAAGGTTATAAAATTATTAATAAGGAAGAAATCATTTCAATTATCATGAAATTGTGTGGATGTTCTTTCCTTCCATTTCTTTGTAATTAAGGTTTTGATTCCTTTGGTGGTTCTAATTTAGTAATTTTAAGTGTGCAAAAGCTATGGATAGTTAATTTTTTAATCATTGATATATACTGATTTTATATGTGTAAAATCTATTAAATAGTTAGCAAGTATTATTAATTTTAAGCAATTGGTTGACTAGCTTAAAATAATGAAGTGTGTAGGAGTGTTTTTCTTTTGATATAGTCTTCTGGGTGTGAGCCATAGCTTCCCTATATACCTTTCTATGCTAATCTATAATATGTTAAGTAAGAGTGTGCAATATCTACTCTAAAAAGGGTAGCCTTAAGTTACAACCCTTAAGTTTCTTATACCATTTTATCCTAGACTACCTAATTGTGTTTGTGAATGAGTATGCAATAGCTATAAGAAGCAAGCATTAGATATGTAAAAAAGTATCCACAAAGTAACCAACACAAGAAGTGATCCCTTGAAACCATATATCCTTCTTTTCTTCTCTACCCTTCCTTATTTTTGAAGTTTCTTTGACTAGGATCTACCCACTCTAGAATAGATTCCATCCATCCATCCAACCTAACTAGGTTTTGATTTATTTACTAAGATTCATTTATATATAATCACACCTAGTTAATAACCTACATGCTTAGCCTACTATTCCACCACCAGGTTGTTTAACCCATTTTTTTAACTCATGCCCTTCAGTATTTTCTACATCCATTGGGATCTTATAATGTTGTAGTCTAACTTGTTAAATCTAGGGATGTGCACAAGACCCACATTAATGGGACCTTAGACTAATTAACTTCAGCAATGGAGATAATGGGATCAACTTATAAAATTAACTTATACAAGCCTTGACCATGTACTAATTTTACAGGTTTCACTTTAATGTCATATTCATAAAGTTTAGTAACCTAGTGTCCTCTTATTTCACTAGTTCATTTTATCCTAGCACTTGATTAATAGTAGGATCCAAAACTATGGCATGAAATTTTTTCCTTAATATATAATGATAAAACTTTCTAACTACCTTCATCGATGCATAGTCTTTTTAATCTATATTAGGATACTTTAGTTTGACCTTTTTCAAACATGTGTTCATAAAATTAATGGGGTGCTCTTTGTCTTCAAATCGTTATGTCAAAATAGTTAAAATAATATTATTAGAGGAAAAAGAGTAAAGATATAAATATTTATCATAATCTAAAATGACTAACACATGAGCTTGCATATTTGTATTATTTATTTCATGAAATAAGATCTTAGAAGAAGCATACCATTCTACTTTAGCTCCTTGTTTTAACATGGCAATCAAAGGTTTAGTTATCTTAGTAAAAATAGAAATAAAATTTTGTAAAAAATTGGTCTTACCAAAAAATGATTTCAGCTCTTTCCTACTATTTGGAAGCTAAATTTTGTAAATGGCACTAGTTTTATCTTGGTCAATTGACATACATTATTTAATAATGATGTGGCATAAAGTCTTACCTTGCATTTCATAGAAGACACATTTTTTGGATTAAGTGGTATGCCAAACCTTCTACAACATTTAAATACTTTATTTAGATGACTCAAGTGATACGGTTTGCATTTTTAAAATATAGTCAAGTCATAGATGCATATTACTATGTATTTTCCAATTAGACCTTTAAAATCAGTGACCATAACTCATTAAAATGTTGCACTAAGCATTAATCAAATTGAATGCCATTTTATTGTAGGTTTAGGTGCCCCACCTTATGGTGAATGTTATTTTGGACTTGTCTACTTTTTCCATTAAGATCCGATTGTAACCTGAGATTCCATCTAAAAATGACATCATCTCAAAATTGCTAACTTATTGAATGACCTCATCAAGTGATGGTAGGGGATAATTGTCATTTTATGATACTCGATTGATGTTTGTGAAATCTAAATAAAGATGGATTCCTTCATTTTTCTTCCTCACATGTACTATGTTTTTCCCCCAAGTTGAGTGGCACATAGTGAAGATAATTCCAGCTAACAACATCTTTTGTATTGATTTTAGGGTGAGCAATTCTAGGACTAGATTTATGGCCTTTGACACTACTTAAAGATCCTCTGATCAAGATATAATGGAATGTCATGGGTTAAAACTTGATTTTTAAAATCCTTTAGGTCATTTTAGCTTTATGCTATGATATCTTGATAGTGTAGCAACATATTTTTTAAATTTCACATCTCTTCATCTCTACATTCAAATCTAACTAATATGTTTTCATATTATATGGAGTTCTCATGTTGAGAATTCGTGACTCTTGACTCAGCCAAGGCTCCTTCCATGATTTAGTCTCTATACAATACAAATCATATAATATCTCTAGTGACAATAACACTTTTGGAATATTATTATCTTTAGGCTGAAGTACTCCATCAGTATTGTATTATTTTTCTTCAAAATTGATTCTTTCTTCTTCATCAATTACCTATGCATCAAAATAATTGGAGTTAGGAAATTAAGAATTTTCTTAGCATAATAAAAAAACTTTTAAATATTTAACATTGTCAAGCATAAAGGGACAATAAGTTAATTCAACTAAAAACTTTTGTAAGTCAGTCTTGTCTAATGATGTGAGGTTCATAGCTATGATAGCTAGAAAATTTTCCATGGCATTTTCTTTTTTAGGGATGACTAAAATATCAAAATCATTAGAAGACTCAATCAAGTCCCAATCTTGGTGTTTGTATTTATTTAAATAGGAAATATTTCACTAAAAAATTTATGTACCTTGTTGATGACCAATTCATAATCACTAAAAACTCTTAATTTATGGACATCAAACCTAATTACAAACTACAAACCCAAGATCAAGGCTTTATACTCTGTCATGTTATTAATAAAATGAAATTTTAATATAAAATTTGTAACATGTTTCTTACCACTAGAATCAACGAGTTCAATACCATCCCTAACTCCTTTCTTATAGCATTCTCCATCTAAATATAATGACCACATACCTAAATTTTTATCTTGATTGGAATTTTTCTCCTTTATTGGTTTGGTTGACAAAGTATAGAAACTTACATTTATAGAAGTAAAATTAACTTGCTCATTGATTAAATTATACTCTATTATTATCAACTCCATTCATGGATCTCATTCAATTCTTGTTTTATTTTCTACTCCTCTCCATGGTAGCCACATAGAGGAAAAAATCTATTATTGTATAACCTTTGAGTAATTTTAACTAGTCTATACTTAATAGCATGCCATATTCATTTTGTATCTCAACTAATTGTATATCTATGAATTTTTACACTCTTGGTTCAATTTTTAATTTCATATGGATAATTAAAAACTCTCATACAACCTTGACTTCTGAATTATCTAATTGAACTACCACTTTGTCTGATTTCATAAGAACAAATCCTAACATTTTAAAAATACATATAGGCATAACATTATCTAATGCACCATAATCTAAAATACAATTATGGAGATTCTTACCAAAAAAATTATTTTAAGTAAGAACTATGTAACTTCAGTCCTAGTCTTATGTATTGAAACATTGGTATTAGTAGGGTTATTTTGTTTGTGTTGATTACTCTTTTTTATAAGAGAATTAAGAATAAAATCCCTGTATTCAGTGATTTATGCTAATTCATAGAGGTTTATGTTTTCTTTAATCCTTTTCATATCTTACATAGTATTATAACATTTTTTTATAGTGGAGGGTTGATTGTCACTTGATCTTGTTAGAGGTGGATCATTTCTAGACTTAGGATCAGGGGGTGTAGTGGCATTATTTGGTATAGTGTAGGTAGTCAAATGCTAATGTTATCTACTCCTAAGAGTATATTTTCCTCTCCAGTACTATTAGAAATCTTGAAAATCATTGGTGTTCTCTTTAGGTTCATTGTATTATACATTAATAAACTCTATAGTTTATAATACCATGGTTTTATTAGGGGATTTTGATGAACTAGAATCATTATAATTAATTTAAGTATTATGACCATTTAGGATAACCTCATATTCTTTAATTTCTTTTTACATAATGTTAAAATCTATACAAAAATCAACACAATCAAGTACTCCATGTTGGGTTTTGTTATGGACACAACACCAATTGGGCAAGGTGATCTCTATAATTTTGATCTTATGCAATTTTATAGATGAGGACTCAGCTGGTTTACTAGCTATATTGAAGGATCAGTAATTACATTGGTAAGTGAAATTCATGGTGTAATTTCCACTACCTAATCTACCTACTTATTTTTATAAGTTCAAGAAATCATTTCTCAATATTTGGACCATTGTTTAGATTGCATATAACTTAGGTTTGGCTAAATCTTGAGGATAATTATGTGTATTATTGGTTACAACTAGAACTAAATCTCAATTATAATACTGAGGTATTTCTTCATTAATCACTATATTTTAGAATCATAAATTATGATTAGGGGTAGCATGTTGTAGAGAGAGTTGATTCATAATTGGTAGAGTTTTTATAAATGGAACATTTTTATTTATGGGTGGGATTAATTTTAACTCTAGCATGTTTAGGAGAACATTAGGAATGGGATCCAACATTTACCCTTGTGGATTGAGTTCCCTGACTACTTTGATTATTTTTGCATATGTAGAGGGAAAATTAGTGACAATTGGATATATCATTAGGAAATTGGTAGTCCAAAGATCTAAAGCATTTTTGAACATTTCTTAGATTAATTGGACATTTGGCCTATATAAATATATTACCCCACTATACATTTTTTGAAAACATGCATTAAAATTGCATATAAGATCATTAGAATCCCTTATCATGAAAGAAAATTATTATTATTATAAGATGTTTGTATCTACTCTTTGACCAAAATGGGCTAAAAATGTGTTATCTAATTGATTCCATCATGTGATAAAAATTTTATGGAGGTTCAAAAATTGTTCTTAAGCCCAATCAAGTAATATAAATGGGAATAACCTTTAAGATACATCTTCATGTTCAACATTAAACAACTTGAGGGATGTTTTATAAGATGTGACATGTTATTATGCAATCCTTCTAGTTCTGGGAGTGAAATTTGGAATATAACACTCAAAGTTTCTAGGTAAATCATGCACATCACTGGGAACATTTATAGTCAATCCAACTAGCCAAGCTATAACCATTTAGACTGGTCTATTGGTGATAAATTATAAGAATGGTACGATTGGATAAAATATTCTTCTAACTTGACCTTGATCAAATCTAAGACATAATATGGGCTTGAATAGTATAAATAACTAATATTATATGACCTAACCTAACTCTAGATGTATGATCCCTGAATAAGACTCCAGAATGATAGACACTAATCTTTGTTAGTATGGATTCTAAGTGCACTACATATAGAAAACATAAGAATGAGATAATAATCAAAATAAATGACAATCTCAAATAATTAATAGGTTTAAGATCATAAGACCACAAGATAGAAAATATTATGGGCCCTCCTAGTGCCAAATTATGTTGGGCTGAAATTATGACCCACTTAGAGATAAATATTAGATTAATTGTTATGAGTGGACAAGATAAACTAACATTACATGAAACAAATCCCCCTAATTTTTAATATGTGGTGATATAAGTGCCAATAAAATCCAAATGATAAATCATGTGTAAGCTATGTGCTTATTTACATCAGAGGTTCGAATGGCTTTTTCAAAGGTACTCAAGTTCTCACTATTAGTTATTTTACAAAATGGAATATTTACAATGTAATGGGTAAGATGCTCTTCATAAAAAAGTTATAAAATGGATGAAAGAGTAGGTAAGAAAATATTTAAATACATTGGTTGAGATGGGTCTTCTAATAATAAAAAATTAAAGTGGTGTGAGATGTAATAAAATAATTAGGCATAAAGTCTAACTATTGCATAAACTAGAACACCACAATGAGCAAGACTCAAAGGAATATTGTGTGAACATGAAATTTATAAATCTATTCAAAATAAATCCATTAAATAATCCTGAATATATCATGATTATTATATATAACCAATCTTAACTAATATTGATACAAATATTAAATGAATCATTGGTCATAGTTTAACTACCTATGATAACACATTAGGAAACAAGAAGATAAAGCTAATCTAGTCATCATTCAAATCCCTATTATAAAATCTCTAAGATGAATAAAATGTATTCTAAAATGTTGTTCAAGCTCCAATTGTCAATAAGCACTCTATGGTATTTAATTTCTTTTATTTATTGATTATAAACCCAATGATGACTAACCACATCATTATAGATTAATCATGATGATGGAGTAATCAATTCTAATTTATATCTTTGTCTATTCCCAATCTCTTATGATTATCTGCATGGCCAAAAAGTACCTTCCACATGCACCATTTTATATTAAATGTTGATGATCATGAAATATTTGAACAAAGGATCTATCTAATTCCATAAATAGATGTATTTTTCCTCTTGGTTAACTTATTGATATCCTTAGTCATTAGGTCAATTTTACCTTGGAGATACAAATAGTCCTCTCAATATTGGCTTTTATCTACATTCAAATTTTCATTATTACTGTGTGAATGACTAATGTAAACCTCAAAATAAATAAAATGAGCTCTCAAATCTAATTAAATCAACTACTACATAATATAATTTTATATCTACTTATGCATCAATAACATCAAAAGACTTATTTTCATAGATTATTTCTCAAGTCAAGATATTTGGAAAACAACTAAGACAAAACAAGGAGGAATTATAGGTGAAATAATGACTCAATATCAGTAGTATTTTGGTATTCCAGTGTGTCAACCTTTATAATATAAATAATGTTACTTATATAGATAATTCTAGCTAGTTAATTAATTGTGATAGACAAATAATCTGAACTACTCTTGATATAAACATTAAATCAATCATTGATCATAGTTCAAATCCTTATGATAACACATAAGGAAACAAGAATATAAGGATAATTTAGTCATGTCACAACTCCCCATTATAAAATCTCTAAGATGAATAAATTTCATTCTCTAATGCAGATCAAGATCCAAGGATCAATAAACACTCTCTAATATTTAATTCCTTCTATTGACTAATTATCATCCCAATGATGAGTAACCACATAATTTTAGATTAATCCTATTGTTTCCCAATTTTAAACCTCTATCACTCAGCCTTACACACTTTCATAAAATGACAAATAAAGATGAAAAACTTGTTAGTATGTCATTATAGTTTGGGAAGGTTTTGACATATAGAATGGGTTGGACGTAGAAAATGACTGAGAGGTACCTATAGAGGGTATGGTTAGCTCCTTTATACTTATATATTTTCTTAAACCAAAGGTGAGAGGACCTATGGGGTAGCTTGCTCACATTAAGAGATTCTACAATTTAACCTCCATGGGGATTTGTGGCACAAGGAACAAATATGACCAAGGCATAACCAAGTTTGCATACTTTACTCATGAAGGGTTGTCACACAAAATACACAAATGCTCTAATTTATATACAAAATGCTAAATATAGATAAGAAAGAGATAAAAAAAATTCATTCATAGAATATTCAACAATAGTGGTCAAATAAAAGACTGTAATGCTAGGATTTAAAGCAAAAAATGTAGACACATGTTAAGTATGCAATATTTATGCATCTACAAGAAAATAATAATCGTAATATGTAACTAGGTATATTATTTTTAGGTAAGGATAGGGTAAGATAATTTAGATGATAAAAAAGGAGGGTGGTGTGCTGCTAGTTTCCAAACAGTTGAGTATCTTATAATATTTCATGATAATATTCCTTAGAAAAGATGCAAAAAAATCCTCAAATAAAATATAATGGTAAATACCAAATGATCCCTGAAATACTAGAACATACACCAAAACTAATCTTTCAAATGTTTTTCCCTGTCAAATCTATAAACCTAGGGTGCCCTAACAAGTTATAATAACCTATCCTAAAGAAATGTAGAAAGAGTTTATAATTTAAATCTATGCTCAAAATGACAACCAATAGTGAGCACAAACCCAAATTTGAAATCATAAATTGTTGTAAAACATGTCACTACACTTATTCTATAGTAAATAACAAAGAACCACAAGTATTTTCATTAACTTGAAAATAAATATTACACACATCAGAACTTTAAAAATGCTACCATGTGGACAAGCATGGTGAGGTTAGTCTTTTGTCAAGGGACACATAAAAATTGTCTCAAAGATTAATAATAGTTATAAAAATATAACCACCTTATCAAAGGATACAAAATCTACACATAGCAATTGATCCCATAAAATTTTATGCAAAACCTAGACTTAGACAAAAGAAACCCTTAAAACAATGACAAAAAAAAACCAACACAATGGCCAACCAACCCCTTGAATAGAGGATAAGAAATCTATTTATAAAATTTTAGATCTAAAAATATGGGTTTCAACCTAAAAAATTTCAAAAAAAAATTCCAAGTCTACCAAGATGCTTCCAGTTAAAAAATATTCCCTTACCATGCCTAAAATATTCATCCATTGGTAAGAAAAAACATTACTCTAACTACCTCTACAAATAATGATGAATATATGAAACAAACTCTTTTATCTCATGGTAGGAGATGCATTTCACAAAATATATAAGGATAATATTCATGGTAGAGGGTTGAACAAAATTTATCTTTATGTGGAACTACCTGAAGATGCCCTGGACCACTTTCTTGCATAGTTGGAACCTTCTAGATAGCTCCTCTTCCTCTTTACATTCCATGGAATAGCCTACTCTTTCAATGATTTCCCTAGTAATATTATAGATCCATGTCTATTTTAATGATATTATTTGGAGTGGCCTACCTTGTATTTACAAACTTGAAATATCTCTCCAATGGAAGAACTTGGACAAGCACAATAATGAAACATGCAAGAGACTTAGGTTATTTTCAAGTTTTCACCTTTTGGATCCAAATTTTTTTTTACCTTTTTCATTTTAAAATTTTTTATTTTTCATATCTATCCTTTTATGGCTTACCTCATATATTTTAATTCAAGAATGCATTAGTTTCAACCTCGGGGTTACCATGCCTCATTTATGAATTTGCCAAGTCAACTTGCTACCAATGGTGGAAGCTTAGCCAATTACCTTGCATATGGTCCTTGATTATGATTTATATGCCTATATGGAATCATCATGTCATGTATACTAACCAATATCTTTTCTTTACACTAACCTTAGCATTACTTGTCTCTACA
The DNA here is from genome assembly GCA_037957365.1 of Torreya grandis. NCBI lineage: Eukaryota > Viridiplantae > Streptophyta > Pinopsida > Cupressales > Taxaceae > Torreya > Torreya grandis. The sequence goes on from JARHVA010002454.1 coordinate 194,662, forward strand.
TATGACTAGACTTCTTGTTCATTCGTAGAGCACTTCACTAGTTGCCACATTGGATTCAATTGGGCATGTGTTACTTTATTATTAGTTCTAAGCCATTTGAATAGTCCATCTTGGATCACATCATTGGATTTTATCACTTGATAAAGTTCATGTCATTTATCTTGATCTAAAGGATCAAATGTCATTGGTTATCTATATGTCTTGTACCAAAATGGTACCACTTGGTAGTTTCATGGGCACTCTGTATCTTGATCTATTAGTCCTATCAGGATAAGAAAATATTTCGAAATGGTGGTCTCACATTCATTATAGGATATTTTTAAATTTATTTACTTAATATTCACTTCGTATTAGATTTTTTACACTTTAATGTGTATCATCAATCTCTAAGAACATGTTCCATCTTTAGCCTATGACCATGTATTGACTTTTCAACTGTGCCCTCGCACTGTTAGATTTTTTCCCAATAAAATATGCATCATTAGATTATAATCCATTATATTTAACATGATTTTTTCCTTGAAAATATTCTTTATTACTTTGAGCACCATCATATTGCATGATAGCACCTTATGCATCTTAACCTTTTGACCTATTATGCTCATCATTAGATCTCTGATAGGGTTCATGTGATGGTGACACTTATCACTATCTAACTCATCTTGTGGATTTATTTGAAACATTATCCTTCTACACACCATTGATCAAGATATGTATGCTTCATTACATACCATTGATTGATGAGAAGCTATTTGACTTTTAATCATGCCTCACAAGCTCAACACTTATGCAATCCAGATAAATTTATTTAGAGATTTTGGTCACTTGGCCTTTTTTTGAAGTAGTCAATTATAACTAGTATCCATATATGGCTATCACTTGAAAAATCAATAATTTCTCTAATTAAATCCAAATGGGCCTTCAATTGTCATGGGCTATAAGGGAAGAGAACCTAAAGCTTTCATCCTCCCATCAAAGCACTGACATTTCTCACACTTTCTAACTATCTGAGAAACATCCTTGAATAATTATGTCCACAAATAACTATCTATAAAAATTTTATGGGCTATAAATTTAGGTGAAAAATGACCACCACACACTCCATTATGGAAGTCTTTAATTAGGTTAGCAGTCTGTTGTTCTAGCATGCATCTTAGGAGAACCCCATCTAGATTCTTCTATGTTAGTCAATTCTTAGTCAAAAGGTATTTTTGTGAAACAAGCTTGATATTTATTTTATTTTTATATAATTTATGGGGATAATTCATATTTTCAAGTAGTAAACAATATCCCTATACCATGAAGATATGTTAAATTGACTCAAAGAATCATCAACACTAAGAATAGTAGTTGTTACCTCAATATCTTGTAAATTGGTATCAACCATAAGCTTGGCTAGACCCATCCCTCTTACTAACTTGGTGATCTAAATATCCATGTCATACTCTTGTAACTTGTTGACCCATTTGTATCTCTTACTAGATACTTCAGTCTAAGTCAAGATGTCCTTCACCATGGTATGTGAGACATAAGCAACAATATTCAAACTTAAAACATAAGGCTTGAACATCTTTATGGCTTTCAAGAAAGTACCATCTTCATTATTTTATAATATAATATAAGCAATAGTATTGTATGAAGAAAAATAGAATATCTAAAATGGCTTTGTGTAATTAAGGTTGGCTAAAATAGGATCAAACTTTAAAGTTCCCTTTATGTCATTAATGCTTTCATGGCCTTCTCCTCCTATTTGATGGTTCGGTCCTTCTTTAACATGGAAGTAATAGGTAGATTGATCTCTTAAAAATTAGATACAAACCTCCTTCCAAAGTTAATTTTTCCAAAGAAAGACTGAATTCCTTTCTTAAATTGTAGGATAGGCACATTATCAATGGATTCTACCCTCTTAGGGTCAATCATGACACCATCCTTGGACACTATAAGTCCTATTAACTTGGCATTTTTTCCTCCAAAGTGGCATTTATTTTGATTAAGAAAATGTTTAACTCCCTACATCTGATCAAAACCTTTTCCAGATGATCAAATTGCTCTTATCTAGTATTGGAGTACACAATAATGTCATCTTGATACATAGCTATGAATTGGTTAATTATCCCTATAAAATTAATGTTCATAACTCATTGGAATATTACACCAACATTCATCAACCCAAAAGGCATCTCATATATACATATGTGCCTCAAGGCATAGTGAATGCAATCTTATATCTCTCAAATTCCTTGACCATAACCTAGTTGTACCCTGAGAAACCATCTAATGTGGAAAACATCACTAATTGAGTAATAATTTGTAGCAGGTTATCCATATTGGGTAGGCGATAATTATCTTTCAAATAGGCTTTATTCAAATTACATGAATCCACACATAATTAGATGTTACCATTTTTATTTCTCACAGAGACTAGATTTGAAACCCATGATGAATACTTGATGGGTTGAATGATACCACCATCCATTACCCTCTTCAATTCATCCCACATTTTGGTGGCCAAGATGGGATTGATAGGTCTTTGTTTCTACCTAAAAATATTGCTATCAGGTTGTAATGGGATGACATGTTGGAACATATCTTTCCTATACACTTTCAATTCAAAATAAGACCATACTAGACAATCTTGGTACTTCCTTAGTAGCTACATGTAATCTTATTTCTTAGCTACACTTAGGTGAGTACCCAACCAAACCTTCCTTGGATTCTTATGAGAACCCAAATTGCATTCAGTCATGTCTTTTGAGATAAATGAGTCTCTTGATTTAATTCTATCATATCCATCAAAAGATGATTTTAAACATACCAATCCCCTTGGGATCATGTTTGTCTTTAACTAAATAATGTATTTCCCAAATAAGGTTTCTTACCCATCACAAACTTGAACCATAGATTCTAATTCTATGACCTAATTATGGAACTTAGCTTCACAATTTAAAAACCTTCTAATATGATCATCATCATAAAAAATCTACCAATGATAAACAATGTCTAGGACTGAAGTTCTAACAAGCACCTCCACTTGATACTGATAATGAGGGCTTATATTTGTAATATCAAACTAAGCACCTAACTATAGAATTCTATCATCTTCTTTATTAAAACTTTTATCATGATAACAAATATTGAATGCATCAAAGAGTTCAAGTAAATCCCAAATAGAATTTTGATATTATTTCAACCTTTTATTTTTAATGGCATAATCATTGTGAACTTGATTTACCACTAGCTCAAAATCACCCTTGATAATCACACTTTTAATTCTATGTTCTCAAGCAATTCGTAGACCAGGAAAAAGTGCTTCATATTGAGTAGTATTATTCATGAATTCAAATGACAATTGAAAATAAAACATAAAATATTTACCATTAAGGTCATATAAAATATCCCCAACTCCATTTCTAAGATTAGAGGAAGCCCCATCAAAACACATCTTCCAAACTGCACCTTTTTGTCATGTTCAACATCAAGAACAATAGGTTGTTCACTAGTATCAATATTCTTGAAAAAAATTCCTAACTCAACATTTTTGCACAATAATTAATTCAAAGAACATTTTGGATCTTTAATTACATGAAACATCTTTTATACTCTATAAATCTTAACCATCTTACCCTTCATAATAATGGTGGCATAAGATAACTCCATCTATACACTTCCACCCATGCTATCAACCCATTTTTGTGAAAGCAACATCCCCCACTTAGGTGAGAAATCAAAAACTCTCACATCCATATTCAAATAATTTCTTGGATGCACTACCAACTATACCGCCAACCCCTTGACTTACCCAACAACTATAACCTCTTGTGAATCCATGGCATAATACTTGCCAAAGTATGATGTAATCTTAACTTTGATCCTATTTAGGATACCTAGGTGCATCACATTACAAGAAGCTCTGGAGTCAAACATATAATTGTGGATAATCAGACCATTTATCAATAGGGTTGTATAAAATAGATCCACATTCAACTAACTTTTTGCCTATGCAGTCCCCAAATAGACCTCCGACACATGTTCAACAACCTCTTCTAATTATTCATCAATTTTTATGGGTGTTTGGGGTAACTTAATTTCATTTTCAATTGACCTCTCACCAAATTCCAAATATTCAAAGGCCCTCTTCCTATGTTCAAGTGTTATTAATAATTCAACAAGTAACATGATGATTTTTACTTGGCTCAACACTTGGGCCATATCACATATGCTATACTGAGGTAGAGGAGTATTTTGTAGAAGGGTAACAACACCTTCAAATTGAATATAGTCACTTAAGGTCTAAATTGGAGTAGGATAAGATGGATTTGAATCTTTAACAACAACATTTAAAGGCAGATTAGTTTTAGCATCATTAGCACCCTTAGGGATACTAGACAATATGGGTAACCTATTCTTGGATGGAACACCTCTAGGCTTAACAAATTTGGAAATGAGCACTAGTTTAGAAGCTCTAGGGACTATTGTAGTTTTATTATCATCCTTATTGGCATCCCTTGCCTTAGGATTTTTAGGGGTAGTGTCTTATGAATCAGCAGCTAGATATTTTATTCTCAAGTGATACTCCTTCTCTTGGGCAAATATTTCATTTATTAGTAGTTGCTTATCCTCAACTTGATGAAATTCCACCATCATATTTCTTAATCATCATAGAGTGTAAGAAATTGAAATCATGAATGGTCAATTCATATGCTTGTGCCATATTAACATCACAAAAAAATTAGGAGTTAAGACACTTACCTTCTCAATTACACTCCAAAATTGATCAATAGTAGTAGCACTCAACAATTCCATGGAGGAAACCATCTCAATTCAAGGGCTTTGACAATTGAACATCAAGATCTCATCATTAGATGAATCAAAATCAAGTTCATCCTCATCTTCATCAATTGGTTCAATTTAATCACATGGGGGATGTGGAAGGAAGCACTTGTCACACCAATCAATATCAATGTCATAATCTACAAATTTTAGCTTGGTATTTAAAGGATTAGGAACTTTTTTTCTATCACCTTTATTTTGATTTCTATCTATTTTTTCTTCATGTGTAGGCCTCTTCCCTCTATCATTATCTCAATGGTGGAAAGCAGGCCCCCTTTATGCCTAATTCAAATTTAGAGGTCTTTCTTTATTGGTATACACATGAGGGATCCCCTTTTCAGCTCTAGCCAACTTTTATGACATTTATTTGATAGTAGAGGCCAAAGTTTTAACCATCTTTTCAAGGCTAGTTGTCTTTGTGGACTATTTCTTTTTATAATTAACTAGCTTCACATTAACCCACTTGTTCATAGGCTTTCCCACAACCTTTATGTTATTAATTTGGATGGCCATATTGAATTTCAACCACAGGTTAGTGGGAGCCTTATCCCTTAAGTAATATTTAGCCTTATTATCAAAGGCATCATAATATTATAACAAGCATCTTGTATCACTACACCTAATGTTTTTAGATAGCCACATCATGGTCTTGTTTAATTTTTTACTAAAGTTAGGAAACTATAGCATTTAATTTCCTAAATTGTAAAGGGGTTTAGATTAAGAGGAAAATTAGTAAATAAATGAGCCTTAATTAACCCACTAATTTATTGAATCTAAAAGTGCTTAATTGATTTCTAAAAATAGCAAACAAGGGGATAGAGAGTAAAACTTAGCTAATTTTTGGCTGAGATAGAGGAGACAGAGGTTACAAATTATTGATTTGATTGGGCAGACTATCAAAAATAAGATCTAGAAGTATGTTATTTACTTGGATAGGAGCACTGAAAATGGGACACCTGGAGGTCTAATACTATAGTCCAAGTTTTGACATCATAGTCCTTAGTGTTTGAGCTTTCTGAGCTTTCTAGGTTTTGTTTATTTACTCTGAGAGACCCTGTGCCTAAAATATTAAGTCTTGGTTATTTATGAAGCTCCATGTGTAATTTATTTTATCTTTAAGGATCTTAGTTCTCATTCATGCTTAATAGTTGATCTTGAATCTAATTAGAAAAAGGGGTTAGCATGTAATATGCACTAAACATATGATCACACATCATGTGTGGGCACGCTACCTACATACCAATACTCTGAAGAGGGATCAAGGCCAATGTAATTATCCCAATTTGAATGTGTATTTTGTAATCCTATGTATGTAATTCAATTGTAAGTAAATTTGAGCAAGCTTGATATGACTCATGAATAATGTAGGAGCTTGGATAGTCTAGAAATAATATTGGTTGGTTGTATGTAGAGAATAGGAAGATTTACTTGAGTGTGATTTAGTATATTTCTAGCTTGTGCCTTTTGAATGATTTCCAACCCTTCTAAATTACCTTTGAATGGGATTTTATAGGGAAACTAGTGATCTTGGATTACATGAACTTGCATTAGGCTAACAAGGGAAAAGATAAGGATTCAGGAAAATATGACTATTTGAGGCTATTGTAGACTTGAACAACAACACTATAAAGTGGACACCCTAGGTCCCAACACTATATTCCAAATTATGACACTATTTTTTAGGGGTAAAAGGACCCTAGGGGATATATCTATTCCCGGGAGAGGAGTCTACGATAGTAGGAGCTAAATCTAGAAGGCTTCATATGACTAGGAAATAGTGAAAACATTCCTAAGTGGGTTGTGTAAGTGATTATGAGAGACATATGGTTTGGGTGTCAAAATTTATGATCAAGTCCTAGAAATTGAATTTTAGTATGACTATATCTGTCCCCCTTTATTCTAAGTATGTAGCAAATCAAAATACTAGGATAAAGGAGAAAAAGAGAATCATACCTAAACTTACCTATGAGGCTAAGTCTAAGAAGCTATGTGATTTTGGATTGTGCAAAGTGAGATCACATTGTACTGTGTAAGTTGGGTACATGAACCAATACAAAACTTGTTATGCTATTGGGTTGTGTTGGGTAATGCTAGAAGTATGTTAAACTAAGAGTTATATTGATGAATGAGTTGAGTGCTCAATCCCTTAGAAGTTGGCTCAAGAATACAAAGTTAAGCCCTTTTGTTCCATTGTCACCAATTATATGAAGTTAATGAATCATTCATGTAATAATCAATGTCTAGACCTTGTGTCCAATCCCTCTAAGTAGGTGGCTAGAGTATACAAAGGTTATCTAGACCTTTGGCTCCATCCTTTCCCCATGATGTGAAGCTGAATGAAAAAATACCAGTATAGATGAATGTCATATGATATATCTCATGGAGCCCTTGAATGTGTTGTGATCTAACAATCTTGGCATGTATATTAGAATGTAAACTAAAAACTAGGTGACTATTGACCACTTTGAAAGATGGAGATTGGACTCATATAGAATCCCCTCCTAAAACTAAAATCAAGGCTTAGGAAGCCACTCAAGAACTCAAGTACATGGGAAGAAAACTTGTATGAAAGTTTACTTGATAGTGATGTCAACCACTTACAGATGGAGTAAGGCACAAAACTATTGGGAATGTGTAAGAAAATGCAATAAACTAAAAAATGGAGAAGGTCCATGTGTCACACACATTTCCCCCAATAGCTAGTGTCTGGAACATAAATTCTGAACTAAAAGTTATATCAACTACCATGTCTAATGGAAACCCTCATGCTACCCATGATGCCACTTGTATCTAGATTCTCTAAGTGAAATAAGTGCTAAAAACTATTGATTTTTAAACTAAACTATACTGGCAAAATTGTGACTGAACTCACCTCTCTACGTAATTTTATAAAAACTAAATATTATATTGTTTGGAAAATGGCACTAGAAATTGGACACTTTGGGGTTCAATGTTGTAGTCTCATTTTTGGCACTATTGTCCAAAGCCAAAATTGATGACTAATATGGATTCTCTCCTATTTTCCTAATCTGCTTTGCCTATGTTGAATTCTAGATTCTAGACTGTACTATTTTGAAACTACTTTTTTGACCATTAAGAGCTCTGATCTCTATGACAAAACCCTTATTTGTTTCCCCCTCTTTTGAGGGTAAGAATTATGACCCTAGAATTACTATCCTCAGAAGAAGAATCCTTACAAATGTTTTAAGCTATGAAAACATTTGATATAGCATTAATACATATTATCTCAAGATATAACACAAGTTGTAGAAATAAATTTTTAGATCCATAGGGGTATGCCTGGATAGATATAATAATGTAATAACATGTGCATAAGAGTAAATTATAATTTGAAATGTTAGTTGTTAGTTGTTACTACATGGAGGGATGGAGCATGATGTCCATCATGGCATCCAAGAAGCAAGGTAAATGCATGATTGGAATCATGACATTGCACACAAAGATAAGCAAGAAGCATACAAAGCAAGAAGCAAGAAACATGTAAGGGTGGCCAAAGGGATAAATAAGCACACAAGGAATGTTCAAATGATATAGACACACATAATTAAAATAATAAAATATTGGCACAAGCTCCACAAGCACATGAAACATACACACAAAGCTCATTATCAAGTGTCCAAAGGCACACATATATATATAAGAATAAAGGACATTGGAAAATGTCCTAAAACATAATCAGGAAGCAAATAGGAACTAGAAAATGTAAACGCATCTAGTTAATCAAAGTGAAGATTGGAAGCATGCAAAGTAGTTGAAATATAAACATGCATCTAACTATGTAAAGTAAGAAGTAAGAGTATATAAGATATGTAATACAAGACAAATCTATATGCTATGAAATACAAAAGTGTGATATATGCTAATAGATGTCGATGTGATATCTATGTAATCAAGTAAGGAATATAGTAAAATAAGAGGTATAGAGTGTATAGTGTAATCATGACATAACCTAGATGATTTATTCATGTAGAGTATGCCCCCAGTGGGTATATGTATTGGTATGTAGTTGAAATGTAGAACTAAGATGCACCCTTGATGGGTGGAGTGAAGCAATCAAGGATTTGGATGCACTTCACACACTCAAAGAAGATCAAGTGAATCCTAGTAATATAAATAAATTGACAAACAATAGCATATAATAATGTAATATAAGTCTAACATAATGGTTAGTAATGTAAAACATAAATGATGCATATAATTGACATGTTTTTATATTTTTGAACTATTATATTGTTTTTGTATTTTGAAATATTTGAGCTATGTATAATTAAGTAGAGGAAACTATGTACAATAAATCAAGAGATAATATGTACAATTAATGCATGAAATAAATTATACTAATTGATGAGTCTCAGATGAGACTCCCTATCATGGTGTCCTGTATTTAAGAGTGGAATCATGCATGATCATGAAGCATGATGGAAATGCTAAGATTGTGGCTCTGAAAGCTATATATGTTGTAAATGACTTGAAATCTCTAAATTATAAACCAACTATAGGGAACCTCTATAATTATAAGAAATGGATGTAGCTGTAAGGATCCTAGGGACCCATTTGGAAGTAAGAGAAACTCGTTGAACATGTTCTCTATGTGTAGATGCATGAGATCTCAATGAAAGTGCTCTGGGTGTGAATACTACAGTTAGAAGCTATCTAGAATCCCAAAGTTGTGAAGGTGTATGAACCTCTATACTAGTGATGGATATCATATCTATGTCTGATGTTAAAATAGATTAAAAATTGGTGGTAGAGCTATAACTAGTAATGGAATTGAAACTGGCCCTAGAATTGAAACTAGCTCTGAAACTAGAAGTGGCAACTCATATGGAACTCCAGTAACTATGATAACCTGATTAGCATGAATGAATTTCATGCATTAATGTACGATAGATGGAACTACTTAGAGTTTTTATATCTATGGTCTGCCAAGTAACATGTCGAAAACTCATATGTTAGGAACTATAGTAAATGAGGTAGTCATCTGTGCAGGACCAACCTGTAGAGGAATTAGAATCTCACCGTCTAACTATGTCAACTAAAACCACTTATAACTATATTTATTAGACTAATATCATGATCTATATAACCGAAGTGTTGTAGTAGTGTCATAGTACACATGTTAACCTTGGATTCATTATCAATTAGAACATTATGAATGGGATGGCCATGAATAAAAGCTCTAATGAAAAGAACATGATAATCTATGTCATCCTCAATAATATCCTACTTGAAAAAGGATATGGAAGGCTAAACTGGAATGCTAGATTGAAAAGTACCAATCATGTGGCTCAATAGATGTAAATCAGCTACCGATGCCCTATATGTAACTAGTGGAGGATGTGTCTAATATGTATGATATACACCTAATGTGTCCTATAGCTCTGACATTCCATGCTTTGAAAATGGATCTGAAAATATTTTGAGTGACTTATCCTATGTTGGTTTGGCTGGAGGAGGCTCAACTAAAGTGCTTAGATCAATTTGATTGCAATCAATTAGATCATGTATCTTATGCCTGAGACTAATGCATTTGTTTTTAGTGTGGCTTGGTTCCCTTTAATAGTCATAAAATGCATTCTAGTCATATCTTCATGGAAGTGGCTATACTGGATCAATTTCTCTAATAGGAGGAAGAGATATGTAATTGAATTCTAATAATTATTGTAGAACTCTGGCTGGAGTAACTAGTAGATTTGTAAAAGGTCGCTAAGGAGGTGCTGATAAAGTGACTCTCTATGAGGGCTCTAAAGCTGCATTAATTATATATTGGGTTAGTCCTTTATTGTCATTAAATTTGACCTTATATGGGGCTTTATTTTTACTCTTATTAGTTGTATCTATTGTACTTGTGTACTTAAGTTTGCCCATTGAAATGATTTTGATTTATCTTTCTTTTAAAGTGTGACATAATTTAGTGAAATAAGATAAATGCTTGAACATGATTGTCTCATGAAAAATTGGTAGAAGACTATGTTTGAAGAGGTCCTATAACTCTTGATCTTCCATAAGGCTAGTCATCTTAGCCAATATGATCTTGTATCTGAGAACATACTTAGTGAGAGGCTCATTTGATTTTTTTTTTTTGTGCAATTTAGGCATATGAAACCTTATCATTGATATTGATACTAAAATTTGCTAGGAACATGTCAGCAAGAGGATTGAATGCATTAACCAATTGATTTGGTAGACTATAAAACCATTATAATGCATAATCCTTGAGGCTCCTCAAAAAAAAATTAGTTAATATTCAGTCATATGGTACATAATCCAAACATGCTACATGAAAGGCTCTCAAATCTATCTCTAGATCACCCTTACCATCATAAAGAGTGAGCTTGGGTTGTACAAATATAGATGTTAAAGGTGTAACAGCTATATGTCATGCTAAAGGTGTATGTAATAGAGTTAAGGAGTCTAATGCCTATGTAGATCTAGTGGTAACTTTCTCAAGATGTTGCACCTTGGATTGAAGAGATTGAATCTCTTACACAAGGGTTGTCAGATCAGGAGATAGGGATATAATATCTATAGTTGGTGACATAGAAGAAGGTTGGGCTGCTATAGGGGCTTTTTGTGACATAGTTTCCCCCATAGTGTCATTTGCAACTAGTGGCTCTTTAGTTTGAGAAGACTCAACTTGTTTAGCCTTCTTTAGTTCTATGATAGATTTCAAGATGTTATCATGATCGTGGGGTTGTTCCCTGAGTCTCTCTCTAAAATTTTGTAAAGTCAAATCTTTGTTGAGTACAACTTCATTGTCAATAATGGGTAGAAGTGGATTGATAGTCCAATGTGATAAAACATGAGCATCAATATGTGTCTCATCATTAGTATTCTCATATTACTCATTATAAAAATAATGTTCATTGAAATTAGTGTAATCTAGATGTGTAGGATCTATAATAGGTACCTAAGTTGATTGCTTATCCATGTTATGGGAATGGGTTATAGGAAATAGGTTGAATTTAGGAGGGTTTCCACTAAGTCCTACACACCATCTCAAAGGAACAGATGTAAGGAGTTTAGATGGCATAAGGAAAATAATTTGGAAAATAATAGAATAGATTACATAAAAATAATCTAAATAATGAAGTGGAATATGAATAAAAAGGATATTGAACTCCAAGTATGTAAGGTGATAGATCAAGATGCAAATTAGGGACTAGTATATGCATTTAGGCATTTTTTAGAAATATTATTTGTAAAATACTATGAACTTTTGAATTTGAAATTTATTTTTTGAGATAAGTATGTAAGATAAAATTCAAAAAATTATGAGAAATTACTTTCTTGAATGGGACCTAGTAGATGCAACTAGGGCTTTCAGATAAATAAAATTTATGAAATTATTATCAATTTTTTAAATTTGAAGTGATTTTTTTATTTTAATATTCAATCAAAATTTAAATAAAATAAGTGGCATATTACTTGAAAATTACTGGGATTTAATTGATGCAACTAGGGATTTGAAATTAATTTTTTAAAAATTAATGTAATACTTTTAAAAAAAAATCTATAAATTTGTAGAATTGAGCATGAAAAATTTAGGAAAAATCTAAAAATATTTCTAAAATTAGAAATATATTTTTCCTAGTTATTTGAAAGTCTTCGTATTCAAATAAGACCTAGTATGTGCAAACTAAGGTTTTAGTGAATAATTGAAAATATTTCAATCAATTTATATTTTTTTTATTTTTAAATTTAGTAAAAATCATAAAAATATTTCAAAAAATTAGAAATAATTATCCTTAGGTTTTCTAGGGTTTTTGTACAAAATTTTGAAGGAAGTCAGGTTCACCAAATGTTTTACTAAATTTGAGTAACTATAGGGTTTAATTTCATAAATAGTAAATGGGTCTAGATTAAGGGGTAATTGAGTAAATAAATTTGCCTTAATTAACTTATTTATTGAATCTATAAGTGTTTAATTAAATTCTAAAAATAGCAAATAAGGGGATAGACAGTAAAACTTAGTTGATTCTAGGTTGAGACATAGGAGACAGAGGCTACAAATTATTGATTTGGGTAGGTAGACTATCAAAAATAGGATCTAAAAGTCTATTATCTACCTATACAAGAGCATTATAAATGGGACACCTAGATGTCCAGTGCTAAAGTCCAAGTTTTGGCACTATATTCCTTAGTGTCTGAGCTTTCTAAGCTTTTTGGGTTTTGTTCATCTACTCTAAGAAACCTTGTGCTTGAAATATCAAGTCTTGGTTGTTCATGAAGCTCTATTTGAAATTTTTTTTGTCTTCAAGGATCCTAGTTACTCTTCAAGCTTGATAGGTGATCTTGAATCTAACTATAAAAAATTATTAGTGTGTAATATGCATTAAACGTGCGATCACACCCCGTGTATGGGCACACTACCTACATACTAATACTCCAAAGAGGGATCAAGGCCAGTGTAGTTATCCCAATTTGAATGTGTGTTATGAAATCTTATGTATGAAATTCAAGTGTAAGAAATTTTGGGCAAGATTGAGATGACTTTTGACTAGTGTGGGAGCTTGGATAGGCTAGAAATAATAGTGGTTGGTTATATGCAGAGAATAGGAGATTTACTTGAGTGTGCTTTAGTATGTTTCTAACTTGTGACTTTTGAATGGTTGACAACCCATATAAATTACCTTTTAATGGTATTTCATAGGGAAACTAGTGATTCTAGGTTAGATAAACTTGCATTAGGCTGACAAGGGAAAAGATAAGGATTCGATAAAATCTAACCATTTGAGGCTATTATGGACAAGGACAACAGCACTAAAAAGTGGACACCCTGGGTCCCAGTACTGTAATCCAACTTATGGAACTATTATCTAAGGGGAAAGGGACCCTAGGGGATAGATATGTGTCTGGGAGAGGAGTTTAGGATAGTAGAGGCTGAATCTAGAAGGATTCAAATGACTAATAAATAGTGAAAACATGCTTAAGTGGGTTATGTAAGCGAGTAGGAGACCTATGGTTTGGGTGTCACAAGTCATGCTTAAGTTTTAAAAATTACATTTTAGTATGACTACATTTATCCATATATTTAAGTCTTGCACACACTCATTAGGGTTATTTTTTATGTTTCCAAACTCAACCAACAAGAAACCTTCAATCAATTCTAACACCATACTAAATTCTAAAGACATTATGCATCTCTTCCTATAATCAATTCATCTAGTAAGAAGGTAATTACACCATTTATGAGAATATTCCTCTAGCATGTGCACAAACAAATTAATGAACACATCTTTATGCTCAACCTCATAATCTTCCATGATATTATAAAAATCCCTCAAGTGTTGGTCACCACTCACTCCATTATTCCCTTATAATTTTGAGAGGCATTTCCTAACTTCATTTGGGAATTCATTAAGATATATGTCCATTTCATTAAAAATGATATGTTTGAATCTAGGAACATAGAATGTAGGACGTTCATTTTTAGCTAGAAAATATTCCCTTGTCACACCTAAAATCTTCATCCATTGGCAAGAAAAAACATTTTGCTAACTACCTATACAAAGAATTATGAAGATATGCAACAAAATATTTGATCTAATGGTGGGAGATGCCTTTCACACAATTTTTAAGGAGAATATTCAAGGTAAAGGGCCAAAAAAAATTTGTCTTTATGTGTAACTACCTGAAGATTCCCTAGACCACTTGCTTACACAATTGGAACCTTCTAGATAACTACTCTTCTTCTTTTCATGACATAGAACAACCTACTCTTGAAATGATTTCCATAGGAATATTATAGATCCATGTCCCTTTGAATGATATTCTTTAGAGTGGCCCACCTTAGATTTACAAACCTAAAATATCTCTCCAATGGAAGAAATTAGACAATCACAATAATGAAATAATGCAAGAGACTTAGGTCATTTTTAATTTTTCACCTTTTGTCTCCAACTTGTTTTTTACATTTTGAATTTTAAAAATTTGCCTTTTTCATATCTAGCCTTTTAAGGATTCCCTCATATATTTTAATGCAATAATTCATTAATTTCAAACTCAGGGTTACCATTCCTCATTTACAAATTTTCCAAGTTAACTTGTTGCTAATGGTGGAAGCTCAGCCAATTTCCTTGCATAGGGTCCTCGAATATGATGTATATGCCTATGTGGCATCTTCATATCACATCTACTTACCAATTTATTTACTTTACACTAACCTCAACATTACTTGTCTCTACATGCAGCTAGACTTCTTATTCATTTATAGACCACTTCACTAGCTACCACATTAGACTCAATTGGGCACGTTGTCACTTTCTTATTGGTTATGAGCCCTTTGAATAATCCATATTGGCTCAAACCATAATATTTTATTACCTAAGGAGATGCATGCCATTTATTTTGATCCAAATTATTGAACTCTATTGGTTATCTATAGGTTTTGTACCAAAATTATACCACTTGGCATCTCTACAAGCTCTCTACATCCTACTCTATCAATATTGTTTGGCTAACATGCTCTTTCCAAGTGGTGGTCTCACATTCATTCTAGGCTTTATTGAAAGTTCTTGACTTAAGATACACCATAGATCAGATTGTGTACACTTGAATGCATACCATCAATATTTAGGAATGTGCTCAATCTTTATCATGTGATCATGTATTAAATTTTTAATTATTCCCTCACACTATTAGATCTTTTTGCTTGATCAAATGTGCATCATCAGATTGCACTCCATGAGATTGAATGTGATTTTTTCATTTAAAATAGTCTTTATTACTTTGAGTACCATCACATTACATGGTGACACCTTATGCTTCTTAACCTTTTGACCTATTTTACTCACTATTAGATCTTTGATAGGGTTCCCATAATGGTGACACTTATCACTGTCTCACTCATTTTATAGATTTGCTTGAAACATTGGCCTTATATGCACCATTGATTTGGATTTGTACACTTCACCATGGCCTATGAGCTCAACACTTACGAAATCTAAGAAAATTTATTTAGAGCTTTTGGTCACTTGGTATTTTTGTCCATGGTATTCCTATCTTCAACATTTATATCTTTGGCAACAATTATTGCAAGTTTTTTTATCTTTGACACTTTTACTTTCATTCAGCCTTTGGTCTTTAGGACTTTTGTTCCAAAATATTTCTTTGATATTTTCTATCTTTGGCATTCCATCAGGACAATTATCTTGGATAAATGTTCAACATAATTTCCCAAAAGAATTTTGACTTCACACTTTTCTCAAGAGATTTGAACTTTATCAGACCTTTTATCGTAAACAAAATGCTACAAGAATTTTGCCTTCAGATTTTCATCTTCATTGGGATAATTTTTTTGTATATTTTATTCAAAATAATTTCCCTAAAGAAATTTATCTTTGCATTTTTGTCGAAGGAATTAGACTTTACATTTTTTCTGAATAAATTGAGACTTTACATTTTTGCCAAAAAAATTAAGACTTTACATTTTTACCAAAGAAATTGAGTCTTTGGCATTTGTGTCTTCATTGGGATAATTGTTTTAGATATTTTGTCTTAAATAATTTCCTTGAATAAATTAGAATTAACTTTTTGCTAAAGGAAATGACTTTACACTTTTTCCAAATAAAATGACTTTAATTAAGGTTTTTTTATGAGCAAAATGCCTGAAGGGAAAGTACCCTTCAAAATTTTTACCATAGATAAAAAGTCTGAAATAAATAATGACTTTACATTTTCACAACACAATGCAATTCTTTCAGACATTTAATGTGGGAAAAATTCCTGAAGGAAATAGACCTTCAAAATTATTGCCACAGATAAAATGTCTGATGGAATTCCTCTTTATTTTTTGTACAAACATTTTAGCCAAAACAAAATAAGACTTTTCACTTTTTTCAAAACTTCACAATTCTTTCAAGCTTTTTGTCATGGACAATTTGCTTGATGGAAATAAGTCTTTAGACTTTGTGTGCAAACAAGAAGCCCAGAGACTTAATTTTTTCATGGAAAATGTCTCAACCAAAAACCCAAAAATCCTAAGGATTTATATGCATTAAGTAAATATCAACTTAAGACTTAGCCAGTTTAACCTGAAACTTGACATATAATGAACATTCAAAAATAGGACTTGGGCATTTAAACTTAACAAGGGCCAAATTGCTTTAGTGTAATTTTGGGCACTAATAAATCCCAAATATGGAGTAATTATCTCTTTTTTATATATTTATCTATCCCAAGATATTATCTTTATCTCCATGACAATAAAGTACCTTCCATATGCACCATTTTATATTAAATGTTGATGAATAGAAAATATTGGAATAAAGGATTGTTCCAATTCCATAAATAGATGTGTTTTTACCTCTTGGTAAAATAATTAATATCATTATCCATTGGGTCAATTTTTCCTTAGAGATGAGAATAGTCCTCTTGATCTTGGCTTCTATCTCTATTCAAATTTTTGCTATTGCTCTGATCATGACTAATGCAAACCTTAAAATAACCAAATTTAGCTCTTAAATATAAATAAATCAGATACTACACAATCTAATTATAAAACTAATTTCACACCAACAACATCAAAAGACTTATTTTCATACATTACTTCTGAAGTCAAGATATTGGACAGATAACCAAGATAAAACAAGGAGGAAAAGTAGCTGAAATCTTGGCTCAATATCAATAGTGTTTTGGTATTCCAGTTTGTCAACCATTAAAATGGAAATCAATATTACTTATATATATAATTCTATCCATTTAATTGATTTTGATGGACAACTAATAAATCATTAGATAAATCTTTAAATAACTTCTCTTGATACAAACATTAAATAAATCATTGATCATAGTTCAACTCCCTAAGATAACACATCAAGAAAAAAGAAGATAAGTCTAATCTATTCATGGCACAAATCCCCATTATAAAATATCTATAATGAATAAAATGCATTCTCTAATGCATTTCAAGATCCAATGGTCAATAAGCACTCTATGGTATTTAATTTCTTCTATTGACTGGTTAGTAATCCAATGATGAGTAACCACGTCATTTTGGATTAATCCTACTAATGGAGTTATTAGTTATTGTTTATATCTTTGTCTATTCCCAATCTCTTATGCTTATCTCCATAATAATAAATTACCTTCCATATGCACCATTTTATATTAAATACTTATGACCAGGAAATAGAGGAGCAAAGGATTATTTCAATTCCATAAATAGATATGTTTTACCCTCTTCATGAACTTATTGATATCCTTATCCATTGGGTTAATTTTTCCTTAAATATTCAAATAATCCTATCAATATTGGCTTCTATATCTATTCAAATTAATGTTATTTCTCTTCTCATGACTAATGTAAACCTTAAAATAATCAAATTGAGCTCTCAAATCTAATTCAATTAGATACTACATGATCTAATTATATGTCTACTTATATGCCAACAACATCAAAAAACTTATTTTCATATATTACTTCTCAAGTCAAGATATTTGGATGATAACCAAGATGAAAAGAGGAAATGTAGGTGAAATTCTAACTCAATCTTAGCAGTGTTTTGGTATTCCAATGTGTCAACCTTTATAATGGAAAGCAATGCTACTTATATAGACAATGTTAGTCATTTAATTTATTATGATGGACAACCAAACTTAACTTCTCTTGATACAAACATTAAATGAATCATTGATCATAGTATAACTCCCTATAATAACACATCAAAAAAAATAAGATAAGGCTAATCTAGTCATGGCACAACTCCCCATTATAAAATCTCTAGGATGAATAAAATGCATTCTCCAATGTAATTCAAGCTCCAATGGTCAATAGGCACTCTCTAGTTTTTAATTTCTTTTATTATTCTATTAACAACCCAATGATGAGTAACCACATCATTGTGGATTAATCGCAATTATAGATTAACTGGTTCTTGTTTATATCTTTATTTATTTATAATCTCTTATGTTTATCTCCATTACAATAAAGTAACTTCCATATGCACCTTTTTATATTAAATGTTGATGACTAGGAAATATTGGAACAAAAGATCATTCTAATTCCATAAATATATGTATTTTTCCCTCTTGGTGATCTCCTTGATATCGTTAGTCATTGGATCAATTTTTCCTTGGATATGCAAACAATACTCTCGATCTTGGCTTCTATATCTATTTAAATTAATGTTATTCCTCTGCTCGTGACTAATGTAAACCTAAAAATAACAAAAATCATCTCTAAAATATAATTAAATTAGTTAATACACAATCTAATTGTATGTCTACTTACACACCAACAACATTAGAAAATCTATTTGCATAGATTACTTTTCAAGTCAATATATGTGGCAAACAACCAATACAAAATGAGGAAAGGTAGGTGAAATCCTAGCTCAATCTGAGTAGCATTTTGGTATTCCAATGTGTCAACCTTTATGATGGAAAATAATGCTACTTATATAGACAATGTTATCTAGTTAATTTATTATGATGAACAACAAAACTTAACTACTCTTGATACAAACATCAAATGAATCATTGATCATATTTCAACTGCTTATGATAACACATCAGTAGATAAGAAGATAAGGCTAGTCTAGTCATGGCACAACTCCCCATTATAAAAGCTCTCAGATGAACATAATGCAGTTTAAGCTCTAATGGTCAATAGGCCTTCTTTGGTATTTAATTTATTCTATTGACTGCTTCACAACTAAATGATGAGTAACCACATCATTTTAGACTAATTCCAATGATGGAGTAATTGGTTCTTGTTTATAGCTTTATTTATTCCAAATATCTCATTTTTATCACCATGATAATAAAGTAACTTCCATATGCACCATTTTATATTAAATTTTTATGACCAAGAAATATTTCAATGAAGGATCATTCCAATTTAACAAATAGATGTGTTTTGCCCTCTTGGTGAACTTATTAATATCCTTAGCCATTGGGTCAATTTTTCCTTGGAGATGTGAGTAGTCCTCTCAATCTTGGTTTTTATCTCTATTCACATTTCTATTATTTATTTTCTCATGACTAATGTAAACCTTCAAATAGCCAAAATGAGCTCTCAAATCTAATTAAACTAGCTAGTACACAATCTAATTATATATCTACTTGCATACCAACAATATCAAAAAATGTCTTTGCATACATTACTTCTCAAGTCAATATATTTGGTAGAAAACCAATATAAAACAAGGAGGAAAGGTAGGTGAAATCATGTCTCAATCTCACCATAGTTTTGATATTCTAGTGTGTCAACATTTACAATAGAAAGCAATGCTACTTATATAGACAATGCTAGTGATTTAATTGATTGTAATGGAAAACCAAGCTTAACTACTCTTGATAAAAAAATCTAAAGGGATCATTGATCATAGTTTAACTCCTTATCATAACACATCAGGAAACAATAAGATAAGACTAATCTAGTCATGGCACAAACCCCCATTATAAAATATTTATGAGGAATAAAATTCATTATCCAATATAGTGCAAGATATAATGGTTAATCGGCACTCTCTGATATTTAATTTAATCTATTGACTGATTAAAAACCTAATTATGAGTAACCACATCATTCTAGATTAATCCAAATGATGAAGTATTGGTTCTTGTTTCTAGTTTTATCTATTCCCAATCTCTTATGCTTATCTCCATGACACCAAATTACCTTCTATATGTGCCATTTTATATTAAATGTTGATGATTAAGAAATATTGGAATACATGATCATTATAATTTCATAAATATATGCATTTTTCCCTCTTGGTGAATTTATTGATATCCTTATCCATTTGGTCAATTTTTCCTTAAATATGCAAATAGTCCTCTCAATCTTGGCTTCTATCTCTATTCAAATTTTTGTTATTACTCTACTCTTAAGATCTTCATGATCTCTTTATTATTGTGATTTACTCTTAAGATCTTTGATTCAAGATTTCATGACCAATTATATGATCTAGATGGTCCAAAATACTCGAGTTCATGCACTGTAGTAACTTTCTTAGTATCTTATCATAGTCTAAGAATTATTTCTTTCTCTTTGTGTTTTATCTTTTAACCCTCAATAGAAGTTATTGAAAATTTATGCCATCATAAAATCTTAGATACACATATTGGCCACTTGACCTTCAGTATTTATAGTCAACCAAGAATCCATAATCTCATTTGATTCTCCCTAGCCATTTAAATCAAGGAATATAGTTAAATTGTCATCTACTCACCATCTTCTTAATTCCTTAGATCTAAATCCAATGTCACTATTGTGTACCTATTTGGACATCTACGTGATCATCTTTAGGTTCATCAAGCCATGTTTTATCTTTTGGTTGACTTTGGTGATCTACATGTTGATCCATCAATGGCTTAGGGTATGCTCTATTTTCCTTAGTATCTCTGAATCTTAACACATGTCATTCATTTAACCCGTATTTATGGTGTAGGTTACTTTCTTTGTTCATCATTCTCTCCAAGATCTAACTATATATAGAATGTCTCCATGTGGTGACATCCCAGGCCTTTGGGGCTTAAAGGGTCTTCAACTATAATGGATCCTTCTAAAACTACTTAGGTTTCTTGAGGATCTAACTACCCATGATTCAACCACATATCACAATAGTGGTAGTTAAGGGGGTATGAAATTTTTTGAAATATGTAACTAGATTTATAGACTCTAACTTTTCAATCTAAGGAAACATGGATGGTAGGGATGTTCTATGAGATTTTAATTATTGAAATGTTCATGGATTTATATACCTATGGGCTAAGTCCACAATATCATGCCATGTGGCATGATCTCAAGACTTTGGGAGGTCTTTGATAGTTTGACCTATGCATTATCCCCCATCCCACTAAGATAAAATTAAGATCAAACTCACCACTAGACATCCTATGACTCTTAGGGTATTTGGGGAATTTTAACCATAGACTACCTCCCTTCGGTCCCCAATTACCTAAGATGATGCCACATGACACAATATCATACAATTAAGGATTAGAAGACTTGTGAATGTTGATCTAATCTTTAGAGGCTCCTCAAGGCTAAATACTTGAATTACCTAATGCCAAATCTAGGTATATTAACACATGTCATCAATCAGGGAGGTTAGGTTGGTGTAAAATTTATAAAAATTAACTAATGATCTATGTATTTCTTCCTTGAGATTTGACTACCTAATACATAATCACATGTCATAATCTTAGTTTTTCAAGACCAGGAAGACTTCAGACTATAGACCTATAGTTATTGATTATTTGGTGTACCAAATTAATCCATGTGGAATACATGAAATTATCTATAGGATCTTAAACTATCTAATTATTATATGGGTTGTTGAAGGCTAAAGACTTGAACTATCAAATGCCAATAGCCAAAGAATTGAGCTACCAAATTCAGACAAAATATAGACTTGGGGAAATTATTAATAGATTATTTAAAAACCAAAACCCATCTAAGAATGAATAAATCCTAAATAAATCATGTAATGACACAAAATTAAGCAAATGAAAGGCAAATCTAATTCGACCAAACATGATTTTCTATAATTAAAGCCCAAAAACATAAATAAATCCTTATTTTAATGAAAAAATAAACCAAATAGGCACCAATATAAATTTAAAAAATGATTTAATAGTTAAATAAACTTTTAAAATCAATAACATGATCATTTGAATTATAATTTATACTAAATACAAATGAAAAAAGATCATAATGCAGTTGAAAAGCTCAATAATGAAGTAAAAGGCAAATGAAAAATAACATGAACCAATTCAGACTTTTAAAGGAAAATGCATCTAGGTTAAGCCTATGGGGAATAAATTAATCATATCAAATCCTAAATTTGAATTCACATTTGAAATTCCATGAATTATATATCTTGATAAAACATACATAAACCTAAATCACTTTAGAAGACTTCAAGGGAGGACATATTCATATGTATATATATGTATATGTATATGTATGTATGTATATGTATGTATGTATATACATATATATATATATATACTATCAAAATTATATGCACCATAGGACACATGACCAATTTTGCAGAGGACAACTAAGTTTGGTTATTCATAGTGAATGTTTAGATATGTATTAAAATAGAAAATCAAGCACAAATTCAATGGAGTATAAGTCTTACTTAAAATAAATGTAACTAATGTTCATAAATGAAGGAATATTTAAATATGTTACAATGTCTATAGTTTATGTATGTAAATTATATGTGTGGAATAAGCTATCTGAATCATGACTATGTTATGGCATCAAACTAACTAATTGTTTTAAATATCATTACCTAGATGAATATATTACATATTTAACATGCATAATATAACAGAAGTATTAATTATTGTAAATATACTAAGGAAGGTGTTGATAGGTGCATTTATCTTCCTATTATATGTGGTATTTGGAAATGGCCTAAATAGTTAATGTCCAAATTGTCTTTAATTATTTCCAATCCTGAGATACTCCATTGGTAAATAAAATCTAGTTGGACCACTTATTGTGCCACATAATCGAGGCAAGCCAACATGTGGTTGTGATGAAATGGGGCCTTAAGGAACTACCTAGTCTATGAGTAGATGCTATTAAAATGCACAAGGTTGTGAGGTGAGAAGTGTATAGTTCCATACATAAGCTATGATATTAGTTAATCATTTGACAAAATTCTATGATCAATAATGGGACTTCTACATAATATTGTGAGCAAGATTCAAGTAATGGAGTACACATGGCTTTGTGAGAGGTGTGAGATCTATGTATAAGTATAAACAAGGAGTGTGTTTAACTATGCAAAGGCTATGCATATATCATTCACCCTTTATTAAATATAAATGGTCTCCATTGCATTAGTGTGTAGCTGAGGAAATTTCACTTGAATTTCTTGATAAGTATACCACTTATCTTAATTAGCATATTATCCAATCTTGACCAGTGAAAAAATTGTTATTTACCATGTTGAGTATGTGTGTCTATAAATTTTATGATTTGGTCCTTCTCTTTAGGTCATAAATTTTTTGAATCCAAATTATAAGGATTTTATGTCACTTTTGGATCAATAAGTGGTAGAGTGTAAGGCTTGAGAAGTTTCACAATAAAGACTAGGTGCATGTCCAAGATAGAGATAGATCAAGAATGAAATAATTATCTCCAAATTTACATAGAATGGTGTAAGGTCCATAATGTAGAGGCCTGATCCTCTAGTGTGGAAATATTAAGTGTTCCTTCTGAAGGTGCAACTAAATTTTATTTCCAATTTATAATCCATGAGGTGTGTGATGTCCATCATGGCACTCCTTATACTTTTATTGTGTGTGAGAGAGGATATATTAAACCTACTAATTAATAGACTATATGTGTCACAAAAACATATAGATCTTATGTACCCAACTCATTTTTTATTGATATACAATAAGAGACAGCTAGAGGTTTCAAAGTTTGAAACATAAGACATGTCTGGAATGGACTGTGACATGTAGAGTTGCACAACACTCTATTATAAATGTCTTAAATGTACAAGATATTTTCATTAAAAGTGTGAATATGTGTATATTTTTCCATTAAAATAATATGAACAAGTGTGTTATTGACAATTTTGGTTTGGCCATCTATCTATGATATAAAAAGAACTATTGATCGATCCAATTGCATTCTTATAAACTACCACAATGCTTGCCAAAAGTGACTTACAAAGCATGGATATAAATTAGACACTATGGATGTTAAAATCCCAAAGTGAACCCAAACATGGTTAAATGAGGATTGTGTAGTGTCAACTATATTAATTTCTTCCTTAAAAGCTACTATGATAGTCATTTTAGAAAACCTATCCACTAAAAAGAACATAGTGTCATAATGGCTTCTCATCATAAGCAACCCAATCATGAAATCCATGTTGATAGATTCTCATGGTCTATATAGAGCTAGTAGAGGTATTTAAATTCTTATAATGGGCTTAGTAATGTAAAAATCAATGAAAGACTTGATATATCATTCTTTATCTATGTGCATGTATATCTAGTAGAAGTATTCTTGTAATGCAGCTAGAGTCCTTGTCATGCTAAAGTGTCATTCAGTCTTGGCATAGTGAGCCTCCCAAATGAGACATTGGTGAGGTGCACCATGAGTAACACAAATATGTATGAGCTTATAGTGAATTTGTTTAGATATGTATAACTCCTAAACTTGTTTAGCATGTACTAGGCTAGTGTAAGTCACTTTGAATTCTTGGTTAGCTAAGTAGAAGGATAGTCAGTCTACAAATTTATGGATATGCATGTCTAACACCATAATAAACACATTAACCAATGGTAAACTAAGGAAATTTTCTACCTTTTCATCTTTCCCTTTCTTTTTCTTGATCAAGATATGGAACTATTGTAGGTAAGTCATCCATTTCATGTTATACACATTCTCCAACTTGTTCTACATTTATAAGAGCTAAAATGTATTGTGATCTAAATGAAAAATTATTTCCTTCCCTATAATATGTGGCACCATTTCATGATTACTTACATAGTATCATATAATATTTATCATAGGTGGATTACCTTTACATCATGTCACTAAATGTATCTAAGTGGTATGAAAACTAGATGTCTATGCTACATGATCATTATATTGAGTATGTAGGCAAATGTGATAGTGTGAATTTCAAAGGATTAAATAATGTCAAGAATTGATAAAATAGGTTTTATGTAGATTCATTACTTGAGTGCCTCAAATGTGATGTTTCACATGATTCCAATAAAACTTGGGTTTTTCACATGTTATCTATCTAAGATCCCAAGAGATGTGTGAGAATACAAAGATAAACTATGATAAAAGTTATAAATTCCAATAAAACTCCTCAATTCTATAAAATTATGTGAATTAGGACAATTTTAGATCACCTTGATCTTCTTGGGATATAAATGGATGCCTATGCAATCAATTATACATCCTGAATACTAGATATGTGCATCACCACATGCACACTTTATTAAGTTGGAGTGAAACTTATGTTGACGCAAGGTGTCTAAGATGAATGAGATGTGCTCTAGATTCTCCTCTCAAGTCTTATTGAATATTATAATCTCATCCAAATAGATGATGATGGATTTGAAGAAAGGCCTGAGTAGATTATCCATTAAGCACATTAAAGTGGTTGGCACATTAGTTAGGTCAAATGGCATGACCAACCATTCATACAATCATTCACATGTCATAAATTTTGTATTCTAGATGTATTCAAGATGGAATGGAACCTTATCATAACCTAAATTGAAGTTAAGCTTTGTAAAGTATTGAAGGCCTTAGATCTGGTCTAGAATATTATCAATACATGGAAGTGGGTACTAATTCTTCACTATTATCTTGTTGAGTTCTCAATAGTATATGAAAAGTTACCAAGACCCATATTTATTAGGTGTAAGGACTATTGGACTCCTATAAGGTGAAGAGATAGGATTGATCTTTCCCTAATCAAGGAGATCTTATTTCTGGCATTGAATTTTGTCATTTTCATAAATTAATCTATGGTATATGGGTTATTTTGAAGATGAGACAAAAGGACCAAATCATTGTGGTATTTTACTACATAGTGCATTAGGAGGCCTTCAGGCTATTTTAAGATTTTGTTACACTACTCTAGTAACTTTTCAAGCTACAATTATTGTGACATTATGCAAGTGGTGTGTAATACTAGAGTGTGATTTTCATTTATATAGGTGTGTTAGGGTGAATGATGAGCAACATGAAATTTTACATGTGTGAGATAAGTTTGTAAAATTATTTGGTAGAGACAAATATGACTTCGATCATGGGTGATAACTTGAATATGTGGTAAGAATGATCATGCACATAGATAGTCCAATATTGTGTCTCAGCTTGATATGTAACTTCAAATTCGTATAGATATGATCTCCCTAGAAAAGTGTCATAGACATCAATAGGTATAATTTCAAAAGTGACATTATATTCCATTGGCTTGAATTTGTAATGGAAAGTGCACTATCATCAAACCTGTATTCTTTTCCCTATTATAGCCACCCCAGAGAATATGTCTTGGGATGTGTATTAGTGGTAAGACTAATTATTTAAGCTATGGATTGCATAATTATTTTATTATGACTTACACTATTGATGATGACATGGAGAGGCTGAACCTTCACCCAAAACTCAGTGTGGAAGAGACATTAAGGCTCTTTAGAGAGGTTGATCATAATGGTGTTGGCACTTAGACAAGAGGCATCTAAATTAGTGTTATCCATCTATGTGGGTCTTGATGTAGATTGTGTGAGTAAGGAATATTGTGAATGACATTAAGATTTCTTTTGGTTGATGAATGATGGTGATGACACCACTTATCACCTAACTTATTCTTACCTTGGTCTAAAGTAGAATACATAGAAGCCTTCAAGTGTTGTGTACTATTATGAGGCTACTCACTTTTGTGAGAAGTGTAATGTTTCTATGAAAGGGGTTGTGATGTGGAGTTCTATGAGGGATGGGTTTTGTGAACTACATTAGATGAACAGGTCGAATTCTACTTCATTCTTGACTTAGTTTCAATCCTTGTGGAATTACGATATGCTTGTCCCAAAGTGTCAAAATTCAATAACTCTAACTTCACATGAATATAAGGAGAGAGTCTACTAATGTACTTTAGCACCCTATGTTTTCCACTCAATTTATCTTATATATGTGTAAAGTAGTCATGGTATGTGTTGTTTTAGTCTTCCACTAACTATTCTTTGTGTTGGTGAAATTGTTATAACTTGATGTATTCATATTCAAAATGTTGTATAGGGTAGTATTCCTCCTTCAATACATCAATAAAAGTCTTCTATGATTATATTGGAACACACTCATGTGCATGTTTTTCACTAAAGGTGTCCCACCAGTGGAAAACTAGAATAGACATATTTAGTACTATGAAGATGATCTTCTTAGAATTGGTGAATAAATTGAATAAGAATTATGCCTTAAGTTGTCAAATCCAAGTATCTAATGCTTTATCATTTATCTTACCTTTGAATAAAGACATGTCAGGATTGACTTGTACTTTGAAGGGGGTTTATTGCTAAAATTATTATGGAGTGTATTATTGATATGGATGGGAAGGTGTCAATTTGAGCTACATAATTAACTCATATAAATAAATAAATAAATAAAACATTTAGTGCACTATACCTCAATTGCATTAGTGATGAGCCTTCAAACTTATGGGGCTGCTTTAGGTTAGTTTTGGGAATCATTCATATTTATTTTAATACAACATTATTCTAGAATCTCTAAAAAAATCCAAATTTTAAACCTTCTTTCTCTCATTTCACTCATCTAATTATATGCATATAAAGGAATAAAGATCATCTTTGATACTAATGGTCCACACCACGGGGGCCAAGACTAGGTGTATATAAGAAAACCAAGTTTGATTATATAAAGGTAATGCATATATATGTATTTAGAAAGAATAATAAAACACACATTTAATGGATCATAAGTATTGCTTTCAAGACATGCAACTTATATTATAAATAAAAGAATAGGGAAATAAAGCACAATATTTATAGTGTGTGTATGTAAAGTACATGTGCATATCAAGCTATCTATGTCATGAATTTGTTATGGCATAAACCTAACTAATCATCTTATTTATCATTTTATAGATTCATATATTACATATTTAACAAGTATAATACAAGAGTAGTATTAAATATATATACATCTACCAAGGAAGGTTTGATAGGCATGTTTATCTTCCTATCAGACATGGTAGTTATAAATGGTATAAATTATTAATGTCTAGTGTGTCATCAATAAATTCCAATCCTTAAATCCTCTATTGGTTAATAACATCTTGTTGAACCACTTATTATGACATGCATTCTAGGTAGGATAACACATGTTTGTGTAGAAGTGTGGCATGAAGGAGTTGGTAAGTCTATGAGTAGATGTCAGTGAAGTGTGTAAGGCTAAATGGTGATGAGTATGTAGTAATATGCATAGTCTATAATTTGAGTCAATCATTACATGAAATTATTTGAACAAGCATGGTACTTGTGCATAAGGGTATAAGTAATCTTTGGGCAAAGGAGTGTGCAAGGCTATGTGAGAGGTGTGAGATCTACGTAGAAGAATAAATGATAAGTGTGTTTAGTTGTATAGATGTTGTACATGGATAAAAAAAGATGTGAATTAACATACATAAAATATCAAGTACATTATGTATAATGTAATCATGAGTATAGGAATGTGTAAGGGTTATTATATAGTCTCAACATGATAATGGAAAAGTGATCATATAAAAATATAACCTATATCAATCACAATCAAATAGAATCTAGATGCCCCCAACATGGTGTGTCACATAGGAAGAGGAATGGTCCATAATCTTCATGTGCATGTATCACACTCAAGTACTTGTTAAACATGTGTATATGTAAAATAAATGATATGTTATCTACTAAATTAAACAACACATATGCCAAGGAACTAGTAAACATGTGTATGCTGAATATTTTTATACTTTTTATTTTATTAGAATGTTTTTTATTTTCATGGAATATTTGATTTTTTTGTATTTTTTGGATTTTTTGGATTTTTGAAATGTTTGAAAATAATTTAATACGATAAATAATAACAATTAGAAATTGTAGGTCTACATAGTGGCCTTATCGCCTTCCTTTCCTACCACCATTGTTTATAGTGAATCATTGTTGATTATTCAATATTTTATTGTAATTCACTACCATAATCCATTGAAATAATATTATAACCATATCCATTATTCTATATGTTAGTATCTTTACCCTCAAATGGAAAAGTGAGGTACTTTTTTTAGTAACCACCATTAAGTTCATATCAGCTAACCAATGTTTCTTGAAAAGGAATGTTAAATGACCTCCTAATCCAATACCCATATGGTCGTATGAACAACTTATTGTCTACATGTGATGGGTAAGATAATGTATCTAAGATATTCTTGAAATAGTGAGAAATAATTTAACTCCTTTGTAGTATGTCATAGTTGTTGTAAACATGGAAAACTTTAAACTGTGTCCCAATTATTACTATCAATCTTGAGATGCTCAAAATGAACCCCATTAATATTTAAAATAATGACACTATTTTCACATCATGGTTATTTATAAGTATTCTCTATTTTACCTTTGGATTTTTTATTTGGAATCTAAGTTTTTGTCTACTATTTTTGCATAATCCATATATGTCCTTCATTTTTGTATTTCTAAATTTGGTTTTTCAATGCCTCATATGATTTATATCATAGTCAGTGATCTGATGATGATTTTAATATGGTGATCATTATTTTTACGTGAGACTACTTCCTAATTTGTGTCTTTTAGTAGGTAAGGATATCATCATATGCATAAGGAGCATAAAAATCATTGTATGCATATCATCTTGGTTTTCTTTGATTTGTAGATTTTTTGGGGGGGCTTAAGTGAAGATTTTAGATTATTAACATGATACATGTGCATGTGACACCTATAAGGTTGACTTAAATTATTTATCTAAGAGGGATGTATTGAGCAGCAAGAATTCACATGTTCATTTATTATTTTACCTTTCCCTTATCTGTATTTGGATATGTATTTTATGGATATGTATTTAGCTTATATGTACTATAAACTATAAGTGAAAATATGTTATGTGAGAGATGATCAAGTGGATCAAAACTTATTTTGTGTAATTTTTCATCCATAACATCATGAGGAACATCATCATCCTATAATAATAATCTAAAACTTTTCCATCTTGTTTTTCGGTATTGACCAATAAAGGAATCTCAAATGTTTGATTTTATTTTTAGTTTAGTATCATTATGTTTAAATCTAAATTTATATAGTGGGGAATATAGGGTTTATAAAATATAAATATTTCTAATAAAATAATGATAAAATAATATATATCAGGGTAATTAATAGAAAACTCATATAAATAACATTCTAAATTTTTACAATCAATATTTCTAAAAATAGTAAATTATAGTTATTGAAAGATATTATAATAAATAATAAATAAAGGTGCTTAACTGGTTTACTATGTGCAGGTAGATATAGACTAGAAACATGTGTTAAGTATGTGGGATCAGTGTTTTGGATAGGCTATCAAATTTTATAAATTTTACTTATGTGCCTTTGGATACTACCTTCAGATCTGAACACTACCATTGATGCTAGTGTCTAACTATAATGTAGGTGTCTACTATAGAATAATGTCTAGATCTAGATGTGACCAACTTTATTATTTTGGGTTTTATGTCACCTTCATACTTATCTATTTAGATAGGTCATTATTCATTGATTGATGAATCCATATTTCTTCACCCTTAGAATGAGTTTGCTAAAAAATGGTTTTAGTGGGCTCAAAGTGTCGAGTTACCCCCAAGAACCTTGTATCAATAGTCAAAACCTATGTAGCCAATACTTTAAAGAGGGAATAAAAATTATGTAGTTATCCCCTATATGTGCAAAATTTTGTGCATAAGGGTGTAGTATATTATATGAAGACGAATGCAATTATCTAGCTTGTAATTTGATAAATGTGATTCATGGGTTATTCTTTAAATACTTCAAACTTGTTATATGACTTCTCATATGCTTGATATGAAAATAGGTATGAATAGGGTATATTAGAGTGATTATGTAATGAAATTACTTAGATAATCACATAGAATTATTTTATATTATAAAAAATAAGAAAATATGAGATATTATATAGTGAAAATTGACAACAGAATAGAATACTGGATAATATAGCAAAACCACTTTGAGGGGGAAACCTCCATAAAAATATGCTAATAGAAGAATAATTAACATGATGATTAAAGACTAACCACTACCTCCTATATATAGTATACTTATCCAAGGTTATTCCATAGGCTGACCTATCTAAGAACATAGAGAAAAGTAACAAGTAAATAAAAGAGGTATGTAAGCCACAAGTCAGCCACACATATCCTTAGACACACCAATGGTTAAGGGTGTAACAATCCATTCCCCTTAAAAATAATGTTGTCCTGAACATTTTGGCAACTCTATATGCTATTTCACAAATACTTCATCCTCCTAAGTGGTATCTTCACATGGCAGATTCTTCCATTTGATCAGGTATTATGTAATTACTCTAAAACAAAGTTGCTTGGTGTGCCTTTGAAGGATCAACTTAGGATCAAGAACAACTCTACCTTCCTCATCCAATTTTGGTAATTTTTTTTGAATGGTAACTTTATGTATAATTACTTTCTTCAAGCATGATACATGATATACTAGATGTATGTGACTAGATGAAGAAAAATCTAACTTATAGGCCACACTGCTAATATTTTGCAAGATCTGATAAGGCCCATAATACTTAGGGGACATCTTGTTATCCTTAATTTGTTACTTCAATTACATATATTTATATGGATGTAAGTGAACAAAGACCTAATCACCAATGTAAAAATTCATCTCACTTCTATGTTGATCTGCTTGTTGCTTCATGTGATTATAGGCCATAGCTAAATTTTCATGCAAACTTACAAGGACCTCTTATTGATGGTGAATATGTTCTTCAACTACATGAACCTTAGGATGGAATTTCAAGGTTAAAGTGATAGATGGAGGGTGGTATCCATATAGTGCCACAAAATGAGACATTTTGGAAGAACTATGAATAAAATTATTATACCACCATTTAGAAAGTGGCAGCCAATGAACCCATTTATCCTATTTCTTAGAAACAAAATAATAGAGATATCATTCTAGACATTTGTTAAATACCTCAGTTTGTCTATAATATTGAGGATGATATGATTAAATATGAGCTAATTGGGTGCCTAAACATGTAAATAACTTAGTCCAAAAATTACTAGTAAAAATGGGATCTCTATCATTGACAATGATCTTAGGGGTCTTATGAAATTTTTGTATTATATTGAGAAAAGTAGAAGCTACTGTACCAGAAAAAAATGGTTGGGATAAAAAAAAAATGAGCATACTTATTGATATGATATACAACAACCATGATAACATTTTGACCATCATATCTTGGTAACCCTATAATGAAATCCATATATACCTCTTCCCAATGCTAGCTAGGGATAGATAAAGGATATAAAAGACATATAGTTTTGATGGTTTCACCTTTGTTTTATTGAAAGATCATACATTTAGCCACATGTTTCTAGACATCCCCCTTGAGACCTTCCCAAAAAAATACTGCTTGATTCTGTGAGAGGTTTTCAAAAATCCTAAATGACCCCCAATTGGAATCGCATGAAATTATTGAAGGATTTTTTATTTAAGAAGAGAATTATTACATAGTTACAATCTATCTTTATACCATAATGCATTACCTTTCCATGTGAAATTTTCATATCCACCTAAACCTTGATGAATATTTTGATTCAAATCCTAAGTAGTACTATCATGTTCCCAATCCAATCCTTCTTCCTTTAGTCAATCTACCTATAAAATGGTTATGGCACATAATAATGCCTCAACTAACTCATCTTTTCTAGATAGTACATCTACCACCACATTGTCCTTACCTTTTTGTAAACTATTTCAAAATCATATCCTAACATCTTAGTTATCCATTTCTATTACTCTTTTGATGACAACCTTTGTTATACAAAATATTTAAGACTATCATGATCAGTCTTTACCTAAAAGTGATGACCTATCAAATAAAGTCTCCATTTTTTGAATGCATGTAAAATGGCCATCATTTCCTTCTCATAGATGGGCTTGTGTTTATTTTTACCCTTGAACTGATGAATTTCAAATGCTAGTGGTCTACCTTCTTGTATGAGTACAACACCCATACCATACCCAGATGCATAACATTCAACCATAAAAGTCTTAGAAAAATTAGGAGTGCCCAATATTGGAGTAGTGCACATAGCCAATTTCAATTATTCAAATGCTTGGGTAACTACATCAATCTATTGAAAGGAGTCTTTATTTAACAAAAATGTAAGTGGGGCTATAATACTACCATAATTTTTGACAAATCTATGATAGTAACTAGTAAGCCCCAAAAATCCCTGAAGTTACTTGAGTGTCTTAGGAATTTGCTAGTCCACCATTTCTTGGATTTTTTTAGGATCCACTTTCACTCATTCATAATACACCAAATTACCCAAATATTCAACCTCACTAGCCCAAAAAGTAAATTTGGAAGGTTTGGCATATAATTGATTTTACTCCAAAATGGAGAGTACATATTTCACATGTTGCAAATGGTCTCCCAATTCTTACTATAAATGAGGATTTCATCAAAGAATACCAAAACCAATTTCCTCAAAATGGATTAAAATAATATTCATCAAACTCTAAAAATTATATGGTGTATTTGTTAGGCCAAAAGGCATAACCAAAAACTCATAATGGCCCTCATGAGTCCTAAAAGTGGTTTTGGGTATGTCTTCATCATGGATCCTGATTTGATGATACCCAAAACATAGATCTAACTTGGTAAAATAAAGAGCACCATTTAATTCATCTATAAAATCATCAATGATAGGAATTGGAAACTTATCTTTGATAGTGTATTTGTTGAGTTCTCTATAATCAGGGTACATCCTGCAAGTGTCATCTTTCTTTCTCACCATGAAAATTGGTGAAGAGTATTCACTTTGGATATGGAAAATGATTCTTGCATTCAACATCTCTTGAACCATATTTTCAATTTCAATTTTTTTGGCATATAGATACCTGTATGGCCTGATGTTGGGTGGTATACTACAAGGAATAAGTATGATAGAATGATCATGCATGTAGCTAGGTGGAAGTCCTTCTGGTATGTCTCCAAAAATAATTGAATGGGAATCAATTATTTATTGTAGATCAAGAGGTGGAGATGGTTGAGTTGGTTGTACTTCCATAGAAAACAAGCAAGCTACAAATCCCTCAGCACCCTTGTGGATAATCTCTGTCATTTGATGGGAGATAACAAGTTGGGAAGATTAGCCTTTAATCCTCTAAGCTCAAGTGTCCTTTCTTTAGGATGAAAATGCATGAATAATTCTTTAAAATTCATCTTAATAGTTCCCAAAGTGGTGAGCCACTAGACTCTCAGAACAATATCAGCTCCACCCATTAGAATAAAAAATATAAAATAATCCAATAAGTAGTATCCCATGGTTTACTTAATACTATGACATTTTCCTCAATAGATGACAATACCACTATCTACATTCATATCTTGAAATTCTAGAGTTGGATAAATGAAATAGTTTAAATGAGCAGCCAACTTATTATGGATGAAGTTGTGTGTCCTCCTAAAATCAATCAAGACAGTGACCTACTATTTCTTAAGGAAACCCATCACCTTAAGAGTTTGTGGAGTAATAATACTTGACAGGGCATGCCATGAAATAATAGGTTGAGAGTCTTCATATTCCTCCTTAGAAACTTCTACATTTTCATCATGTACTTCTACATCATCTTCATCATCATTAGCACCTTAGATGTAAAATAGCTTCTTTTTAGCATAACAATGGTCTTTGCTCCATTTATTGTCATAATCATAACACAACCCTTTGGCTCACTTCTCAATTTTTCATTGTGTTAATTTGGTGGGCTATGGAAATGATGGTGCTAAAAAGTTGTGATCATGACCAGTAGTGAAAGTTTTCCTCTTGACCATATTTTTTTCTTCTATCATGAATGCCTTAGGGATAGCTTCTAATATAGATGTTGGGTTAAACATTCAAACCTCATATTGGATGCTATCTTTGAGGCCACCCAAAAATAGATCTATCAAATTTTTCTTAGTGATATTTTCCTCACGTAAAGAGAGATTTTGAAATCGATGAATATAATCCTTCACATTTTATATTTGTCATAGCTTGGTTAATTGGCTAAAATAGTTCTCAAAAACATTATTCTGATAATGATCTATTAACTCCTTAGTAAAAATAGTTTGTGTAATAGGAGCACCATTCTTTTTCTTTTGAGCACAATACCAAATGAATTGCTTAGGTTCCATATACAGGGATGCCACCATCACCCTTTGAGAACTATGGGTTTGATGCAACTCAAATAAATTCTCAATTTGGTTAATCCAAGTGAGAGGATCCTTAACATCTAACTTACACATGTCCACTTTTAGCAACATCAATTTGATACCAACATGGGAGTTGTTGAGAGAAAACTTTGAATGCTAAAGTGGAGGGTTGTTAGGTTGAAACTAAGATATGAGGGAAGCCAATTGTGTAGTGAAATTATACAATTCACTATGAACCCCATTAATCTCTCTTTGCATCCTTGAGATATCAGCTTGGATTGCAACAAAGTCATCATGCCTCACCAAGTTTTTTATGTCCTCTTAAAGCTAATAAATCATTGAATCTGAAGTTACAAATTCCATGTCATTGAAATAAGGAGTCTTAAGAGTTTTTAGTGCCCCTTTTCTTCCCTGAGTTGAAGGACCTACCATAAACAAACCCTAAGAGGGTTTTGACCTCAAAAAAAAGTATACCAAGAAATGGTACCATTGTGATCACCTTCTCAAGATGAATCCAATGATTACCTTTACACACTAGAGTAAATTTTTGGCACCAAAAAAGTGTACTAATAGAATATACCATTATGATCATCTCATCGATATGAATCCAATGACTACAAGTGTGCAAGGGAAAAAAAATTCTAAATGTTTTTTTTGTTTTCTTTTAAATATTTTTTTCCAAAAAAATGTTTCGAGCAATATTGTGCTGACAAAAAAATTAATTCTTCCTAGAATGCAAGTTATGTTTTTTTGTTTTCACTACTCTCAGAAGCCATGCCTAACTAGATCCAAAAAAAATGCCATAGGAAACTTGCCCAAATTGAATCTTTGATACCACTTATAATGAAATTACTTAGATATTCACACAGAATGATTTTATATTCCATAGAATAAGAAAATTTAAGAGATTACATAGTGACAATTGATAGTAGAATATAATACTTGATAATATAGCAAAGCCACTTTGAAGGGGAAACATCCACAATAATGCACTAATAGAAAAATACTTAACATGATGATTAAAGACTAACCACTACCTCCTATGTATAGTCTACTTATCCAAGGTTATTCCATAGGCTGACCTATCTAAGAACATAGAGAAATGTAAAAAAGTAAATAAAAGAGGTATGTAAGCCACAAGTCAGCCACACATATGCCTAGACACACCAATGGTTAAGGGCATAAAAACTTATGCAATTGATTGATTTAGCTTTGGTACGTGTTTTCCTGGTATTTTATAGATGAGTAATGAGAATGCTTAGACTTATATTTATACCATACCTTTGGAAAATATCTCATAGTAGTGTTTAATAAGATAAATAAGATAACCCATATATTTTGATTCATTTTAAATGTGGATGAATTTTTTGAATTAGACACTAGATAAGGATCTAAACAATACAATTAGTGAGAGTGTCCATCTATGGGCAATAGTGCTTAGAAGGCTTGAAAATAGGTATGGATTTAAAACTAATACTGAAGGATTATTACTAGTTTTAAGATTTATATGAAGTACATGAGACATAAGGCATCATAATTATATGGATTCGATTAAGAGATATGCATTTAGGTAGAGTGAGATGTTGAATGTGATCCTTTCGATAGTAAGAAGGTCTAAAACTGAAAGGTAGATCCCTAGTTGATATTTTTCAAATGTGCAAGATTAATATGTTATAAATATTTAGTTACAGTATTTAAATTTACCCCCATTTAATTGAGTAATGCATAAGGAAAAAATTACTAGTTTAAAATAAATAAATGTGTACATGGGTGTGTATAACACACATTACCTTTGCTTGATCCCACTTTGATTTCTTTGGTGGTGTATGACCTATGTAGTGATGAAAGCATCTTCACTATTGATGCTTTGACTTGGTAAAGATGTTTCCTTATGAAGCATTAGAGATATAAAAGGTTCCAACCTAAACCTTTGATATTTTTAATGGGAAATTAAAAGGTATTATTCCCTTAATATGGTGTGTAGGTAAATTATGACACAGACATTTAGATCATTATACCTCAATCACACAACTCAAGTTTGAATATACATAATATAGTGAGGGTGAATGATTTAATCAACTCATAATATAAAATTAGTGATAGTGGATGATTAATAACTCAAATCTATAAATTTGTTGAGTTTGACATATTTAATCATATCAACCTATAAATGAGCCCACTCTTATAATAGAAGAAGATCAATAATATTACATTTTGGTGTAATAGATGCATCCTAATGAGTATTATAATTGGTAAGTTTTAAAAAAATTGGTGCAATATATTGGCATATTCACCCATAACATGTCTTATTTGGATTTTTATCTATGTATATATGAAAAATCATCAATAAATCTAAAAAACCATGTTTCAAATCTATGAAAAATCAATTCAATTTATAGGATTTTGATCTAAGTGTATCTATGAATCATGGAACTAAACTGGAGTTTTTGAAAGTGTGGAGCTCATGTTATTATGACATGCCCCTGGTAAAATATATACATATTGAGTATGTGTATAAGTTTCAAGGTCATGAATTTATGGCATGTCCCCACTATAATTTGTAAACTATGAAAATTGGAGTTCATGCCTTCTATGACATAACCCTACTAAATTTCCCTACATTTTGAGATGAAGGAAATAGAAATTGGTAGGTAGTTTACTTGAAAAGGATAAGTTAGTTATATAAAATATGTATGAATCATGTAGCATATAAGGATAATGTGTCAAATTAGATATATCCATTAGGCTTGTAGTATGTGATCACATCAAGTCCTAAGATGCATGATATAGATCATGTTAATGTCTATTAGATAATGGTACAATCTCAACAATAAATCAATCACACACATCATATCAATCAATTTAATTTATTTGGATGGTCTAAAAATACCTCATACAATGGGAATGTTAAAATTCCACACAATAAAAATAAATGACATATTTACATGTCTAATCCATAGAATGACATATTCAAAATTCCAATAAACATATAATGGCATAAGCACCAATAGGCAAGGAACATATTCAAATGTTCCATAATAAATACAATAGAAATTAATGTAATACACTCAAAGAAGTGAAAAATAAATGAATCATAAGCAACTAGCATAAGCATATCATACTAGTCCCTATATATGTGTTAGTGAAATATATCATTTAGCATAGCATATTAAGTACATTGAGAAGGATATGAGCATGGATATATACATGTGTAAGAAATATTATATAAGCTCAAACATGATAATGTATAAATTCTCATAAAGTATATGTAACCTCTATCAATCATGATTAAAGAATCAGACCCTCAATGTAATATATGACATGAGTAGAGGAAAGGTATAGCATTTGGAAGTGCTTATATCATGTGTCTAGGTATTCTTGTATCAAAATAAATGATTCATGAAACATATGTATATGTACAAATGAAATGATATGATATCTACTAACATAAAAAAATAATATAGGTGTTAAGGATCTAATATGTTGGTTGAATATTTTGTCGATCAGCGTACTGATAAACAAAATAGGTATGATCAGCCAAAGTAAGAAGATTAATCATCCAAATGTGTAGATTTACCACATCAGTAGGGGACTGATCTCTCCTCTCATCAAGGGGAGGTTCCCTATAGATAATCTATATATATATAAATAGAAAATAATACTTAGGGGTAGGACAAACCATCCATCTCTCTTTTTTCAGAGATGATGCATGTGGATCAAAGGAAAAACTCAAGGGAAATGATAGATAGGACTCCTCTTCTTTCAAAAATACTATTTAGCAGACCACAAGAATACTCCTAGTAGTAACAGCAAAATGTAACAAAGGATGTAATAACTAGCAAATCGAGATGTAGTACAAAGTCTTCACCTAGATTGCTCAAGAGTAAGATACGAAGGACAATGAGGTCACAAAGTCACCCCAAGGTC
Source organism: Torreya grandis (assembly GCA_037957365.1). Lineage (NCBI taxonomy): Eukaryota > Viridiplantae > Streptophyta > Pinopsida > Cupressales > Taxaceae > Torreya > Torreya grandis. Next base: position 234,404 of record JARHVA010002454.1, read on the forward strand.
CTTTACATAGAAATGAAAATAAAAAACACTAAAGGAAATTATGGGGGCACAAAGTCTCTCCACAGTTGACTCTTTAAGACATGTTCTTAACTATTGTCACTAATTATGCTTATTGAATTAAAGGAATAGAAGATATATTGAATAAAAAGACATAAGAACAGTTTTCTCAACAACAAAGATATTACAGCACAAAGTCTGAAAAACCACTTTCTTTCTTATTCTAGTAACAAAATATGATCAGCAATCTGAGCTCAAAGTCTCAGTAATGCCTTATAATTTGGGCAGAGTTTTGTTATAATTATCAAAAAGAGATCTATTTACAATAGAAGAAAGTCCCTTATATAGCCATTTCAAGGACTCGAGAATAGTAACACATAATGCTACATTGGAATTTGTTAAGAAGATAGGCTGGAACTTGGGGGCATTTTACCCATTTGATTTTATCAATGTAGGGAAACAAGTCATGCTTATTGAAAGTGTGCAAATTTCAATGTCCACCTGGTGATCTGATCTTACCTTCATCGTTCCTCCTTTCCTGGTTAATTGAATTAGGTCCTGGATTTAGTTTGTTGTTTTATTCCTTCCTCGCTTTCTATTGGTCTTGGCCTTGAATTATAGGAATGCATTTTGGTCTGTAAGTTCAAAGGATCAATAGTTATTTTGTTGTCTTCAATTTGACATTCGTGTGCCCGTCACTATGTTTCCAACGGCTAGTTGGCTGTGTTGAATTTGATGACTTCAGGCACGTCACCCCTTGGTCTTCTTTTGGCTTTTAGCTTGGCACTTTTCTGGATTGGATTTTCCCTTTTGAACCTTGATAAATGACCCATTTTAAGTCAAAATAACCTCCTACAAGGGTATATATCCTTTGGGCAGTCTTTAAATAGCCTTCAGACTTCTTCGAGCAACCCTTCGGCTTCAAGAAGTGTCTTCAAATTGACAGCCGAGAGTCCCCCGCAAGGGCACTTGCCCTTCAGGGTCCTTCAGTGGCCCTTCACAAATTCCCTTGGGCTTTTCTTATGCTTCCTCTTGTGAACATTTCCCACAGACATTTTCCCCTTGGAAAATTCCCACGAAAAAAAAGTTCGTGGAATTATTTGTTCCACCAAGTCTTTGAACAAGTCTTCAAATTTTTTGCCCGCATTCACTTCTTTGATTTCTTTCATAATTTTTGTCCAAAGGAATTCCTTTAGACAAAAATATGAAATAATTATGTCTTAGCCAATTTTAAATGCCTTAAACAAATCTAAAAGAATTACCTTTCAGATTCCTTGAAATCGACCCTTCTAAAGGGTGATTTTGTTGATTAAGTGTCCTCTGCAAGGGCACTTATCCTTTGGGAAGCTTCCTTTTGCATTGAATCACCCCTTTGAACTTTGGCGATGAACCATTCTGTTGAACCAAGATGTTGAACCAATCGGTTGAACCAAAAATGGTTCACTTGTATGAACCAAGCCGATGAACTAAGTATTGAACCAAACATTGAACTTGCCTTTGATCCATGTCTTTGAACCAAAACATTGAACCTTTTCATTGAACCAAGACATTAAACCAAGTTTTGGTTCAATGGTTCAAACAAAGCTTTGAACCGACTGACAAACCATTTTATTGAACCAAAAGATGTTGAAATAAAGGGAATGAACCACTCGAGTGAAATAAAGCATTGAACCGCTTGGTTAAACCAAGCCATTGAACTGTTCCTTTGGCTGAACCCACCATTGAACCTTGAACCTGTTGAACCTTTGAACCAAAAGTGGTTCAATGGTTCAACGGTTCAATGGTTCAATGGTGGGTTCAGCCAAAGGAACAGTTCAATGGCTTGGTTTAACCAAGCGGTTCAATGCTTTATTTCACTCGAGTGGTTCAATGGTTCAAGCCACCTTGATTTGGTCAAGTGTTTTAAATTCGATGAAACAATTGAAGTGATTAAACTTTGAACCTTGATGAAGCACTTAATTCTTGTCAAAGACGTTAAACTTGTTGAACCTTGAACTCATTGAACCTTTGAACCAAAAGTGGTTTAATGGTTCAATGGTTCAAGTCCTTTTTGTTTCAATGCTTTTTGATAGACATTTCTGATTAAACTTAGGCTTTGAACTAATCCTTTAAACCAAAATATGTTGAAACAAGAGGATGAACCAAACGTTGAACCTATTGTTGTTATTTGTTGATGGAGATTTATGTTTGAACTAAGGCACTAAAATAGTCCCAAAAAATGACTAAGTGTTGAAAAACTGATTCTTTTGACTGAAACCACCTATAGAATCCTTTGAACCTATAAAAATAAACCTACTTGTAGAGTCCATAGATTTTCCTTTTCATGCACAATCCATAGATTTTTATTCCTATTGAGTTCATATATTCAAGCCTACAGAGTCTGTAGATTCAATCCTATAGAGTCCATAGATTTATTAAAAGCTTGAAAACTAAATAATTTGAATGCCCAAGACAAATTTTGAAAAGAGAAGAGATAATTTTGGTCTATAAGACAAAATAGTTCAAATGTTGTCCCAAAAATGAGCTGATATTTTTGGGGGACAACATCTGGCTCCAGTTGGGGAACTTCTATCAATTTCAAAAGGAATTGAAAGGAGTAGAATCCAGAATCTCCAGTGTCTTCATGTGTACCATTGGGTTACAGATTCATGCTACCCAAAAATGAAAGGATCCAAAAATGAAAACAAACAAAACAAAATAGAATTTAAAACTATAAAAATATACATATATACAGATGTAAAGATCTGACACTTCAAGTGTTGAAATATTTTAGATGCTGCCCATTGTGGGGCAGAGAAAAGAGTGTGCCATCCTGATATTTCAATATAAAGTTGTTTTCAACAATGTGCTGATGAATTATAAATGGGCCTCTCCAAAGGGAGTCAAACTTTCCATGCATCCCCTTTGGTTCTCTTCTTTTATCCCACAGCAGGACTTGATCCCCAATCTAGAAATCATGATTTTTGGCCTTCTGATCAAAGATTTTTTTTACTAGACTTTGATGAGCAGAAATTTTGTCCACCACCATGGTTCTCTGTTCTTCCAGCTCAGCCAGGCACATGATTCTTTTGCCAAGAGAACTTTCATATGTCTAATCTTCAATTGCCTTTGCCAATTTCAAGGTTGGAAATTCTAAGGTGATTGGTATCTCAGCATTGATACCATAAAGAAGTTGAAAAGGAGACATACCAATTTCCCTCTTTGGTATGATTCTATCTACCCATAGAGCATCAACCAATGCTTTATGCCATGTTCTCTAATTGTCATCTGCTAGCTTTTTGATAATAGTTACCAAATTCTTATTGTTGGACTCAGCTTATCCATTCCCTTATGGAAAATAATCAGAAGAGTGAGAGAGTGTAATTCCATAATGAAAATAGAATTGCATAATCTCTTGAAAGGTGAAACAAGCTACATTATTAATAATAATTTTGAGTGGAACTACAAGCTTGGAAATGATATTCTCTTTGAGGAAGTTGCATACAACTTCTGAAGTAGCATGCTTAGTTGGGATTGCTTCTACCCACTTGGTGAAATAATCAATTGTTATAAGGACATAATCATGTCTAGCACTTGAAGATGGGTTTATTGTCCCAATAAAATCAAGTCCCCATTGTTGGAAAGGTTCTTCTATGATCACTAGCTTGAGAGGCATAGCAAATAACGTCTTCCAACAAATTGCTGATAGAGTTCACATGTTTTCACCCACTTATGCGCATCTTGGAAAAGAGTTGGACAATAATACCTAGCTCATAGAATCTTGTGAGCAGTCACAAGAGCAAAAAAATGTCCTCCACTGGCTAGATTATGGCAAGATTTCAAAATTTGAGTTTGCTTCTCTTTGTTTACATAGCGAACGAATACTCCATCTATGCTTCTCTTATACAGGTCATTATCCCAAAGGACAAAATTGGCAGCTTTCAACTTGATAGTACTCCTTTCTTTGTAATAAAAATGAGCAGGACAATCACCATAAGTTAGCAAATGAGTGATACCTGAATACCACTCATTGGTAGTGGAGACAAAAAGGACTATTGGTGTCTCTTCCACTTCAGTTTCTTCATGTTGTGTGTCTTTTGGTTTATTGTCAGCAATTAATTGGCATAGGCCTTTACCTCTAACTAGCTTTGTCGGCTTGATGTCTAGATCAAACTCTTGGATCTTTACAATCTAATTACCTCTTTTCGTGCCAAACTCCTATTGACTTAATATAGACTTAACTGTAGTGTCAGGCACTAGGGCAGTAGTATGTGAATTCAGAATCTAGAAGCAGAAATGTTTGACTACTTTTACCAAGGCATAAGCATGCTTCTCTATATTTGAATATTTCATCTCATGAGTTTTAAGAGGGCAACTCATGAAAGAGATAGGAGATTCCATACCTTCTTTGTCTTGTTGAACAAAAATCACTAAAAGAGTGTGTTCAGATGCATAGCTGTATATGATGAAATCCTTGTTGTAATTTGGGCAAACCAAGGTAGGGGCATGAGCAATGGAGGTTTTGATATCCTGAAATGCTGATTTACCTTCTTTAGTCTAGCTGAAGATAGTCTTCCTTTTCATCATGTTCACAATGTGTCTAGTCTTCTCAGAAAATTTGGGGATAAATCTCTATAAGAAATTCACCTTTCCAAAGAAAGAATAAACAACATTCTTACTTATAGGTAGATTAAGCTCTTGAAAATATTTGACTCTGCCTGAGTCAATCTTTATGCCTTCTTTGGACACAATGTGTCCAATTAGTTTCCCCTCTGTCCTCCAAAAATAGACTTTTTAGGATTTAAGGAATTACCATTCTAGTGGCAGCACTCTAGCACTTGTTGTAGGTGGCGTACATGATCAGATTGACACTTTGAAAAGATAGTCAAATATTCAAGGTATACCACTATGAATTTACCAATCTCATCTTTGAAAGCTAGATCTATAGCTCTCTGAAAGGTAGCACTAGCATTTATTAGACCAAACGGCATTCTTCTATATGCAAATGTACCTCAAGGGGTGGTGAATGTAGTCTTGTGTTGGTATGTTTCACCAACTTCAACTTGATTATAGCCTGAGAAGCCATCCAACATTGATAACATCTTTGCTGCTGTCACTGTTTGAAGTACTTGATCCATAATGGGCAAAGGATAATTATCCTTCAAAGATGCTTGATTCAGATTTCTAAAATCTACACAAATGTAGATTTTGCCATTCTTCTTCCTTATAGGCACTATATTCACAATCCATATGGAATGATGGATTTGGAAGATGATTCTAGAATTCAACATCTTTTGTATCTCAGACAAAATAGTACCTGATATTTTTGGATTATACTATCTAGATTTTTGCTTGTATGGCATTGAGTCAGCCTTAAGAGGAATGTTATGGAAGATTTCATCTGGTCTGAGAGACTTCAAGTCTTCATAAGAATATGCTAAGACATCCATGTATTGGTAGAGTAAATAAATGAATTTGAGTCTTTCTTCTGGAGTGCAACACTTACCAATATTGATCATCTTGGGATTTTCTTCAGTAGACAGATTCACTTGATCGAATCCTTGAGAGAAACTCAAGTCTATTTGTTGTTGTTTAATGAATCTATCATGTTTGTCAAATATGTTTTCAAGAGAAACCAGGCCTTTAGGAATTTTGTTTCCTTTCATCTGTAAGAATTTTTCATTTATATATGAGCTAGATTAAGACACAGATTCATTCTTCTGAGATTCACTACCTTCAAAACATAGTTGTTCAAAATTATCTTTTCATTATAAGAAGGAAATGATTTGATATCATCATTGAATACTTGCCAATGATCAGCATTGTCAGGAACACTTAGTCTATAGACCACCTCAATGGTATACCTATCTTCTTTAAAATCTGAATGAGGAACTAAGAGAGTTCCTAAAATAGCAAGTGCATTAGCTCTGTCATTAGACTCTTTGGGTATGGCAGAAATGTTGAAAGCATAAAAGATTTCAATTTGGTCCCAAACCAAGTTACGGTAGTGGCGTAATCTTTCATTCTTAGTTTGATATAAATTCCTCACCTGACAAACTACTAATTCAGCATCCCTTTTGGCATGAAGAAACTTGATGCCTCTTTCTTGAGCAGCCTTCATGCCTAGCAATAGAGATTCATATTCAGTTGTATTGTTAGTGTTGTTGAACTATAATTTGTAAGATTAAGGGAACATATCTCTTTGTGGAGATATTAAAACAATCCCAGCCCCTAAACCGGTAGAGGAACAGCTACCATCAAGTTCCAAATTCCATATCTAATCTGATACTAATTTTTCTTTAGACTTTCCTTTATCAGAGATGGAGGATCCTTCTTGGTCTGTACTGCAGCCTACTAGTTCTTCTGCTATTCTTGTAGAACTAATTTCTGAGTTAATACTCTCAAGTGTTTCATGCATTTCATCTATTGACAAAAAATAGTTACCCATACCTGTGGATTCAAAAAGAATTTGAGCTTCAGGGGCTGATGTCTGGGTGACCACATATTTTGCTTCCTTTTCAAGGAGCAATCTCTTCATCATGCCTTGGATAGGGATCCTTGCCTTAGATGTATCCATGCTTAATTCTCCTCCCACATCTTTACATAAATTTTTTCCAAGCAAAATACCATAAGATGCTGGGATGTCAGCCACCAAGACAGTCATCTTGATTCTCTTGTCTAGAAAGGTTGTAAATGCAAATTGGGCATCTTTGATTTGCCCCAGTAATGGTACTTGATTGTTTTCCATGGAGAAGCATCTCCCAAAGATTTTGGTCAATGTGAGACCAAGAGACTCAACTACTTTACCTAGCATGACATTATCAGATGTGCCCGAATCTATAATACAATTACTCATCTTGTGACCATTAATTAAAAGGGAAACATAGAAAGGCTCTATTTTTCCAAGAGCAGTTGGGGGAGTAATGACCAAATTATTTGGAATAGGTGTGTTTTTTAGAGAATCAGGAGTTACCTTTTTATCCTTTTGTCTTACAAGAATGGTTTTATTTTTAACATATTGGACCAATTTATTCAATTGGTTAGGATTTGACTACAAATATTTGAACTCAAACATTTGTATTTCTATCTTTTTGACATGATCGATTATGTCAAATGGCTAAATCGAGCTAGGTATAGAGAAAGGTACTTCAACTTTATAAATTTTAAGAGGGATGGGAGGTGGGCTGGTTTGTGAATTAGAAGTAGAAGGTGAAGGCACAATTAATGTATTTACCTTTTGGGTGATTACCAAATCTTTTGGTTGAAAAGGCAGATTAGTTCCACGCTTGACAATTGTGACTGTTGGATGTGGTTGCTCTTCTATCTTCTCTTTATCAGCCTGCTAGACTAATTGGTTCTTTGATCTAGTAAACACTACATATGATCCATCAAAAGCTTCTCCTTTGCTTTTGAGTTCATCCTAGTAATTCAGGAAACCAATGTAGGAGTCACCAGTTGATTCTTCTTGATTGTCTTCAAGGAGATCAACATCATTTTCTTGATTTAATTCAAGATGATAAGAAAATTTTGATTTTGATTCAAGATATCCCATTGTTGAATTAGTTAGACGAGCTTCCATGGCATGTTTCCCTTGGGGGGAGGAAGGAAATTTTGTTTCCCTTAATTCCTGGTAGCATTGCCCTGATATGACTGATTTGGGAATGTCCTTCTATATGAAGGAGCAGAAGACATTCCTTGAGCCATTTGCTTTTTGAGAGCAAGTAACTCATTTGCTAATTTCTACACCATTGGATCTGTGGTGCCTATAGATACATATTCAAAAGATGATGAAGCTTTATTTCTATTTGTATCTCTTCTTATCTTCCCTGCTAAGATGAGATCATCTTCTACTTCAGTGGCCAAAAGTTGAGTTGTAGCAAGATCTATTTGACCAACACGTCTCAAGAGAAAACTAACTTTAAGTAGCTGAGAATTAATGAAAAAGCATTTGAGATTCTCAGTTGTAGGTCTAGCAATTATAGGGATTCTATTTCTCAGTTTGTCAAATTTGGCTATGAAGTCTCTCATAGGCTCATGAGGATATTTTTTCATCTATGTAAGTTGAGCTAGAAGTATATGTGCATCTTCTACAGGTTTGAATCTAGCTTCAAACTTAGCTTTGAGATTATTCCAATTAGTCACTGACCAATCATATAGATGATAAAACCAATCTACAGTAGCACCTTGTAATGTCTCTATAAAAACCTTGACTGCTACATCTTCAAATTCTACTTCGATTACTCCACAAGCTATGCTGAATACTGCAATGTGCTCATTACGGTGAACTTTCCCATCACCATAGAATTTGGGGAAGTTTTTCCTAGAACTACGTGGAAGCTCATGTAGAGGTGGATTAATATTGAGAGGACCAAAAGCATTACCCCAGGGGCCTTGAACTGCCATTATAGGATTTTGAAAAGGAGGGATAACAAATCTTAGAGGGGTAATTATAGGTAGAGCTTTATCAATAGTAGAAGTAGATACTTCGTCTGGAAATGGAGATCTAGTTTTATTATGAGGAAAACTCTTGGTTCGTTGGAGATGAGATGGTGAAGGAAATAGATCAAAATCACTTTGTTGTACCAACTCGAATACAGGGTCAATGATACCTTTAGCCTTTTGGCTTTGTGTATACCTTGAATTTGCCAAATTGTGAAACAAAAGTGGAAAAGAATTGACCTTGCTTCAATTAAATCTTGAGGCTTTAAATTGTACATTCTTCCTTAATTAGTGTGGAGGTGAATGGATAGATTATAAATGGATAATGGATATGATATCCCCAGCAGAGTCACTAAAAACTATTGGTTGAATATTTTGTCAATTAGCATACTGATAAACAAAATAGGTCTAATCAGCTAAAGTAGGAAGATTAGTCATCCAAATGTGTAGGTTTACCACATCAAAAGGGGAATGATCTCTCTTCTCATTAAGGGGAGGTTCCCTATAGATAAGCTATATATATATAAACATAAAATAATACTCAAGGGTAGGACAAACCATCCATCTCTCTTTTTTTAGAGATGATGCGTGTGAATCAAAGGAAAAACTCAAGGGAAATGATAGACAGTACTCCTCTTCTTTTAGAATTACTATTTAGAAAACCACAAGAATACTCCTGGTAGTAACAACAAAATGTAACAAAGGATGTAATAACTAGCAAATCAAGATGCAGCACAAAGTCTTCACCTAGATTGCTCAAGAGTAAGATACAAAGGACAATGAGGGCAGAAAGTTACCCCAAGGTCCTTTACATAGAAATGAAAAGAAAACTAACTAAAGGTAATTATGGGGGCACAAAGTCTCTCCATAGTTGACTCTTTAAGACATCTTCTTGACTGTTGTCACTAATTCTAATTATTGAATTAAAGGAATGGAAGATATATTGAAGAAAAAGACATAAGAATAGTTTCCTCAACAACAAAGATATTACAGCACAAAGTCTGAAAAACCACTTGCTTTCTTATTCCAATAATAAAATATGATCAGCAATCTGAGCTCAAAGTCTCAGCAATGCCTTACAATTTGGGTAGAGTTTCATTCTAATTGTCAAAAAAGGGATCCATTTACAATAGAAGAAAGTCCCTTATATAGCCATTTCAAGGACTCGAGAATAGTAACACATCATGCTGCATTAGAATCTGTTAAGAAGATAGGCTGGAACTTGGGGTTATTTTACCCATTTGATTTTATCAATGTAGGGAAACAAGTCATGCTTATTAAAAATATACAAATTTCAATGTCCACCTGATGATCTGATCTTACCTTCATCATTCCTCCTTTCCTGGTTAATTGAATTAGGTCTTAGATTCAGTTTGTTGTTCTATTCCTTCCTCGCTTTCTACTAGTCTTGCCCTTGAATTCTGGGAATGCATTCTGGTCTTAAGTTCAAAGGATCAACAATTATTTTTTTATCTTAAATTTGACATTCATGCACCCATCACTATGTTTCTAATGGCTAGTTGGCTGTGTTGATTTTGATGTCTTCGAGCATGTCACCCCTTGGTCTTCTTTTGGCTTTCTGCTTGGCACTTTTCTGGATTGGACTTTCCCTTTTGGGCCTTGAGAAATGACCCATTTTGAGTCAGAATAACCTCTTTCAAGGGTATCTATCCTTTAGGTAGTCTTTAAATAGCCTTTGGACTTCTTTAGGCGACCCTTCAGCTGCAGGAAGTGTCTTCAAATTGGCAGTCGAGAGTCCCCTGCAAGGGCACTTGCCCTTCGAGGTCCTTTGGTGGCCCTTTGCAAATTCCCCTAGGATTTTCTTACACTTCCTCTCATGAACATTTCCCATAGACATTTTCCACAGGGAAAATTCCCGTGAACATTTTCTCAGGGAAAATTCTTGCAGACAAAAATTCAAAGGAAAATTCCCACGAACAAAAAGTCCAAGGAATTATTTGTTTCGCCAAGTCTTTGAACAAGTCTTCATATTTTTTGCCCGCATTCACTTCTTTGATTTCTTTCAGAAATTTTATCTAAAGGAATTCCTTCAGACAAAAATTTGAAAGAATTATGTCTTAGCCAATTTTAAATGCCTTAAACAAATCTGAAAGAATTACCTTTTGGCTTCCTTAAAAATGACCCTTCTGAAGGGTGCTTTTGTCGATTAAGTGTCCTCCACAAGGAAACTTTTCCTTTAGGAAGCTTCCTTTTGCATTTAATCTCCCCTTTGAACTTTGGCGATAAACCATTCTATTGAACCAAGACATTGAACCAATCGATTGAACCAATTGGTTAAACCAAAAATGGTTCAAGTCAATGGTTCAAGTTGATGGTTCAATTAAATGAACCAAGACGATGAACTAAGTATTGAACCAAACATTGAACTTGCCTTTGAACCATGTCTTTAAACCAAAATGTTGAACCTTTTTATTGAACCAAGATGTTGAACCAAGTTTTGGTTCAACGGTTCGAACAAATCTTTGAACCGACTAACGAACCATTTGATTGAACAAAAAGACACTGAAACAAAGGGAATGAACCACCCAAGTGAAATAAAGCATTGAACCACTTAGTTGAACCGAGCTATTGAATTGTTCCTTTAGTTGAACCCATCATTGAACCTTTAACCCATTAAACCTTTGAACTAAAAGTGGTTCAATGGTTCAACGGTTTAATGGTTCAAGCTGCCTTGATTTGTTCAAGTGTTTTAAAGTCGATGAACCAATTGAAGTGATTGAACTTTGAACCTTTATGAAGTTCTTAACTCTTACCAAAGATGTTGAACTTGTTGAACCTTGAACTCATTGAACCTTTGAACCAAAAGTGGTTCAATGGTTCAATGGTTCAAGTCCTTTTTGCTTGAATGCTTGTCGATAGACATTTCTAATTGAACTTAGGATTTGAACTAATCCTTTAAACCAAAAGACGCTGAAACAAGAGGATGAACCAAACGTTGAACCCACTGCTAGTGTTTGCCAATGGAGATTTCTATTTGAACCAAGGCACTGAAACAGTCTTGAAAAATGACTAAGTGTTGAAAAACTGATTCTTTTGACTGAAACCACTTGTGGAAGCCTTTGAACCTGTAAAAATGAACCTGCCTACAAAGTCCATAGATTTTCCTTTTCTTGCACAGTCTATAGATTTTTCTTCCTGTTGAGTTTGTAGATTCAAGCTTGTAGAGTTCATAGATTCAAGCCTATAGAGTTCGTATATTTATGAAAAGATTGAAAACTTAAGAATTTGAATGCCCAAGACAAATTTTGAAAAGATAAGAGATAATTTTAGTCTGTAAGACCAAAATAGTTCAAATATTATCCCAAAAATGAGCTGATATTTTTAGGGGACAACATAATAAAATATGGAAATTCTGAGTATTTCTATATTTTTGAATTATTTGAATGTTTTTGTATTTTTTAAATATTTGATAATAAAAATATTATCCTATGGTCCTATCCAAGGTATTTTTGTAGGTAGTTCTAAGCTCAAAATATGGTATGTGAAACTAGTGGTACTATCAAGTATCATGCATAGGTGTCATATTTAGATCTGTAGAATATGTGATATCATGTGTATCTATAATAGGACTTTATGGTCATGAATAAACAATAGAAGTAGTAGGATTTTTTGTAACCCATCATTGAGTGATATGTGGTTTATTTGGAGTAGCTATAACTAGAACATGTTTAGTTGTTATAGGCAATTATGTATGTTATGTAATCATAGATGAAGATTTCATGGAATCCACTATGTGTCTCTAGTGCAAAGGCCTTTCAAGTGTTGGACACCTAGGAATGGGGATTGTATTCTACTTACCCTTTTATAGATAATTAACCTTAGTAGGTTTTATAAGTAACTATCTTATAATAAACATATCTTGTTCAAGTGGATGTTCATATGAAACTCCATAAACTATGACTACCCTTTTGGTATGAGTGTAATTAATACACTTATGCACTGTGGAAGGTACTACATGGAGTTTATGTATCCAATTTCATCCCAATAACATATAAAAGACTCTTGGATATGGTATAACTTAAAATTTGGTAATAAATGTAAATCAATCTCACCAATAATGTGTTGTGATGTGCAATCAAATGTTCTAACCATTTTGATCAAAATGTATAAATCATCATGTGTATATTTCAAATATGTATGTAGTGTCATGGTACATACATTCTTAATAGCACTGTTTTTAATCATAACATAATGTATATGTTGATTATCAAGGTATGTTTGAATTAATAATGAATGAAGATCTAAATCATCATGGACTATTTCTTTGTCATTAGATGTAATATAAGGTCTCTAAACCATAGGAATTATTATGTGTGTATAGGTGCTAATAATCCCATCTAATGGGTGCCCATAATATGATGGAGGAAAATTTGTATTGTATTCTATGTAAACTTATGGAGTTTTATTCAAATGGTCTTGCAAATAATTGTTAAATATTTTTTAATTATGGTGATCGCCATGTTGTGAACATGAATCCTTTGGAGGATCATCAAAGATAATTTTTTGGTCCTAAATAATTTATTGGATCTTGTGCTTCAAGGTATACCATTTATTTTTAAAATGCTCAAGGTCTTGGTGATAGTTGTAATATGCATTATCATCATATCCTTTAGGTAGATTTAGACTCATATAAACCTCTATGGGAGGAAGGAGAGATATGAGATGACACTCCACGTCTTTCTGAAGTAAAGAAGCTAGATATTCATGTAATCATCTAAATTATCTCTTAGGTGCATTAGATAAGATGAGTCAATTAGGTTGATGTGACATTATGTTAACCATTATGGTTGGTTTTTTCTTAGGTTATGCAGGTTTCACATTATAGCTTGGTTTGATATGAAACATTGTGTTAGATGTAATAGGTGTGTTTTTTAAATACTTGAGCTTATTTAAGTAAATAAGGTTTATTTTTAGGTCTTGAATAATATGGCATATGTCATGAAAATATTGGAACTTTTTGTAAATAATGGACTCATCTAATGAGGCAAGTATTATTTTCTTGAAGATGTCTTGAAGTTATTTATCTATCATTGGATTTTTCATTTTGGCCAACATTGTTTTAAATCTCAAAACATATCCATTAATAGGTTCATTGGTTCCTTGTTTGATCTTTGAAATTTGAGCATATGACATATTTTCATTGATGTTGGTATAAAAATGTGTTATAAATTGATCATTAATAGGTTTGAATGCTTTTACTAATTGGAGTTGTAATTCATAGAACCATCATAAATCATAGTCATTGAGGTTCTGTGAAAATAATTTGATCAAAATGTTATCATTAGATGCATAATCAAGACATGTCACATAGAAATAATAGAGACATTTTTTAGGACCACCCTTATCATCATAAACTATCAACTTAAGTGAAACAAAACAAATTAACAAGGGTGAAAAATATATTTCAAGTGAAAGAGGATTATGTAAGACTTCTCTTAAATCAATGGTATAATGTGACTTCATAGAATTTTGCTCAATATAATTAACCTTAGCTTGCAAGTTTTATAGCTTGTACAATATATTACACATTTTAAACACTAAGGTTTGAAGTTTGATAAGTCACTAAAAGAGGTGGGAAAATTTTGAGTTGATGTAGGCATTGAAATCAGTAGTTGGGTTTAAATGCTTATAGTTCCCATGGATGACATAGCAATAGTAGTATTTAGTTTGGTGAACAAATGTGTAAACATGTAACCCATGGCCCACGATATGTATGAATCAATGATGTTCTCAAGGGGAGAGAAATAGGAATATGGGGATGTCTTATAGCTCTAATATCATGATCAATATATGAACCTAGTTATTCATCTATAATTTTTTTAGTTTCCCATATGGTTTTGAGGATCTTATCAAGATATTCAAGTTTTTGACAGATATGCTCTCAAAACATATTAATAGATTGTACTTGCTCTTGATCTATTTTTCATGTTCATTACTTGCATTAGATTCATTATTTTCATGATCAGAATAATCTTCTATGATAACCTCTTTAGTATTTTATCTAGTTTCATTATTGGTACTTTAATTAGGCATGGGATTTGATACTTCATTGGTTTGACTCATCTTAGGTGGAAAAAAAAATCTCCAAGTGTTCAATAGAAACACCCCCTAATCTAGGTCCATACCTAGCTTATATATAGATAATAGAATAAATCTATAAAAAATGACAAGGAAAAACCTGAGGAGGTTGAATACCCTAGGTAAATTCAATTTTTGCATAGAAAGACATAGAAATTAGGTTCACCAAATGTTTAACCTTAAATTTAAATAATGGGAGATATAGAGTTAAGAATATGTAAATAATTCTAACATAAGGGTGATAAAATAATATATAATAGGCCAATTAATAGAAAACCCAAATAAACAATATTATGAATTTATACAAATGAGATTACTAAAAATAATAAAGTACATCTATTGAAATATATTACAATAAATAATAAATAAAGGTACTTAGCTAGTTTATTGTGTGTAGGTAGATCTAGACTAGAAACATGTGTAATTTATGTGGGATCAATGTTCTTGATCAATCATCAGATTTTATAAATTATGGTTTTGTGAGTATGGACATTATCATCGAATCTAGACACTACCATAGATGCTAGTGTTTGACTATGACACAAGTGTCTAGTATGGATTAATGCTTGGATCTAGATGCAACTAATTTCATTTTTATGGGTTTTATTTTGCCTATCTACTTATGTATTCAAATATAGGATTCAGGTTGTTGTTATTAATTATTTTATCAAAACCTATCTCTTCACCCTTCTTCACCCTTGGAATGAGCTAAAAAATGGGTTAGTGGGTTCACTATATGGTGAAAGCATGAAGAGGGGGAGACCAATTATGGCATGCCTCTGATTCTCATGTTGTAGAGATTCAAAATTCCAAATAGACATAGGCATTTCATCAAATAATTGGAATTCAAACTATAGATATTCAATTTCATGCATTAAACACAACAAAAATATAATCAAAATTCATGCATTAACTAGGCTTGTTCAAATTTAAAAAATGGAGGAAACAAATTCATACATCCCTAGTCTCATATATAACTTCTATCTTCAAATTGGTAGTCTACATAGTCACTTACCCATAAGAAATATCAAATAGTACAATTTTATTTTGTTATATGCAATTTCCAGTGAAGAGTTGAAAATGAAAGCCATTTTTCCTTTTAAGATAGGAATGGACTGACCTCATATTTCCACTAGTGACTCTACAGCTTTCCTGAGCATTATGAATCCTAAATCAAGCTTATCTAAGTTCAAGAAAAGGCCAAATGTATTTTAATATGTTTTCCTCTTTTATTTAGAGATAAATGAGTCTATAAAAGCATATGATTTCACAATAGAACATACTTTAGTTTAGAACAAACCTACGTGGAATTTATTTTATAATGGAATAAAAGGTTTATATAAAATTATTTTAATACTAAGACCATGTCAGTTCTAATGTTGTTTATTACCATTGAATGAAAATCATTCCACATTACAAGAATACTATGGGATTTAATCTTTATTTTCCATTATGAGCTTCACCATGAGGCACTAATACCCAAATGGGATTTATTTCCTGATAAGCATAGAAAATCAAACATGCCCACCTCAAGACTTATTTAGGGAGGTATCTCTACATATAATTTTTATCATTGGTAATAATATTTTTTACCAAGTTGGGTGTGTAATATTGAATAGAAAAGAAAATAAGATAGAATTGTAAATGATTAGTCTAAATCCCATGTGGGATTCAGATCCCATAATAAACACTTCAAATATTTGAACTATGTTCCAATTGGGGCACAAAACCTAATTTAAACTATAGTCACTAGCAAGCACTCATTATACTAACTTGGTGAAGGTAAATCTAATTTGTAAAGGATTCTAAGTGAAATGTATACAAGACCACAATGGGAAAACATCACCGTTTATCAAAGACTCGAGCCACACTTTCCCGATGACCCAATTAGAGAATAAAACCCAATTAAGATGATTTTAAAATTTAAAAGACTATATTTGTAATTATATAGTTGAGTAGTAAATTTAAAACTCTTCATATCATTGAAATAGTCATTTAGTTTTTGAAATACTAAGCATAACAGTAATCTATCCAACTGAAAGATGAAGTTTATCATCAAAACTCCAAGGCAAACATAAGTTTTCAATATGTATGTCACAAATAAATTTCACTTCACCATCATGAAATTTTTCAAGAACCATAAACAAACTACCACATAAACTAAGAGAGTTCCCGTAAACACACCAAGAACCAAAATGGAAGACAAAGCAAATGAAAAGTGTTGACAAGTTTGACCTCCTAGGTTAAACTATCACCACTACAATTTGAAAATTTTATTATCATGTTCATTCACCATATCATTCATTTTTTTAGTATTTTAATTCCCTTTTAATTTTCACTTGAAACCTTGATTATCAAATTTTAAGGTAGATTCGATAAGTTTAAGGTTGTGTTCATCATAACTTTGTGCTTGTTTAGTCACTTCTTGACATGTTTTAAGATTTTTAAAAAGGTGAAAAGAGTCTAGAATGTCTTGATAGGTCTTATGGAATGTGTCAAGGTCATTTATTTCTTTACAAATGATTAAATAGGTTAGTGATATTCTTTTTTAACAAAGTAACCCATTTGTGTTGTATTTTAGACCTGTTCTTATGGTCTTAGAGAGGGTTCTAAAATGTAATGGAATTAAATGATAATAATAATGTTTGAACATCATTATATATTTTTTTATACATTTTTAGGCCTTATAAAGACTTTTGGATGCATGTCCATCAGGTTCCTTAAGTAATTATGGCATTTTTAGTGTTAAAAGAGGTTATTTTGAGGCTTGTGTACAAGTTTCTAGAAGATAGTTGACTTTAAATTACCTTAAGGACATAATTTATCACCCCAAA
This sequence comes from Torreya grandis, assembly GCA_037957365.1. NCBI lineage: Eukaryota > Viridiplantae > Streptophyta > Pinopsida > Cupressales > Taxaceae > Torreya > Torreya grandis. The sequence continues at coordinate 251,752 of JARHVA010002454.1, forward strand.
TTTAAAATACATGGTTTTTAATATGTTTTAGGTTCTAAAATGAATAAAATATTCTTTTCTCCCTTTTTGACTTCTTTGGTAGCTCATTGAAGGTTAATAGTTTTTGCTTGGTAAGGATAGGAGAGAAAAATTTAGGATAAAATCTCTTGGTAAATTATAAGGACCATAATTACCTTAAATTTTGTGGAATTGGATATCATATTCATTCCCCCATATTTATTAACAATCACTGAGTATAAGGGGGTCATTATGGCTTATTCATCCAAACAGGGCCTACATTTTCTTCTATTTCTTCACTTCAAAACTCGATGGATAAAAATGGTTATGGTGAGGTGATTTTAGGTTAAAATAGTAATTATTCCATGTTTTATTTATTATTAAAATAATTTAAATAAGGTATTATGGCATAAAAATGATCTTCTATGGTGTTCTTGTGAATGATCTACTTAAGTAGCTAAGAGGCATGTTTTGGGTTATCAAGTGAATGTTTCCATATTTAATGTTTTTTAAATCAGTATCTTATTCATTTTATGCATATTTATTTAAAACACAAATTTAATGTGCCTCCATATTTAAAATAGTCTTCCTTGAGATGGTTTAAGTAAGCACATCATGGAAAGGTGTAGTTGCAGTTAATGAGATTCTAATGTGTAAGAGTATCTCAGTTAGATCAGCATGATCTTAACATATTCTTAATGAAGAGATAATTTTGATTCATTTAAATTAGATATTTAATATTATTTATTATATAAAATTTTATCTTAATACTCAAGAGCTCACTCATAGGTTTGATTGTTAAGATTTTTCCCGTGGACTTTAACGGACAAGGTAGAGGTCAATATGGCAAATGACATGAGCATAAGAGTCATGAGGGAAATGAATGAAATATGGAATAACATGAATTACCTCCAATAATTATATATATGTATTAAAGTTTCTAATGATGCTTATGAGATTAAAAGACTTGATTAAGCCTAGTATTCCCAAATGTCCTATTTATGCCTATGTATCATGATCTAAAGAAGGCTTATGAATGTGGTGAACAAAGAAAACATAAATTTAGCCTCCCTAAATTATTTAATAGAGTAAATTAAGAATCATATATTTAAATAAAGTTTAAAACAAGGCTCCATGGATGTTCCAGTAGGTGAGATGAGGATGATGTCAAAAAACACCTATAGCAATCATGGAGGTTGCAACAAAAGTATGAAGAAACATTGTCCTATTGCAAGAGTTTCAACCTAGTGTGTTGGATCATGAAGTGATCGCATGGAAACATCCTATAATATCATGAATAATTTCATAAGGATTTAAATTTTTTATATTAATGTCACTATATTTTCCATACTTGAAATAAATTAAGGTTTTTATCATGTTTTAAGGTAATGGTAACAATCACTCTTTTGATCTCATGTTTCAATTCATTTCATAATTAAGTTATTAATTATTCTATCTTACAAGGTGATATAATATAAATAAGGGTATTAATAAAAAAAACGTTTTAACCTACCATTCATCTATCCTTTGTCCATATAAAGGGTAAAAAGACACATATAATAGACTTGAAGTGTGAAGTGAAGCTAGATAAAGAGAGTAGCATGTTGAAATCGTGGAAGTCTACTTGGAGACACTAGGAATCTTGCATCAAAATAATAAATTAAAATTAAAAAGAGAGTGATGAATCTAGTATAATGAATAATTTTTACACTCAAGATAATTAATTACACACCTACAGACCAACTAAAAGATCAGAACCTAGTTTCAAGCATGAATGGAAGTTATGATGATAGATGATTGTATTGAGTGAGATATTTTGATAACCATTTGAACATATATAATACCATGAAGGATATGAATTTTTAATCCAAGTTTCATAATTATATATATAAATTCTCTAGAACCTAAATTCCACACATAGGCTTGTGTGTAAACAAGTGAAGAACTCATGGCTCTCATGATTTGGGAAATGCAAGATCATTGAAAGGGGACAAAGGTTGAAATAAAATTTAACTAGGCCATAAATAATATGACAAGGATTATTTATTTAATCATTAAATTTTGTAATATAATTCATAATTATCTAATAAATCATGATACATATTTTGACATCATTTAAAAGCACCATAGGATAAATATGAAGATGTTTCTATCTTAACCTTGTGGTTGCCATACCTAAATCACTATATACAAGTAGTTTATTGCTTTAAATGAGAAAATATGTATGATTATATTTTTTAAGTGGATTTTTATGCTTTGGTAGGGTTAATAAAGTAATGTATGACCTCTGTGACTTGAGATTATGCAAGACCAATTGAGAAAATGTGGCCTAGAGCCTACTATTCAAGATAACCAAATACACATATATTGACCAATTAGAGAAGGGGTATGTTTTGAAGAATATAAGTCTTTGAAGATTTATAAAAGATTAAAAATAACACAAAAAATTTCCAACACTTTCCTAAGATATTGAAGTACGAAATCATCTTGAAGAGAAGATAAAACTCAAACTAACACCTATAAGCCTGTGTATGGAAAATGTGAAGGTTGCATGTCCCAGATAGGTTTGAGATGAATTTAAGTATAGAGTGAAGTGTTTAAGAGTTTTAAATATTCATGGTAGATATAATTTATGGTATATATCCTTGGAGAAATTCAAAACTCAGTCAAGATCCCATAATTACACCTTCAAGCCTAATAGGAATGTCCAAGCCTGTTTATGGAAGATTGAAATTTTGTAAAAATGAGACTTGGAATTTAATTATAAAGTGTCATTATATTTTTATATATCATAGATAGATACTTACATAAATTTTTAACCCATAATATTGAGAGGAAATAAATCAAAAGGGGTCTTTAGGGTCAATTTAGCTTATTTGTTCTTAAGCCCTCATGACAAGTAATCAAGGTTGTAAAACCTTTTTGAATTAAAATACTCATTTAATACTATTTATATTCATGATATATGTTTTATAATACCTATTCAAGGTCACTCTAACCAATGTTTAATGCTTTTAAAGTTTTAAATCCTAATACCATTCTCCCAGTCTCTCACATAGTCCATCCTACCCACAAAGCTAATTTTTAGAGATAATAACTTCTTGGATAAATTTCATGGTGATATATTATCACTTTAGGTTTTATATAGGTCCCATAGATTCCATATCCTAGCATTAGTTCTTGGAATAGACCCCTATCCTTTATGAATCATTGTTAAGACCTCATAGCACTTTAAACCCTCTTATACCCCTCATACTAACTTGATGGAGGAAATTTAATTATTAATGAATTAAAATTAAATTTTATGACCTAAAAATGACTTTATTTATTCTCGTAAATATCATTATCACCCTCTCAGGTCCTTGTTTGGCATGTGTGAAGGTACATATGTACAAAATATGCCTAAAAGCATAGTTGTAGGCTTGTTTGTATGGGTGAAGAGTAAGGAGTGGAATCCAAATCAAGAGCATAGGTATGTTAAGAATTAAAAAATGTTTAAAAATAATATTCACACCTATTTATATCTCATATAGAGGTATATGAGCCACCCAAGTCATTAAGTTAGCTAAGAAGGGAGAAATGCATAATTTTGTTAATTAAGAATCCTTATTACAAACCTATAAATCACTCTTTGAGAACTTTATTAAAAATGTTAAGTTTTTAAAAAAAAATTAATACCTAAAAATACCATTATAAATTATTATAACCTATAATTTCTTACCAAAACACTTCAATCACCTGGCAAGCCTGATTAAGCACCTAGGCTTGCCAATAGCCATTTCTTGGTTTTCCCACCTACACGAGGCCTCATAATGTGAAATTTTCCATGGAGAATGGTATTAACCCATGTGAAGTTAATCAAAAACATTTTTTATGTTTCACATGTGTATGATAAATCTAGATCCAAAACTCTATTTTTAGGCAAGGAGGCCTAATTAGGCCTAATTGGAGAGAGGAAATTTGCTAAAAAGGGAACTTCCACTTAGATTTAGGATCCAAATATTGTCATGGAGATGTAATGGGATAATAGGTCCTAAAATATGTTATTATTTATCCATTAATAATTTAAAATTATTCTAGATAAGGAGGTTTACCTATTTGGAGGGCTACAAGGAATTGGGAGAAAATATAGGGTTTTGGTGCAAAATTAGGTCTTCTAGAGTGTTTGATGGATTCAAGTGACTTATTATAGGTATGATATTATGGAGAGAGGAAATACATGGAGTAAATTTTTTTCTTGAAATCAAACTCAGATTTTCACCTTCTATGCCTTATTAGAGAGGGAAGATTTCAAGTGGTAAAATGACTAAAACATCACATAAGGATCCTAACTAGCTTTGTCAAATCTAGTATTTGTATTATATTCCACATAAGGAGAATTAATAAGTCATAGGTTAGTTTTAAATAGGTACCAAAGGTTGAAAAGGTCTCTAGTAGTCCTAACAAGACCTTCTTTCCCTCCTATACCAAGAAAGGTTAAAAAGGTCAAAGGGACTTCAAGAACTTCTAAAAGCCTTAACCAAGTGGAGAGACATCATAAATGACAATATTAAAAAATTAAAATGAGTATTTTAATAATACTTGAAGACCTATTTTCATGAAATAGGACTTATTAATTAAGGAATGCATGAAACCTAGTAAATGGGGTATGCAAGAAAATATATAGGCATTTCAAGTGTTCAAACTTCAAAAATCAGTGCTAAGAATGTTCAAGCATTTTTTAAAAGGAATGGAAGAGAACTAGGAAGTGCTACATTAGAGTTGGAAGAAGAATAGGTAGATGACTCATCCCTAAGTTATTGGATTCTCTCTCTCTCTCTCTCTCTCTCTCTCTCTCTCTCTCTCTCTCTCTCTCTCTCTCTCTCTCTCTCTCTCTCTCTCTCTCTCTCTCTCTCTCTCTCTCTATGCCTGATTTTGGCATTAGTAATAATCCTTAACCTAAGTTGTGCTTATAAAAACACTTGTAATTGGCTCTATGGACTGAATAAAGACTAAATTTTGGCCTCCTCAGTGCCTATTACTAGTGTATGTTTATCATTTTTAGATGAATTTAAATGATATTTAATGCTTCCTCACATTTTTCCTATCTTATTTACCTATTTTCAAGTGATAGTTTATCCTCTCATGTTACATAGTGTGTTTGAACATCCTTGTATGTATGGCAATTGTAATCCTTCATTAGTGTCCTTTAGAGACCTCATGATCATCAACCTAAGACCATGCATCAATTTGGTGACCTCTGTATGAAATATTTATGTTTGGAAATTCTTCATTTGAGAACTGAAATCAGCTTCATGATTTAATTCAGCCTTCTTAGTGCATGTTAGGTAAGTAAACGAAACATTTTGGTGTATCACCTTAGTTAGATATGTTTATTTTAGTTTATCTTCCTACCTTTTTACTTGTAAATTGGTAGTGTAGTGTAGATAGCCTAACTTATACATAAATGGGATCTATCCCTTATAATCTAGAGATTCAATCCACCTATTAGGCCACCCATAACCTAGGATTGTCTCCATGTTAGTCCAAACTATGAAGGCTTGAAACAACCTTCATAAGAGTGCAAGTTTGAGTAGATACAAAAAAGTAAACACACTCTATTTTTTGTGATTTAATATTTACTAGGAACTTTGATTCTCTTTCATCAGACACTTGAGGTTCAAAAATGTGAGCTCTATCTCACATATATGGAATAAGTAACAAAGCTACTCTTTTGGTCATGAGGCATAATGACCATCTCATCCCCTTCCAATATACCAACTAAATCATCTACCTATTCTTATTTTTTCTATGACATTTCCATATATTACTAGTTGGTTTCTCTTCTATTTTTTTCACATTTTTACTCTTTCTCTCAGTCATTATGGGATTTGACCACTCACATACTCTCTCGCTCCTTTATGGGCTTATAAGCACCATCATTCATCCTCCTCTACCAAAGGCATAACCATATCTCAATCAATTCAGTTGTGGGATAAAATCCACTCTCATCCATCCACCACCACCAATATTATATCTCATGCATCACATACTCCCATGTGGGCTCAAACCCACCATATATTTACCACCTCCTCTAAATCCCACTTGTCTTTTTTCACACCTTGTCCAACTAGCTATTGGATCCTTCACACCATCATATATCCATATTTTCAGCTCTACACTCATGGATTCCATCTTATCATGCACTCTCAATAACATAATAATTTAATCAACATACACTAAGGCATCCAAATGATATTCCATAACATAAAGAATCACCTCAAGGACAATTCTTACCTTCTCATCCTTTTTTGTCTACATCACTATAGAAAGCATTCTCTACATATAAACTACAACATATAATTTTTCTTCACATTTTATGGCTTCCATACACATTAGCAACTCCTCCTTCTAATTGGTGAGCTCAAGAGACTTACTCTCCATACCTACAGCATCACAAACTTGAGCTGATTTCAAACTTATATTCTCCAATTCATCCATCTCCATGATGTAAGTCTGATCCACATCAATATTTGGCTTCTCAAATCCTTCACCATCATTCTACCCACTCCCTATGGCAATATTCATTTATTTTTGGGATAAATTTCCTTCCACGCATGACTAAAAATGAAAACTAACCTACATATCCTTTTGATAAAAATCTTGTTCCCATGCTCTAACACATTATCTTATCTCCATATCAACTTTAATACACTTACCCAGTTTTATAATAACATCACCAACCATCTCTTCATCCACCGCTACCATATCAATTAATTGGTCAGCTTCATCACTATATTTCTCATACATATGAACATGTTGGACTACACCACACTTATTCCTTCTATTCACTATCATATCTAGAGATAGACCTACACAATGATAAAATAGAGTAGGGGAATAAAAATATTATTGAAACAACTCATCAACCACTCCATCATTCCCTAAGGACATGTTGTCTAACTCCTGTTCAGCTCTAGCATGTTACTCATGTTTTCCACTCTCACAATGGATTGCTAATGGCTCATTCTGAATAACTCTCATAGTTATTTTTTTATCCTTATAGTATTTATTCTTATCACCTTAACATGGATACTACTCAATCATACCATTCATGTGTGCACTAGATTTCATTACCTCCACATCTAATGTTTCTTTCAAATAAACTTACAACTCTACATAGTTGCATTATTAATATACCTACAACTCTACATGGCTACAATATTGACTTGAATATATCAATTCATTTTTTTCCTCAACCCTACCACCATCCAAAATAAAATTTTCATTCTCATTTACATCATTAACTAAGGATAAATAAACATTTTCTCACTCAAGAGACTTCACAACTGCTTGCTCAGAATCAAACAATGAGTCTCCATCTTCTAGTGAAAAATTTATCACCTTTACTTCATCTTTCACAAGGATTTATTCACCTATGGCTTCTCAAAATTATCATACACTTTGTTGTTCTAAAAATTAGACTTAAGATCTACATATAGAATCTTCTCCTTATTGCCTTCCAAGCAAACCTACTTTTCTATGCACCTATACACATCCATGTTACTTCTCAAATTAGTCTTTGACTATTCACATGATAGATCCCCATTAGTATTTCCTCTCTTGGAAGTATTATTCTCACCAAAAATATCAATCCTCTTCAAATATATCTTCCTCAATCATCTTGATTAGAATTTTGGGTGCACAAATTGACCCAACATCTTGGAAACCATATGTTCCCAATCACAAATATTCTACATAAATTTCTCTTATTTCCTCATTTGTATATATTTCCAATACATGTTTGAAAAACCACTCAACCTTTTTCATGTAGCCTTCACCCTCATGGGTTCAACAACATTCATATGCTCAAAACACTCTCTATCTCAACTACCCAAGTCATGAGCTATTCTAGATTATTTTTTCCATAAAATAAGAAAATATCATTCAATTATTTACCTTTTTTATCCACCATAACCTCAACATGTTTCTTTCATATGTTATCTTCTTTTCCCCTACTTAATTGGCTTCTCTCCAAACAATCTAACCACTCTTATAGGTGCAATAACCCCACCATCAACTTGTTCTCATCACCATCATATGTAGTTACACCATAATAACTTTATGTAGACATCTATAGTCTTTATTATAACACGTTTATCATCTTTGTTAACTCACACATCTCACATGCTCTTCTCTTGTGTTCCATATTTCACCATGTATTAGTAGGATCCTATTTCATAACATTAAATAGACTCCAAATTGAGTCTCTAAAACTCCCTCACAATCTTGTAGGACTTCACACACCTAAAACCATGTATGAATGCTTATCTCTCATAACTTACAACCTCTATGTATAATTCTCTTTCGCATCTTACAACACACACTGAGGAGTTTTGACAATCACAACTTCAAGGATAGTACCTTTCTCTATTACCAATTGGTGTAAGAATGAGGAGGGAGAGATAAATTATGCCTTACCTATAATTTCTTTATTTTATGGGTTCAAAATTCTAAATATACACATAGGCATTTCCTCAAATAATTGACATTCAAACTATAGAGATTTAATTTCATGCATTAAACATAGTAAAAATAAAATTAGAATTCATGCCTTAACTAGGATTACTCAAATTAAAAAACATGGAGGAAATAAATTCATACATCCCTAGTCTCATACAAAACTTCTACCTTTAAATTGGTAGTCTACATAGTCACTTACCCATAAGAAATATCAAACAATACAAATATGTTCTAATATGTGCAATTTCCATCTAATTGTTGAAAATGAAAGCCATTTTTCCTTTACAGACATGAATGGACTAACCTTAGACATCCACTATTTAATCTCCATCCTCCATGAGTGTTAAAAATTAGGCTTATCTAGGTTCAATACAAGGCCAAAATTATTTTACTATGTTTTTCTCTTTTAGTTAGAACTACATGGGTTTGTAGAAGCATATGATTTCATAATGGAACACACTTTAATTTAAAACAAACTTATGCAAGTTTTTTATTCAAAATGGAATAAAATATTTATATAAATTCTTTTTAATACTAAGACCCTATCAATTTCGATTTTTTTATTACCATTGAATGATAATCATTCCATGTTATAAGATGATTGTGGGTTTTATTTTCCTTTTATCACTATGAGCTTCACCATGAGGTGATAAGAGTAAAATGGGATTTGTTTCTCAATAATCATAAATAATAAAACATGCCTAGATAAATACTTATATATGGAGGTATCTTTGCATATAACTATTATTAAAACCAATAATATTATTTACCAAGTCAGGTGTCCAATCCCAAATATCATAGAACACAACACAAAGGATTCACCAAAGATTATTCTCAAGCCCATGTAGGCTTTATATCCCATAATAAATACTTATAATATTTTAACTAAATTTCAATTAGGAAACACGTAATTTACACTCAAGTCACTAACAAGCACTCATTGAGACCAACTTGGTGAAGGTAACTCCAATTTACAAAGGATGCTAACTAAAATATATACAAGGCCATAGTGTGAAAAGATCATTGTTTAGCAAAGACTCAAGCCACATCACCTTCCCAATGACCCAATAAAATAACATAACCAATTAATATTTTTTTAACATTTACAAGACTAAATTAGTAATGAGACAGCTAACTAGCAAATGTAAAGATCTTCATATCATTGAAAGATCATTCAAATTTGGATAGACCAAGCACAATTGTAATCCAACTAAATGAAAGATAAAGTATATCATCAAAACTCCAAGGCTAATAATTTTTTTCAATATGGATTTTGAAAATGAAATTTCATGTCACCACCATTAACTCTATAAAGAACTAAAAATATAATGACATGAAAACCAAGAAAGTTCCCCCAAAGACTTTATTTTTGGCATTGTAAGATTACTTAAAACTTTGGATGCTCCTTCATCACAGTTTCAAGATTCCCCAAAGATATATCTATTAATGGGCACTACCTATATATCCAATACTCTAAGGAGGACCTAAAAATTATGTATTTATACCTTATATGTATGGAAGTGTGTGCACAAGGGTGAAATATACTATATGAAGATGTATGTAGTAATATAGCTTGTAATTTGATAAATATCTCTCATGGGATGTTCTTTTAATGAATAAAACTTATAATATAACTCCTCTAAATGCTTGACATGAAAATAGGGATAATAATTCAAAGTAGAGTGCTTGTGTAATTGATTGATTTAGCTTTGGTTAATTTTTTTGGGTATTTTATAGATGAATGATGAGAAGGCTTAGACTTAAATTTATAACACACCTTTTGAAAATATCTCATGATATGGTTCAATAATAAAAATAGACAAACTCATAGGTTTCATATAATTTGTAATGTAGATGACTTTTGGTAACTAGACACTAGATAATGATCTATACACTATCATCAATGGTATTGTCCTTGTGTGGTTAGTAGTGTCTAGAAGGCTAGAAAACATGTATGGATTTGAAATTCAATGTGAAGGATGTTTATCAAGTTTTAATCTCTATGTGTATTAAAATAGACCTGGGTCATTAAAATGTTATGTATGTGACTAAGAGATAAGCATTTAGACATAGTGATTTGGTGAATGTGTTTTTTAATAGTAGGGAGGTCTAAAACTAAAGGCTAGAGCCTTGATTGATATTTTTTAAATGTAAAAGACTAAGATGATATAAATATTAAATTATAGTATCTACACATTTGTTCTTATGTTAATGGTTTTATATTTTCTTCATTATCTTTTGGTTCAATTTTCTAGTTAGCTCCTTATGAATATCCTAAATAAATGATTTATTTTAATAGACTTGTGCATCATATAAGTTTATATACTCTCAAGTGGAATATATTTTGTAGGTAGTATCATTTTAGGAATTCATTTTGTGTCATAATGTAACATTTATAAAAAATTTAAGGGTTCATCATAAAAAAATTATCATCCATAATGTCCCATCATATATGAATTTAACACATTGATGCAATGTACGGTACTTCTTCTATGATGTGTATCCAAGGTCTACCCAAGAGTAAGTTATAATTCAATGATTGAGACATTACTTGGAATGTTTTTTATACTATTTTTGGTCCCAATTTCACACTTTATGTGATTTAGTCAATTGGTGGGTTACATGAATTATCAAATCCTTTAATATGTGTATCATATTTTTGAAGAAGATTTGTGTTAATTCCCATTGTTTATAATAATTCCATGATAAATAATATTGGACTAGATCCATTATCAACTACCACTCTCTTGATTCCTTTATTTCTAATACTAACTTGTATTAAAATCTTGATTATTGATTTACTTTGAGGCAAATCTTTATGATCAAAAGTGATAAGATTTACATGTTTTTTGAGATCTATCATAATATTTGTAAAATAATTTGGATCTCTATCTCTTGGTACTTGGTTTTCATTCAAGGCTTCATATAATATATCCTTATTCATATTTGACTACTTAAAAATCTTAATGATCAAGATCTTGGCATGTGTATAACATAATTGGTCAACAATATCATGTCCTTTAGCTTTGATGATTATTTTAGGCTTAAGAGGGACTTTTTTAATGTTAAAATGTGGTGGGATAGGTTGTTAACCCTTTCCTTTTCATGTAGTGACATCATGGACTACAAAAGTGATATGGTAGTTATCACTCGAATAGGATCTAAGAGTAAAAAAAGGTTGAGAGCATGCACGTTAGCACATGGATACTGGTTTTACATTATTTCAAAAGGAGTGGTAAAGAAAAAAATTATTTTTGTCTTATTTCAAGTCACTCTCTTTTTTTTTACCAATTTTTTTTAAACCATTCGATTGTACCTTTGATTTGTTTGACAATGCATGGAAAATAGCAAGCAATTATTATCCTAATATACTTTTCAATTAAATAGATACTAGATATATCATATTGATCATGAATGATTCCTTTATAATAAATGTCAATTTAATTTTTAAGACATTTATAGTTCAAAAATTAAAAAAATAAGGTTTACACATGAATACATAGAGGTCAGGTTCAACAAATGTTTGTTCTTTTTTAAGTTAAGTTTGGATTAGGGTTAAAAGGATAGAATAGTCTAATCAAATAGATGAATAATATTTTTATAAATCAATCCAAATAAAAAATATATAACACAATATATTTAATCTATTAAATTACAAAATATATAAAGTATAATACCAATTGATATTATGATAATTTCAACACAAATAATTGATAATACTCAACTTTTTTGTAGATGTGTAGGTATATTTGAGATTTACAAAGGTGGAATAAAGTAGACTGATGCTCAAGATCTAGTCGTTAGAATATAGAAACATTTTTTATGGATGACTAGATACTTGTATCAACCTATGGGAATTTGCATCAACACTTATATTCATGGCTCAATGTTATTATCTTATAATAAATATTTACTATATTTCAAAATGACCACTTATGCCTATTAGGGGTTTTTTACATTTTTCTAATGTATATGGATAGTGTACACAAGCTATATATGACTATGTATAGTTCAAACCCTAGTTATTTACCTTATATTAGGTCACCTTTCCAATAAGGGGTTAGTGGGATCATGAAGTCAAGCTGACCTCAAGGACCCCTTTATCAATGAGCACTACCTACATATCCAATACTATGAAGAGGGACTCAAACAAGTGTAGTTTTCCTATAAGTGTGATTTTATGTGTGCATAAGGGTATAATATGCTATATACAAGGGCATACAATGACCAAGATTGTAAATTGAAAAATATTGTACATGGGTTGTTCTTTGAATGCTTCAGACTTGTAATATGATTGATATAGATATAGTGAATAATAGGGTAGTAGAACTTAGTTGTGTTAGTAATTGAATGAGCTTGAATATGTGTTAATATGACTGATATAGATTCATTTGAATGTAAAAAAATGATTCTTGGGGTTTTTATTAAATTAGGGTTTCATATTGTTGTACTTTTTCAATTTTTTCTTTTATTATTTCGTATCCAACCTAGGTGTATCCCTAGATTTGGTGGTATTCATATTGAACCCATTGAACTTCATCTTCTACCACCTAAGATAAATAACGCAATTAAGGAACCTAATATTATAGATTATGATGATACCAATGTTGAAAATGAGTAGCATACTAATGAGGTTATCATAGAAGAATATTTTAATATTGAAAACCATGAACCTAATGAAAATAATTAACATGAGAAAATAGATCATGAGAAACTACAATCTATTTCATTATTTCATGAGTGTATTCATCAAAATCCTAAGAACCTTGATGAGATCCTAAAGACTATATTGGAAACTAAAAAGTTAAAAGTCATGACTCAAACATTTCTCCCCTTAGATACTTAATCAATCCCTACATATATTGGGGGCACAAGCTATGTTTTTAGACCATTGTTCCATGAGAAACAAACTACTATTGCTACATCTACCATAGGGTTACCAAATGCTTTAACTTAAACACTGATTTCTATGCCTATTAAAACCATGTTTCTTTCCCATTTGGTAACTACTCAACTTAATACTATAAATTCTTATGGGTTTATAGTTCAAACACTCTTTCAACTTATAAATAACTTGGAGGACAAGGTTTCAAACATTGAAAAAAAATCTTTAAATTCTCCTCATTTTATTCATTCACAATGTGTGTTACATATCCCCCTTATAACTAATATATCTTTACACCCTTTTCCATCTGGTATTTTGTGACCTAACTTTACATTTTATTATGTAAAGGATGATCTTGAGTAGCATCTTCAATCCTTATTTAATACATGCCTTGACTATGCATCCAATGATAAACTTTGGACCAAATTATTTTCAAGGAGCCAAAAGGATTATGCTTTGAGGTGGTTCTCTAATTTACCTCTTCCATTTATGAAAGCATTCAAACTTCTTTTAGATCAATTTTTGGCACACTTTTCCATTAATATTAGTGAATAGGTTTCCTATGCCCAAATTACAAAAATTAATCAAGGAACCAATGAACTTGTTAATGAATATTTCTTGAGGTACAAGATAATGTTGGCTAAAATGACCAATCCAATAGAAGATAAACAATTCAAGACATTTTAAGAAAAGTTTTCTACTCCCTTACATGAGTTAATTATTTTCAAAAAATTCAAATATTTTGATGTGTTATGTCATGTTGTGAAGGATCATGAAATGAAGCTTATTTCATTGAATAAGATTATGTATGTATAAAACACACCAACTACATCCACATCTAATGACAAGTTTACTATCAAACTAGGTTATAAGGTAAAACCACCTAAACCTAAAAAGGAAATAATCACCACATTTAATATAATTTCACAATAGCCTAATCAGTTGGTATTATCTAATGTACCAAGGAGGTAGTTTACACATTTACCTAAGCCTCTTGGTTCACTAATCCCATGGCTTGTAGAGTGTCACATTATCTCTCCATCCTCTTATAGATTTTGATATGAGTATACCTCGACCCAAATGATATGATGTGAATGATTACAGTGGTTATCACCAAGGCCATGTGTATTCTATAAATAGATGTTTTACATTGAAACATAAGATCCAAGATCTCATCAATGACCAAAAGATTACATTTGATGATCCTTAGTTCACAACCTGGTCATCACTAGAATCATAATATATTTAATAATCCTTTATAATACCATTCTAATAAGGATATGGAAGTGCAAATGATATATAATGCACATCCTCCTCTATCATACTATGAGCATCCACTAAATGGTATTATTGGTAATTCCACACATCATAAACCTTATATGGTTTATATACCTTCTATTACCTTTGATGATAATGAGATTAATTATTATGACTTGGGTATTTATTTTTTATTCATTCAAACATACCTTTATAATTAGCCTATATGAAATGTTATGATTGATATTGGTGCAAGAAAGAACATTTTCACCATGACATTACTCACATGTTGTTAGTTCCATTTTAATGGATACCATATCAATTATTTCTTATATAAAAAAATTCCATACATACTTTGAGTGTGATATAGACATACATATATACATTATTTATGCACTAGTGGATGTTGGTCCTTCCATTTTCTCATGTCACTATGATGTTTGGGGCATCCACATTATGTTGATCATGATACATCTAGGTTATTATTGACCAAATTTGACCCCAATTCAAATTTTTCACCCCCTATAAATTAAAATTTTCATATGGTCTTGCCATACTCTATATGGTCCCTAGATTCTTCATTTAACCTTGTTATCATGGTTTAAGGTTAGATTGGAGAAGTTAAGGTAAAATCATGTTATGGTCATATAGTGGTTTAGGTATGTCATAAATAAATAATTCATGGTAAATATTTTTCATATGTGATTATGGGTTAATTAATGTCATTTTACTTCTTAAACATCTTATAATAATATTTCATAAAGTTTGTATGTGTTTAAGGTTCACTTGTAGTCTTAGAGGTGTTAAAAAAGCATGAAATGTGGTTTTTTGGATAAATCTAATGTGTTTCCAAGTTTAATAAGGTAAAAATTCATACCATATAACTTAAAATTTCCTTGGAGTAGTTACACAACTACTACACCTATCATCAAGTCAGAGCAAAGTTAGATTCATGGATTTCAATAGTTAGAGGAAGTTGTATAGACTCTTGAAGTAAATTACAAGTGAAAATAGATTCATAAAATGCTTTAGACTTATATAGGTCAAGAAAAATCATTGGAATAAGTTCAAATATCCACAATTTTATAATTTTCTCTCTCTCCTCCATCACTCTATTCACAAGCTAGTGAAGGTAGATTTCAATCAGATGGTACAAGTTATACATGTAGAGTTAGGGGATACTATTTTGTCCAAAGTTTAATAACCATATGGGATTAAATTTTTTTAATTTATAATTTAATTGGTTATATTATATTTAATAAAAATGGCTAAAAAAAAGACTACATTTTGGAAGCTTAAAACCCCACAAGTTAAGTTTAGAGTAGCTCCAATTCAAAGTGTGAGATCAAAGACACTTGGAAATAGTTGAAGTGAGTTATCACATGTTTGTATATTCCTAAAAAAAATTAAATCATCATGTTTCCATGTGTAAATGTCCTTTTAGCATTAAAAGTCTCTCTTATGAGTAGTTTGCAAGTGACTGTTAGTTTTATGTGTTCCAAAAATTCTTCAAGTGGTAAAATACATTTGAGTGATTTTCAATTTTAGTATAGGCTTATAATTAATAATAGTTCCACTAAATTTATAAAAGGATTGAACTAACTGTCTAAGGGTACAAAATTAAGTGACACCAGTTTTGGCATGCCCAGTGGGACCTAAGGTCCAAAAGAGTGGAAGAATTTTTGGTGTATTCTTATACCCATCAACCTTTGGAAATATTCAAAAAAACCAATGGTGACTCCAAATTCAATTGGATAGTTATAGTAGCCTATATATTTAATTTGAAATAATTTACTCATATCTTGTGTTTTCATTTGACTAATAAATTTGGGATGGTTGGGTATGATGAGAGTTTATACTATACACCTCCCTACCAACCTTATCATGACCCTAGTTATATGTTTGAATAGATCAATATTATCATCATCCCTATGAGCCATGGAAGTCCTATGGTTATCCCATTCTCCTTCACATGACCATGATGTTATTGAGCATCCCTATGAAGAAGCTTATGAGGAAGGCTATCAATAAGAGTACCAAGAATTTTCTCCCTATTAGCCCCTACATGATTCCTATCAGCCTTGTTATGAGGAATAACATGATACCATTGATTGGGAAGAAAGATATAAGGCCTTAGAAGGTTTAATTAGGTAGTCCAATTATCATGTTGAAGCTCACCAAAACCCCCAATATTACCCTCCTCTTCTTACTTCAATTACACATTAAGCCAAATCCTTGTTGTCACTCATTCCAAATATGCTAAACTCAAAAAAAAGTGATGATAAAATGAGATAAGGAAGGTGGTGTGATCCTTATTCATCTCATAGAGAAGTTGAGGAAGTCAGTTCAATTCTTTGAGTAAGTGGAGGTTAGTTTAAGAGGGATCCCACTATGTCATCAATGATGATTTACGTGAAATGAGATGTTATATCTAATGGTGGGTGGATATATTGTAAATGTGGGAAAACTAACATATTGAAAATCAAATTGTAGCTATTGAATATCCTCAAGAAGGCTATGAGAAAAGTAAAAATCTTGTTTAAGAAAATGTCTCTCTCATTTCCCAACCTAGCTTTTCATCTCCCCATGAGTTCATTAAATAAATCTTCATTCCTAAGCCCATTCATGAGATATCCATCAGACCTCATACTCCCTTTCCAACCCATGATCTTATTCACCACCCTCCCACCACATCCCTTCTTGAAGGAGAAGATATCCTGTGGGATATAAGTGAAGAAGATCAAGTTAATTTTGTAGCTAATAAAGAAGATGACTCAAGTGTCTATGATGAATATTTCACTATAGGTACTCCCCTTGATAAAGATAAGCATAAGTCAATATTCTTTAATGAAGAAAAAAATATCTTGATTATGTTGTAGTTACTCATGAAGAGATTGATCAAGAAATTGAAGAGAATGTGTTTGAAAAGAACATCACATCAGTTGAGTTGTTTGAGACTCATGAACATGATCAAGAGGTTGAAATTGAAAAAATAATAGAAGATGAACTTGTTGCTGAATCCATGGAACAAGATGAATTATGACAAAGATTCAATGAGATGTGTGAAGAGTTTGAGGTTATTCAAAAGCTTACACCTCCTACTGATTAAGTTGAAGACATTATTTTATATGTATTACCTCTTTAAGGACAATATGGTAGCTTCCAAAGTACCAATATTATGTAAGTTTCATCCAACCTTGGAGTTGAAGACTCTTCAAGAAAGCAAGTTGAAGTTCACCAAGTGATCAATGACCAAGAAGATGAGTTTGAAGAGGTTTTGGTTATTTAATAGAAAGAAGTCAAATATTATTGTAGAAACATATTGGGCTCCTTCAATAGATTGAAGGCCTTTGAAAGGTTTAAGGTCATGTGCATAAGGAGATCAAACAAGATATCTTCATTAAATACAATGATGAAGATGGGGTTGAGTATGCAAAGCTCCTTGAAGAGCTTGATGAGCTTGAAAATGGTAAGAATATTAATCTCATTAACCATGACATGAATGCTAAAGAATCATGCCTAAAGGAAGCATCATAAGGTCAAGTTGCAACTAAGGAGTATCATGAGAAGATTTTTGAGTCACAAGATGAATTCACCTTCATAGGTGACATGTTTTAAATTGTTATCATTGCATTTGAGATCATGACAAAGAGAGTGGCAAGCATGAAGGAGATGAAGACACCAAGAATAGAACTCAAGAGACAACTTTCTTCATTCCCTCCTTCATCTCATGGAGTAAAATATTGTGCAAGATTCCCCTTTGATCCAAGAGGAGAAATTTTGTTTCAGGTTAATTTGTATATAGTTTAATTTTCCTATGTTATTTTTGTGTTTCCTAAGTTATTGATAGCACATGTGTGTGTGTCTTGATTTGTTTTGTGTTTCATGTTCTTTGTTTTGTGTGTTATGAAGGTTAACCAATTTGTTGTGTCACATTTAATTTTTGTTCAAGGTTGAAACTGAGTGCAAGAGACGCCATTTCCTAATGGACATGCAAGGCTACTCATCATATTAGCATTATAGGAATGATACCCCTATGAATCACCAAGAATATTGACCAAATTTGACCCCAAGTCAAATTGGTCACCCATATAAATATAACTTGTCATATGGTCTTACCATACTCTATAGGGTCTCTAGAGTCTTCATTTAACCTTGTTAGAATGGTTTGAGGTTAGTTTGGAGAAGTTAAGGTAAAATCATGTTATGGTCATATAGTGGTTTGAGTATGTCATAAGGAAATAAGACATGATCAAGTTGTGTCATAGGTAATTATAGGTTCATTCATGTCATTTTATGTCTTAAACATCTTATAACAACATTTCATAAAGTTTTGAAGTGTTTAAGATTCACTTTTAGTCTTAGAGTTGTTAAAAATGCATGAAAAAATGATTTTTTGGATAATTATAATGTGTGTCCAAGTTCCCTAAGGTAAAAATTCATACCATAAATTTTCATTTCCATGTATCAATTACACAACTACTACACCTATCATCAAGTTAGAGCAAAGTTATGTTCTTGGATTTCAACACTAGTTTGTAGAGTTAGAGGAAGTTGTATGAACTCTTGAAGTCACTTGTAAGTGAAAATAGATTAATAAAATCCTTTAGACTTATAAATGTAAATAAAAATCATTATAATAAGTTTCAATATCCACATTTTCATAATTTTCTCTCTCTCTCCTCTATTGCTCCATTCACAAACTAGTGAAGGCAAATTTTAATCAGATGGTACAAGCTATATATTTAGAGTTGAGGGCTAATATTTTGGAAATTTTTTGGGACCCATATGGGATTTCAATTTTTGGCCTTATTAATTGGATTTGTGATATTATATTTATAAACAATCACTAAGAATCTAGATTACATTTTGGAAGCTTAAAACCCCATATATTAACTTTAAAGAAACTCTAATGCAAAGTGTGAGCTCATGTCTACTTTAAACTAGCAAGATTGAGTTATCAGATGTCTTTATATGCCTCACACACATTCATTGATCATGGTTCCATTTGTGGATGTGCTTTTGGCATTAAAAGTCTCTCTTATGAGTAGTTTTAAAGTGACTGCTAATTTTTTGTGTTTTATAAGTTCTCCAAGTGATCAAATGCATTTTAGTGAATCTATATTATCCTTTAATTTCTTATAAATCCATTCATCTCCTTCTAATTAGCCAAGTATTCTATATAAGTCACAATCATGGTCACATCTTCATTCTATCTTGGATTGTGTTATGTGTGTTTCTAATGCAGTTGAGTTTAGTTTGAGTATATGATTCAAAGGAACTTGAAGTTTTATTTTATGTTAAATATTTTCATTCAAATAATTAAATATTATTTTATTCCATAATATTCTTTTTCATACTTTTTAGGTCTTTAAGCACCAAGTTATAATCATCTTCAACAGGCCTGTAGGCCTGAAACTCTAAGAATTTTCATTTTTTTAATGTTTGATAAAGGTTAAAAATAATTATAAATGGTAATTGATTCAACTAAAAATATTCATGAACTAATAGAGGTCTCAAAGCACCTAAAGTCATAGAAGTTGACAAATAAGCCTAATAGATACCTAGTGACAGACACCTATAAGACTGTGACTGTGAACAATGAATGCACATGGTTTGAACATGATTTGAAGAAGATAAAAAAGTTTTTAATTAAAAATGAGAATTAAATATTGATGAATTTTGGTCACTATCATTTCATGATGTGGTTTTAAAATATCTCCAAGACTAAAAACACAATCAAATTGTCATAAACACCACCTATAGGACTGTGTGTGTTTAGATAGTAATGGTAGAGTTTGAAGATGTCTTAAATATGATATGTACTTGATATTTTAGTTGAGGTGATTTATTTATTAATTTATATATACTTTTAGTGTCATGACCTATTTGAAGAGGCCTAACTCAAACTGCATACTCATATTTCCTAATAGTCACATATAGCTAACTAGGTGAGAGAATGTACCTTGGACATCAATGATTGATGAAAAAAGGGTTTTAAGTAATTAAGATAAGTTTATAAAATCAAAAAAATATATATTTATCTATGGATAAGTTCTATATATTTTTCTATACCTAAAATACATAGTACATAGTCAAACTCTAAGATATAGTCAACTACACTAAAACTACCACCCACAACCAACCTGTCAAGAATGTGCCTTGAACAGAGATGTTTATAAGTTTAGGTGTATGAAATAATTTTATAAGGGAATTTATATACCAATAAAAATATTAAAGAGTCTTTTGAAAGGTTTAAAGGCGATAATGGAAGTCATGAAACCCATGCACATTCAAATCCTTATACACAGTCAACTATCTACCTACAGCCATACATTATTGAGACTCTGCCTTGAGACATTGGTTTGTGTGTATGTTTCAAGGGTATAAAATACATAACGTTAATAAATACATTTGAAATCATTTATTTTATAATCCAAGGAGAAGATAAAAGGAACAAATAGGGATCATAATCCTAAACTACATACATAAAACCCTAACAACAAGTCTGTCTGCCTAACCAAAAAAAGGAGTCTAAATTGAAAAATATGAAATGTTTTAAGGTAATATTTGAATATCTACTAATATATTAAAAAACCTTGAGGTGATCATTTATTGGGGAGTAAATCTCATAAACTACCAAAGGCACTCAGATGGTTCCCATAGAGACATACAGGTCTGCTAGGTGATATGGACGAATTCCAAACATAATGAAAGATGTAAAGTATACTTACAAGTATAATAAAATAATGAGAAATTAATAAATATATTTTTATTTATATAAATTTAAGTGATATTGATAAAACAATTGTAAACTCTGCCTACTCAGCTAACTATAGGTATAGGTTTGTTTGATCATGGAAGGCCTTTATTTGTTTGAAAGGCCTTGAGGTCTATCATAGATTTGAAAGAGAATAAAGAAAAAATTTATGTTATTTTATGATTATGAACATTGTCTCATCAAACCTTTATACAAAGGCAACATATTTAGCCCCTATTTTAAACCTTTCATAGGCCTAGTCATATACATAGACCTAATAGGTAGTCTTGAAATGAGTATGGGCAATCAATTGAGAAGATACTAATTGTAGTGAAGTTTCAAATTAGATAACATTAATAATATGTTAAGTGACATGATAAAACCTTTAATGAGTTTATATACATCTGATAGTGAGGCAAAATAGGTATGACAGTTAGCTAGGGTTATACAATTAGCTAGACTTGAGAACCTTAGGCTTGAGCAAGTGACAAGGTCAGGGAGTTTGATGAAGAAATGTGAAAATTTATACATTTGAAAGAATTTAACAAGATTTCATATACCTCATGAAGGTCATTTGAGCTCAGACCAACTTCAAGATCGCTCTCACTAACCAAATTTGCTCTCAGACATCATAGAATGCCCAATTTCAGCCTTAGAGGTCATTTTATTTTACTTGGTATGGATAAAAATATATGCATGGGACCTTAGGATCCTATGGTCAGTTTAATACCCTAGTAAACATATATTTTATGTAATTTATTTTTGGTTTCATGATTCTAGATTTGTGAACTATCATTAAGATTTCAAAGCAATTTCAGGCTACCTAGGAGAGCAATAAAGACCAAATGAGAGAAAAATCCACTTTAATTTATCTAGATGGATAATAAAAACTTCCAACCCACCCATAAAATGTTCAATACTAAATGGAGAATCATCCCATGCCATTATTATGTATAGGATTGTATAGAACTATACATATTATGGATAAAAAGATTGATTTTTTCTATTTGGGAGGCTTGTACAGTGAGTCAAAACTTTAATTTTGGCATGGAGTATGGGTAGGATGTTATCTTAGTGAATCACACACTATTTTATTTTTTTTCATGTTTTGGGATCCTATAGAATCATTTTTTACTCTCTTGGTATGGAAGCCTATTTTAGTCCTAGTTTAGGGAGAGAAAGGGCAAAAAGAGATATCTCTACTCACTCTTATAGCATGAAATTGAACCTAGAGATCTAAATCCATACTGAGTAATAGAATATGCCCTCAAATTATCATAATATTTTGTAATTTTATCGACATAATTAGGTTTGCATCATTTTAGGGATATAAAGAATGAGGCTTAATTGAGGGTTTTTGTAGAGAATAAATTGTTGGGGTTAGTTTGAGGCCAAAAAATGGATTGTTGAAGGTCCAATATGATGTTAGTATACCATCCATGAAGTTTTTATGAGCTAAATAATACAAATACAAGTTTTGACACTTGTGTGCAAAAGAGGCCTAAGGAGATGAAGATTCCTCTATATACCTTACCAGAGAAAGAGATGATGTGTCAAAGAGAATATATTTAGGTTAGTTGAGATGTGTTAAGAGTAGATCAAAGAGGTATGAGAAACTTATTTTATCATAAATAATGCCACTTGTCCTTTAAAATGTCAATCTAAAGGGGATTTTTAAGAAGCTAATCAAAGTGTCAAGCAAAAAAATCAACTCCCATGCCACTTGGAGAGTTAGATCATATTTAAAGGATATACACATGTCATATAGGACCTATTAAGTTAGTTACATAACTCTTTTTTTTTGTAACTCACATGACACCTCTCTCTCTCATCTCTCTCTCCTCTCTCTCTCTCTCTCTCTCTCTCTCCTCTCTCATCTCTCTCTCTCTCTCATCTCTCTCTCTCTCTCTCTCTCTCCTCTCTCTCTCTCTCTCTCTCTCTCTCTCTCTCTCTCTCTCTCTCTCTCTCTCTCTCTCCTCTCTCTCTCTCTCTCTCTCTCTCTCTCCTACACCCTTCTTCTCTTCTCTTTTACTTTCTCTATTTATTAAACCACTTTGGCTTTGAAATTTATCCTCTACTTGATTATGGTGAACCCCTACTCATTTTCATTCATTTGAGAAATAAATAATGATCTAGTTTATTTTCTCCATGAGTTATTCCAATGTGTTTGTTAACTAGTTGATCTTTCTAAGTGATAGATTCTATTCTTTAGCATGTTTTCCTTATTTGTACTAATATTCAGCTTTAAGAGTCTAATATAAGTCTCTTGAATTGTTTGAATGAAGTGTTTCATGATTTTTAGTGATTTTTTTTCTCCACTAGTTCCATGTTATGACCTTGTGTTTTATCCTCTTAGCTTAAGTTTGATTCACAAACCTCCATGAGAAATACTAATGCAAGGGGTAGATTTGGATTAGTGTATGTGCAAAGTTAGGCTTGTGTTTGAAGTATACTTTCAATTTATTGGTAGTGGTCAGGTTACAATTTTTTCATCACTTTATTAAGATAGGTTTACTTTATGTTTTCTCTCTCCCTTTTCACCCAAATAAGCTATTGTTATAGGTAATGAGCTTTAATAGAAAAACCAAGGGAGAAAGCCCTTTAATCTAGAGTTTTACCTCTGTTATAAGCAACCCACAGGCCTAGATTTAATATCATGTTCCACTCTATTTGGAAAAGTTTTGAACTACCTCTCTAAGTGTGAAAAATTGAGTGACAATAGTTATATCATTTTATGGTCACTTTACATTATCATGTTTTAGCTTGTGTACTTACATAGGTCTTCATCCATGCTTACATATTTCATTGTGTAGTTGATATGCTATGTACTTGACATTTTTTGCTAAAAAATTTGATCCATGGGATAGTATGCTATATCTATGTTGGTTGATTATGCTTTATTCATGCACTTCCATGAGTTTCTTGCCTTGTTATTATCTTTTTTGTTTGAGTATTTGAATATGTTCCATTGTTTATGGCCCCCATGCCTTTGTTTGCTTCTTTGAAATTTGATGTGTCATTGGTTATTTTTTGAAAATTTTAATGTCATTATTTATTTTGTGTACATTTTATTGTGTGGCATTTGAACATGCCACTTACTTGTGGTCTCTTTGGATAATTGTCTATTGACTTGATTTTTAGTGGTCTTATGTGTGTGCTTAGTTTATTTTTGAACTTTTATTTTTAATATATATACATTTCCATGATATTTATCATTTATCTTAGGCCTTAATGGGATCACATTCTAGTGATTCAGTGTTACATTTACCTAAACATGTTCTTTCTATATACTACATGGTTCATTCATAGTTATATGGTTATCTTATCCTTCTTAAGGTGAGGTGACTAATAGTTTATATCTTCCCTCATCTTAAATGGGGGAATATAAATTGTGAAATTTCATAGAGTAATGGATTCCACATAATCATGATCATGGATTTAGTGGGAGCATGTTTTGGAAACTTATGCACTATACTTACTCAGTATTCAGCATTTCCATATTATAATGGGGGCATGTTTTGGAAACATCTCCACATTATCACTTATATCAATTTTCAGAGTTTATCCATATATAATTATGGGAATTTTATGATAAAATTTCATCCACACTCATTCAAAATTACAAAATTTA
This sequence comes from Torreya grandis, assembly GCA_037957365.1. Classification (NCBI taxonomy): domain Eukaryota; kingdom Viridiplantae; phylum Streptophyta; class Pinopsida; order Cupressales; family Taxaceae; genus Torreya; species Torreya grandis. The sequence goes on from JARHVA010002454.1 coordinate 276,784, forward strand.
CCAAAATACATAGTTATATGATTCAGATACACAATTGTAATAGAACTTTATACATTGGTACCATTCTTATACACAACTTCAACATGAGACATATCTAATGTGTATATTCTATTAAATTTTCCCTAATAATGAAAAATCCAAATCATTTTCAAATTTAAAATACTATATACAGACTATCATCACTACTAGGTTAGACTTTTATTGACTATGTTGATCCAATCTATTGCAATAGTTGGTTCACTCTTTGGCATGGTTGAAGTGATCAAATAATTCAATATTTCCATGTTTATGGGTTGGAATTTATTTCATCATCTAGCCTCACTAGTTTGATAGTGTGAGTTGACTTGGTTCACTCACACTCACCATGTTATAAGTATGATTAGGTTACACGATTGAGATACTCTCAACTACCAGGTGGAAATCCACCTTTTCTCTAAGGTTGGGGGTATGTGCCCTATTATTTCTCTCCCCATTATATTTAGGCACTTTACATATTTATATTTTTCCTAATCTTAGTTTTACTGATTCATAATAAGACATTGATCAAATGAAATTACCAAAAGGCAATATGGTTGCATTGATACACATATGTACTCCTAAACCTTACTCTCTTTCAATTTAAACCATTTTAATACTTTAAATTTTAGATTATATTCATTGATTATATATTGTAACATGCTATTGGTTTTTAGTCATTTATGAGTAAAGCACCCAATTTGTACTCAAGCAAAGTCATGGTGTATTATACACACCCAAGTATATATTCCTTATCCTTTAAATAACCAAATTAATTGCTAAATTAAATGGGGGGAATTTAGATGATAGTTATGAATTATATAACACCTTAGTCTTGTACACTTGGAAAATACAAACCTTGGTTGTTCTTCTTAGTTCTAGACCATTCCTACTTTTGTAAGTCTTGTATCTGATATCTCTATGTTTTAATTGCTTATCTCTTAGTCTGACCAATATTATTATGATGACTGAGGCTATATATCTTTCCTATAATGATGTAAACCTACTTATCTTCCACCTCTATAAGATATGTACCTACACATATTTTATAATTTATTAGACACTTGTGTCCCAATCAGATGCCAACATCGATGCAAGTGTCCTACCTTAACACGTGTGTCCAATGCCCTAAAGTCATCCATTTTTAAATGAAATGTATTCTTATGGTTGGAATAAGTTACTTAATGTAATATATTCTCCAAAAGGATTATTATAAATACAATATCAACCCTCATTCATTCCTAACTTAGAAATACCTAGAAACTCACAAGGAAACTTACTAAAATCACTCAAGTGAGCAAAAGCTTCCCTATTTTATCCTATTTCCATATCAGTCATAAGGAAATTACATATATAAGTATAAATTACTTAATGAGTATCCCAAGATCCATATTTGAAAATTTAAAAACTAGGTCATTGTTTTACTTGTTTATCACACGTTGCATGATTCACACACAAGCCAACAAATATGAGAGAACTACATAAGTATAAGGCCCTCTTCAAAGTATTGGATATGTAGGCATCATTCATTAATAGATGGGGATTTGGGGTAACTCAGAACCATGTTTACACTAACTAATTTTTCCCAAGGCATCATTCAAGGTCACTATGAAGATGAAGAGTTAGTATTTTATCATTTGATAATGAGTGATAGTCCACAGCCTATATTTTAATACACCAAAATGAAGGTGATGTGTTACATCTTGATTACTCACTAAGCTAACTATTTGACTATTTATAGATGGTTATGGTATTTACACATGATATTTACTATATTTTTTTGATAAATATTGAGATTACTCTATTTTGGGATATTAGTATGTTGCTTAATTAGATGATAATTCATAATTTCTTAGTATGAGCTGATTTATGTATGCATTTTCATTTTTAAGCATATTGATGAATTGCTATAGTTACATATTATTGATTATGATTATCATATGATATAGCCTAACTACATGTGTGTTGTGAGGTGGGCGTAGGTGAATTACTCCCTTGAGCACATTGGAGGGAGATCATCATTAGAGAAGATGATGTAGATGGAGATATCACTGGTCAATAGAGCGCTAGTAAAACCCTACACACACCATGATAATTAGCAATGTTATAATGCATTTTAAAATGATTGTTTAAATTGCTTATTTTTATGGTTGCTTGAGTATGAAAAACTATAGAAATAAAAATCCCTTATGTGGTTATCCTAGTATGTCATTCTTATTCTAGAGGCAAAATTTAATTAAGGTAAAATTTAAAATTGGGTTATTATTCATTATTTTTCCACTAAATTGCCAAAACATGATTTAATGCTAAAATCACTAAATATGAAAATATAATTTCATATTAAAATAAAAGGGAATTGTGTTTTTTTAAGAAAAAGGAGAAAAAGAGGAAAAAACATTAAAAATAGATAAATAAATTAAAATCTAAGAAAAACAAGAAAAGAATTAAAAGATCTTAAAATTAACAAAAAGATAAAGATTAAAAAAAAAAAAAAAAAAAATTGAAAGAGGAATTTAGCATTTAATAGATAGAAAGGAGGAGAGTTAGCATCACTGAAGTGTTAGAAAACAACGACGAAACATGGAAAGAAGAGGCATATACGATCAACCAGCAAATTTAGCAGTAAGTGGTGTATTAAAATTTATTGTTTTATGATAGAATAACACTGTTAAATAGTAGATAATAACATCTAGATCCCAAACATAGAAAACCATTGTAAAAATAGGTTTGGGTCAAAAAGATTGGTTATTAATATTATCTTTCAAACTTCTATGTAATTTATTCATCACATTTTTTGATCTAGTTATTGAATAAAGACTCCAAATTAATGCAAACTCTAATCTATGAGATTTCACTATCAATTTAATCTTTATGAAAGTTTTGGGCAACTTCTAAGAATAAATTTTACTATGGGCATGTTTATATGTAAAAACATATATATATTTAATATTTATAGTTTAAATCCATAGTAAACTCTGGTTGGGAAAGAAGTAGTAAATCTTCAATAGGAATTATGCTTCCCCCTTAATGCTAAATTGATACCAATTGGAGCATTATTCTTTTATCTTAGATTTCCATATTTTAGTTTGAGCTCAGTTTCCAAACCATTATGAGATAGATATTACCAAATAATTCATGGGTTTTAAATCCTCATGCAATTGGTTTCACCATAGTAACAGAAAAACTTAGTTAAATAATACATCTAGAATATTTTAAATACTTAGTAAATAAACATGGGTTTTATTATCATGCATAGCATCTACCAAAAATCTTGGATATGGCATCCAAATTTAATTCATTGCATACATTATTTTACATAAAACTCAGAGATAAATTGCATTATGTAAACCTTAATTAAACCAACCAACTAATTTATAACCTATTAGCATTGATTTAGACTTCTCTCTATAATGGCTCAAAATATTATATTAGGTGATCTACATTTAATATATAAAGGAACCAATCATAATAGAACCTAATTTCATTTATAAAAGCATCGAACTTATCAGAACCTACAAATAAGTCAAACCTTTAAAAGATTGTATATTCTATTTTAGGCATCGACCAATTTATTGGTAAATTGTGGCAAATAGGCATTAAACCAATGGAAGCTTATATTATTAATTTTAGGACTAAAATTAGTCAATCTAGTTTGTAATAATAAGAATGGTTCTGTATATTATTTTCCATATGTTTGATGGTTGTAGGCTTGGCATCTTGATTCTAGGTAATTAAGTCAATTAGAATAGGACTTGGTATGCATTGTACAATTCCACATAATTAAAAAAACAATAATTAATGAAAAGGGTGGAGGATAAATTTGCTCATAAATAATATACAAGTTTTATATGTTTTATTAATAGGCAGTTTCATTATAAAAAAAAAGGTGACTCAACATACCCATTGTAATATAAGAATGAGGCGATGAATTCCTATAGCCCATAGGTCTGGGTAAAGAAAAAAATTATTTGGTTTGTTTTGGCCCTTTCCTCAGTCATTATAAATTAACTTATACCTATTTTACATAGTAGTGCAATACTATATCATGTTATAATTCATGATATATTTATATTGGCCCCCAAAAAAATTATGGCAATGATTTCCTAAGTTTAGCTAGTTATTTTCTATCCATGTATATATATATATATATATATATATGTATAACCTTATTTTATATTTATGTGGAATAGAATAAGGAATCAAGGTTAAAAATATTTATAATGTTTTCTTCAGATATATTTTTTACTACGGCCAGTCTATATTTGGGTAAATCATTATATTTTCTCCATAGATAAAAAATATATAAAAATAAACGGATTATAATAAATTTATAATATTAAATGGTTTAACTAGGTGGTTTAAAAATTTTATGAGAAATAATAGGATGAGAAAATATTTTTAATTAAATATCATGGTAGTGAAGCTTGGGTAGTTTCATAAACTAGTGGAATCGGTTTTCCTCTAAAAATTTTCCTATAATTACATTATAATAAATGATAGGCAAAACTGGTGTTGATAAACTCTAGTTTAAGAATAATGTTTTAAAACCATATTATAGATATAACTATGATGTCATATTTATGTTTAAATTTAATTTGAACGTGTTCACTTCTTTGCCTCATGGAATAAAAATAAAGGAACTTTTAGACTCTTTAAATATGGAATACAACTAGTAGAACGTTGAATTAAAGTTATGTCAACATGGGGTTAAAATTATTTAAATTAATATTCACAGAAGTCATATTAATTAGAAAATGATAAAATTTGAATAATATCTTAAAAAAGAGTTGCTTATTAAAACCCAAAATAAACCAAACAGATAAACTACACTTTTTTATGTTTTTAGGATAAACAAAGGTTATGATTTCCTAGATTATTAGTTGAAATGAATGTTTCCATAATGCTTTATGAGTTGAAGTTATTAGTTACATTGGTCTATGTTATATGGGTTTCCATAGGGTGTAGAGAAATGGAAACCATTTTATTTCTAAAATTGTATAGCTAATTTATATGTTTATGCAGGTAAATTGATAAAACATTATTTGTAGTATGGGATAAAATATAATGAAAAGATTCATGCATATGTTAGATAGAATTAATGTATGTTTTTATCATTCCTATATATATCATGTTGTGTGTTGAATTTTATAGTGGGATGTATGTTATTGAATCTTATGGTTAAATTGTGTTTCACCAATATGCATTGTTAATGTGGAGTAAGGAGTGAGATGGACTTCACTAGCTTACTAGCATTGAATGTTAGATGAAGTCAATTCGATTAAGTGTTGTGCATTAAATTGATATATCTATTGATAATTTTATATTACTATTCATAAATCTTTGGTCATAGTATATTTAGTAATACATTATCATTTCATGAGTATGATTTACATGTATGTGCAATATCTTGCAATAGATCACGTTTCTATGATACACTACATGTTTACTTAGTTAGAAGTCATACCACACATGGGTACTTCTTAGTCTCTCTATATTATCACACCATCATTATCTACCCATCTGTGAACGGAGGTGTTGAGACCAACATCCCCCATATTTATTTTTTTTGAAAAGGGGACCCCTGTGATTATTTCTAGAACTTCTATATTCTGGAATAAGTGTGAAAGATTGTTTGATCTTGAATTTTAAAAGTAGGTCAATCTCTAAAAAAGACATGAGCTTTGGTGTATCTGATTATGATCATATTTTTAATGTTTCTAAATAATCATCTTTAAGGTGACTAATTTTAGGTTCCATGGAATAAGTTAGGGTTCCCAAACAATAAACCCTAGCGGTTTGAATTTAAACATTCACGAGAAAATCTAGCAAGAAATTTTATGCATGATCAGGTTTTAACTTAAAGTTCATGTGATCTTATAGATCTAACACTTTATACTTGTCCACTAGATTTAATCCAATGGTGTGTCAAGCTTGAGGTATTTTAAAAAAGGCATACAGCTAATGATTTGGGCCCTAGTAAGGATCCAATGGCAATCACTTGATTGGAGGTTTTAATCTAATGGTGTGAATTAAATTCGAAGCCTTAAGAGATCTCGAGGGCTTTACACATGGCATTCAATTATTGGATCAATAAATTCCATTATCTTAAATTGACAAGTTCACTCCCATTATTTAACATCTATGAGGACATATTTGACATGATCAAACCCATCAAATTTAACCTAGATAATCCTCGAAGCCTTAGGATCTCCCATGATTTTTGCATGTAGTATTCATTTATTAGATCAATAAATTCCATTTTCTTAAATATTATAGGTTCACTCCCATTATTTGACGTCTATCAGGATGTATTTGATGTGACCAAACCCATCAAATTTAACCTAGACAATTCCCAAAACCTTGGGGACTACATTGTCTTAAATTTGACAGGTTCACTCTCATCATTTGACATCTATGAGGATGTATTTGACATGACTGAACCCATAAAATTTAGCTTCTATAATTTTTAAAGTCTAATCAAAGGGGGCAAAACCTTTTAATAAATTCCTAACTTTTTATGAAGACAAACCTAGTATATAAAGATCTTACCCTAAGTCATTTTGTGTTTTTAAAAATAAAATTCTAAATGATGTTTTTAAGCCTAAGATTCATATAATCATGGAACTAATTAAAAGGTAAGCATCTTATAGGATCTAATGGTGATCACTTGCTCACTGGATTTGATCTAATGATGCGATAAAGTAGAGGACTTTTCAAAGGCCTCATGGCATGACACATGGCATAATTAGTGAGCTTAAAAATCAAGAGACCAATGAAATGCAAGGACCTAGATTCAATTTTTCAAAGCAAAATAAAGAGGACTTTTGAAAGCTAATAGCTAGCCTTCAACTAGCATTTACGAAATTTGTCACAAAAGGCATAGAACCCTATCACAAAAGTTCCACATAGGTATGAAAGATCAAAATTAAATATATCCTATGCTTAATAATGTAGAAGACATAAGAATGAGGTCCCATCAAATTTGAGGCACGTATGAAATCAAGAGTTGGATACTTTTGCCATTAAAGCTAAAAACCTTGAACCCTCTATAAAGAAGGACTTAAGTCAGTTCAATTGAACACATATCAATCAAAGTAAGTGAAACTTGAATTTAGATCAAGTGCCTTAGTGAGATATTTATTTTCATCAACTACAATTTAGTTTTATCAATGGCAGGCAGGCAATAGATGAAAATTGAAGCAGAGCTTTACCTAACTTTAAATGGTGAAGGAAGGGTCTTTAGAGACATAGAGTTAGATTTAATAGCCTTGAAAGTGCATGGAATCAAAAATTGGTCCAAATTATTATTCTTTATAGAGGAGTTGCAACCAATTTCATAGGAGGAAAACACGAATGCTATAGTGCACCAAAGATATAAAGAACTAGTATCAATTTATCTATCATGCCTTCACCATGTGGCTGCTAAACTAGAGGTGGTGAATTACATCGACCTTCTTATTCCTATTTTTGTTGACTATAGAATAGATGGAGAATGGTTATTCATGAATGAAATATCAATAAAGTTGCATAAATAGCTCCCAAGGCCTTTGAGGCTTACTATAAGCTCCATTTACCTCATGTCAGTCTCCCTTCCTTGAGAAAATGGACAAATTCCCAAAACTTGGATTTAATCCTCTCACCTTGGTTAATCCAAGGTTCCCATGTTTTTAAGACCCCTAATGGTGAGATTCATATTTCCCAATTCAAGGAGGGTGTTAGGGTATCTATGACCTTATTGAATAGAACCTTTGGTGCCTCTTCTACTACTTATTTGAGTAAGGTATAGGTATCTTATGTCCATTACATGTTGGAGTGGAAATTAACCACTCCCATTGGAGACTTAATAAGTTTTTTCTTGGTCAAAAAATTTATAGACATCAAGATAAGGACCTATAAGCAATTATTTATGAAGTCTTACCTCTTGGATTCACTCCTAGCCTCTATTAATTTCCTTGGCATCCAAAATTGGTACCCTAATGACAAAACTACCATTTCCCATCATTACTCTAAATTACATATTTTAAAATACAATAATCACATGAAATTCATATGTGATGGTATCTTCCCAATCATTTTTAAGGCAATCACTAGTATCTCTATGCCCAGGCTTCATCCTCTAATCAAAAGATAAGTGGAGACCATGAGAGATGTGTGGTTCTATCCAGATTTCACTATAATGAGAATAGAAGGAATCATGGTCTAATCATATAGATTGCCTATATATGCTCCTAATAAGCTTGTAGAGTAAGAAATTTCTTATCAAATCATCTAGGGAATGGATTGGCACTTCAAGAAGAATAAGAAATCTTAGGTTCATCCCTTTCCAATGGACATTGGTAGAATTGTAATCAAGGATTGGAAACATCTAGAGCTCATGGTGGTGCATAGAAAATATTTTGATTTCCAACTCAATGATCTTAAGATGAGGGAACCTAATGATAGAGTGGCTAACCATATTCAGGATAAAAAGGTCCTAAATACTGAGTACAAACATCAATTAGGTATGGGAGATGGTATTTACACAAAGGCAAGGAACTTCGAAGAAGTCTTGTCTAAGGTTAAAAATTAAAACATCAAATTAGAACATAGGTTGTTCAGGGATAATAATCAATTGGGAGAAATATGGCAACTACATCCCTTGCATTATCATTTGTTTCTAGGACCATCTGGGACTACACATCAAGAGCCACATATTGGAGGACAATCTTATGAGCCTCAACATAAAGAATTAGCAAAGTCACCTTAGGTTGTGCAAACTAAGGATATAAAGGGAAAATGTAATATGTGATTTAGGAGTCTATCATAGAGTATAGACCTAGTGAAGGTCCCCAAATTTAGGCATCCCCACCAAGGCCTTCTTCCCTAAAAGAGGTTATTAGCATGATTACTTTAGAAAATAGAGAAATAGTGAAAAGTGCCCTTATTAACATCATAGCTACTTATGGTTCTGATAAGGAAGAGGATCCATCTATGGAATCAATAAAATAATTAGTTCCATTAGACTAAGGAAAGAGATAGGCCAAATTGGCCTTAGTTCCTCATACTCCAAGAAAAAGGCCTAGGTTAACTTTCACTCACCCTAATAGTGAAAATAACCTCTTCAGTGATGAGAATCCTATTTATGGACCAGTTATTCCTTATTGGTTTGTTTATGGGAAGTTACATAAATCCCACCTCTTTCTCCTTCACTGGCTTTGACTTGAGTTGACATGGATGTTTAGGATAATGTCAAGCCTTGGATTCAGGATATTCTGAATAGACAAGAAAAGAAAAGCATCTAGATCCTTCACAATAAGGAAAGCTAAGGGATTAATACCCCGAGATCCTCTAAGAGTTTAAATGTAGAGATTCTTAAATACCCATAGGTAAAGGATTTTGACCCTCAAGTCCTTTTCAATACAGATACATCAACTCTTGATAGATTAGTGACCAAGAAGGTTATTGTTGGTACTGAGGAGTTCACCTTTTAGAAGGTGAAACCATTTATGGGCTTAACTCCTATTATAGGGTAGGTAGTAGGGGAACATCCTATATTTCAAGAATATGTAGCTAGTATGGGACTATCCCAGTCAAAAATGACCTTGGCTAGAGTTTAAGGAATGAAACAGAGGATTCTCAACTTGGAGAAATAAAAAAAACATTTAGAAACTCAGATCCTCCTTTCAATTCCTAAGGACATATTGCAAGTGTTGAATAAATATTTGATGGAGACATTTGATAGTTTTAAAAGCATAAATCTTATATTAAGTTCTTTAAAACATCAAATTGAGATGACACAAGACTTAATCACTCGTTGGTAGAATTCTCAAGCTCAGATAGAGGATCTCATCAAGGTACATAAGACAAAGTAAGCCTTAGACATCTGGACATCTTCATGGCAATTTTGATGGATAAACAAGAGGATTTTATCACCTAGAGAAATGATGTTAATGACTTCATCAAGAGAGACACAGGTTTGGTAACCCAGATTGAGAAACTTCTAGGAAATCTATTTGATAGCCCTTCTCAAAGCACTATTATAGGCCTGATTAGTGGTGAATAATTTAAGCAATGGGTTTGTGTTCACATCTAGGGCATCAAAGATAACAAAGGCTATTTATCCAAAGATAATGAGAAGATACTTGATATCATCATTTCTATAGGGAAGAAAATTATAGAAGCACAATGTATTAGAGAACTTGTATCCCAGGCTGATAATGAATTTGACAAGTTGGTAGATCAAGAAGAGGATTATCTAATGAAGCCTATAGTGGATTTTGAATTAATCAAGGAAAAATATACCAATGTGAAAGACTTCCTTAAACAAGGCTAATTTAAGTAACCACCAATGAAATTACTATAATAATATTCTTTTGTAAAGTATATGCTAGTCTGTTAGCATATACTCTTTCTTATCAAGTTGGCATGTGATCTTCCACATTGTATCTCTATATTAAGGATAGCTATCCTTATCCACATGTGGATATTTTGAAAGCTAAATATTTAACCACCTATGTTTCTTATATATAGGTAGATGTTTACCATTTGTAAGGAAGATTGTTTGAGAAATTTTATACCAAGAACATTTAATACAACTAAGGAATTATAAAAAGATTGTCTAGATAGTTTTATTAAATGTCCATGCTACCTCTCAATTGCAGATAGTCATATTTAATTTAAATGATTCTTCTTGTTTTAAGTTATATTATTTATCATAGGGTTTTTAATTTTTTATAAATGCTAAATTGACTTTAAAGATCTCAAGTATACTTCATTTTATTTTCTTTGTATTTGGATGTACTTAGGTTATTCAGATCATAAAAGCAAATCTTTAAAGTAAATTTGGTTCTTACTTATGATTCATATTTTTCCTTTGATTTTTTCTTGATTTGTGATATAATTTGAGCTTATGCTATTTTATAACATAAATTAGTTCAAATGTGCTCAAAGTAATTAAAATTTTGTCATAATATTTGAGATGAAAACCTACAATCACGTTTCTTTCTTACTTTATCCTTCTCTTTTTTTATTTTTTATCAAGATTCACTCTAGCTTAAAGACCATTTTTAATACTCATTTAGTTTAGATTCTAAGTCATCATAAACTATTGAATATCTAAAGATTTAAACCCTGGTGGCTCTCAACCACTAAATCAAACAAATATTGTGGACAATTCTCATACTCTACTTCTATTTCCATGATAGACATCATTGAATTGTCATAAACTACAATTCATGGCTTGGATTTTTCAAATCCTAAAATGAGTAGTGTTCATCAACACTAAAGAACACCTATGGTACATTTCAAAGCATCAATAGGAGAAGCTCTACTATCACTAGAAAGAAGGCCTTATTAAAGATACTTAATATCTTTCAGGTGTATTTGGTCAAAAATACTCTACATTTTACATTATTATGTTTCTTTTAGCATAAATTTTGTAAATATTAGTGACCATTGTGGAAATATGGATTTTGTTGCTAAGAATTTATTTGTATTTGGATTTAGAATAGCTTATTTTGTTCAAAATCTACAATTCTTTCACAATAAGAGGTTTGTTTGAGTCATAAGTTGTAAAGATTGGTCATCTTTGCATAATTCAGTACATCTTTGAACTTGTTTAGTTAAAGATTGATGTCCTTTGTCCTCTTATGAACCATTTTTTCCAAATTAAGCTTAGTGTGCATATTATTTGTTATTATTTGGAAATTAACATGTTACACCATTTTTTAAAATATGATCCTTAATATTCAAGCTGGAATTACCAAGGATTAGGCCAGATCACATTCAGAGACTAGAGAACCCTTGCTAGAACTACAAATTCATAGGACTATGAAAGATAGAGGTAAATGTAGGTATTCTAAATGTCTACCATCATCACCTTTACAAGTTATTCCTATGTTCAACCTTCATCCAAATATGGTGTGGATTGGAAGTTCCCCTATCAATATACAAGGTGCAATTCGTGATTTACCATATAATCCTAAAAAATATTTGCCAATATTTAGTCCAACTGGTATTACGACTACTGAAGAACATGTTAAATCTTTCAAAGATACATTAAGACTACTAAATGTTATTTATGAAGATGTATCATGTAGTTTGTTCCTATTTACATTCAAAGATGTTGCATATGAATGGTTATTTAATCTGCCTGACAATTGTATTATCTCACAGAAAAAATTTGACACTATTTTTATTGATCAATTTGGAAATATCATAAGCCCTTGTTTCATGTATCATCAATTTACAACTATTAAGATAGATACAAGTGAAACTATTAGGTCCTTTAATGCTAGGTTCCAAAATATGTTTAGCCAGACCATGGATCCATATTAACCTAATGAAGCTTTAGCTTTAGAGGTTTATAAAGATGATGTTGACCCCATGACTTTTGTGTTTCTAAAGAGATCCCTTCCACTTATCATCACATTGGCTCAATCCTATTATGAATCAGTGATTATTAGCGACCAAATGCAACCCCAAGGATAGATGGCTTATTTTATCCCAAATTTTATTCTTCAAATGCATGCATTAAACCTTTTCCCAAATAATAACCAAAATGCTCTAGCGTTAAACCAATTCCCTACTTTAAATGTGTTTACTACTAGTCATGATGCCCCTAATTAAAATTTAGGTTTCTTAATCCATCAAGTTACCAATGGATTTCATGACAATGAACAAAAGGCTTTAGTACATATCAGTAGCATTAACATTAACCAAGGTCAAAATGTTGGGGTTCCAAAAAAAGAGAATGAGTCTATATTGAAAATGGTACAAAAGCTTAGCACTAATTTTTTTCAATTTCAAAAACAAGTTGGTAATGCTAATGACAACTCTAGAAGGAACTTCACTTTATAAAAGTTCAATAGGCCTAGGAATAGGTTTCATAATGATAGTTTCTAAAATAATAAATCTTATGAGCCTTCCTCTAGCAAAAATAATATGGATATAAACCTCACTATTATTACCTTACTAGATTACTTTAAGGTGCATGCTACTTCCAAACATGGTGAGATTGATTTCATTGAGTTATGTAAATCCTTTGAAGCTTTTCAAGAAGAATTTGGCACATTTAAAGTGGTTCCAAACAAAGATGTTGCTACAAATTCTTCTGAATCTAAACCATCTGGCCAAGTTCATATGGTGGAAATTTTTCAATTCCCTTTTCAAGAGGATAATGAGCCTAAGAATATTCCTAAGGAGATTCAAGCATTCCAATAATTTTTGAAGACATATCCTCTGAGAAATAGGGATGAAAAATAACCATTGACCACCTTCACCCCTCCTAACAATTATATAAACCCTTCAGACATTGTATCAAATAATAATCCTAAACCCCCTAGAGGAAGTTCTTCTAAGCTAACTGTTGATCCTCCAAGAAAAACTGGCTACAATATTGTAGAGGATATGAAAAAGATTAAATCCAATGTCACTCTACATGAGCTAACTTAGATCACATAATAAAGAGACTTACTTTTGGAATCTTTGTCCAAGAAAATTGGGAAGCCCCCTAAGAATGATAGTGCAAATTTAATTGCATAATTAATCAAATAAGATTCTCCACTTTTCTACTTATAGTCAAGATATTTGGGAAGAATGTTAATAATTGTCTTTTAGATTTTAGAGCCTCAACCAAAATAATGCCTACTAGGATATGTGAACAACTCAGGTTAACTCTAATCAAGTCTGATAGGGTAGTCACTCAATTGGATAAATTTAGAGTTAAGGTTATATGAGAATTATTGAATGTACATATATAGATGGCTATTGAACCCAAGGTTCAATAATTCATTGATATCCAAGTGGTAGAAATGCCTAGTGCTTATGGATTACTTTTGAGTAGAGAATGGACTACAGCCTTAAATGGCTATATGTATACTAATTTCTCACACTTTTGGCTTCCTTGGAAAGCTATTCCAAATCAAATAAGAGTGGAAAGGTAACCTGAAATGAAACACATGATAATAGAATATGATGTTGTTAATGAAAGCGTAAATTTCCTAGATTCTGATTTGGGAGTTTTCGCTTTAGAAATTACAAAAAAAAAACTAGTTTCCAAGAGTTCTCCTTTAATTTTTGGTTTGTGGAAATTATATATTGATCGTACCAAGTGAAAATTATGATTAGGCACTGGTATTTTATTGATGTATCCTTCAAAAAAATCAATAACATGAAGCTTATAAGTTATAATTTCCTTTCATCAATAATTTAGCTCAGTATGAGGCTCTCACACTTGGATTGTAGTTTACCATTAAGCACAAAGTTAAGGAACTCCTTATCTATAGAGATTATAAACTTGTGGTTAACTAAGTGAGGAGTAAATACCATTGAAAATTGTCTTACTTAAAGAGATATAAGTTTAGGGTTTGTGACTTGATTAAATCTTTTGATGCCTTCAACATCTTAGCTATTCTAAGAGAAGAAAATAAATTTGCTAATGAGCTTACCTCTATTGCAGAAAACCTCTTGCCTAATCATGATTCTCAAATAATTAGTATTGATCTAGTACCATGTCCTATAATTCCTAACAATGTAAATTATTTCCAAGTTTTTAATGATGATCAACAAATCATAGATTTCTTAACTAATTATGGAGCTTTTAAAGCTCACATAATTGATGAGGTTGATGAAACTTTTCCTAAGGAGGAACTTAATGGTAAAATCATCTAATTAAGTGATAATAATATACCTAAAGGGATTATTTCATTGGAAAGACTATTTGATCTTGACAATATTTTTGAAGCAACTAAACAACCTAAGGTAAATGGTAGAGATTATCATGTGACGAACCTTGGTCCATGTGATCAACCCCAAATGGTGAATATATGGAAGGCTTGCACTAAAATGGAAAATAGAAAATCTAGAGAGTTGCTTACAAAATACAAGGATGCAATTTCTTGGTCTTATGAAGATTTGAAAATATTTGACCCAAGGGTCATTACTTATACTATACCTCTTCTAGAAGGTTGTAAACCTTTTAGACAAAAGCAAAGGCTAGTCAACCCTATTTTAAAACCCATGATTTTTAAAGAAGTAAAGAATTTTTTGGATGCAAATATAGTGTTTCCTATTAGACATTTCACTTGGGTGGAAAACCTAGTCCCAGTCAAAAAAAAGAATGGAGAAATAAGATTGTGCATAGATTTTAGGAATCTGAATAGAGCATCTAAAAAAGATAATTATCCTTTACCTTCTCTGGACTAGGTTATCCAAACTATTTTAGGATCTCCCATGATGTCCTTTTTGGATGGTTGTTTTGGATATAACTAGGTGTTTGTTACTCTAGAGGACAAGATGAAAATAATTTTACTACTAAATGTGGAACATATGCTTACAAGATAATTCCTTTTGGATTAACTAATGTAGGGGTAATTTTTCAAAGGGCCATGGAGCATGCTTTCCAAGGTTTAGTGGGAAAGTGTATCATCATATATATGGATGATTTTACAATATTTTCTAGAAATAGAGAGGAACATTTCATACATTTGAGACAAGTATTTGATAGATGTAGAAAATATGGTGTATCTCTTAACCCCAAGAAAAGTATATTCTATGTCACTGGAGGAAAATTGTTGGGACACATCATTCCCAAAGATGGAATTTCTATATATCTTGATAGAGTAGAGGCCATTTCTAAAATTGGGTTACCCAAAAGCCAAAAAGAACTTAAGTCATTCTTTGAAAACATTAATTTTGTGAGGAATTTTATTTCAGGCTTTGTTGAGACTATCAAACCTTTGAATGATATGCTTAAGAAAGATGCTATAATTTCTTGGAATGAAGAATCTAAGAAGTCCTTCACTAAAATTATGAAGTAAATCATTGAAGATTTAGTCTTCATAAGTTTTTATTTCTCAAAATATTTCTATCTATATTCATTTGCTTTTGAGCATACTATGGTTGCAGTGTTAACTCAAAAAGTTGAGGAAAATGATCATCCCATAGCTTTCATGAGCACCAACTTCAAAAATGTAGAAGTGAATTATTCCATGATTGATAATCAATCTTATGCATTGATAAAGGCAATAAAAAAATTTAGACATTACCTCTTTATAAATAAGGTACATGCCATATTACTTGATCCAACTATAAAGCTTATGTTGAGTCAGAATGAGCTTAGAGAAAGAAGAGCCAAGTGGATGGTAATTCTACAAGAATATGATATAGAGATGAAAATATCCAAATTAGTGAAATGTCAAGGTTTAGTTTAGATGATCACTAGTATTTCCCCAAAATTCCATGTCATGCAAGTAGATCAACAAATTTTCCAACCCAATGAGTAGTATGACTCTATTATCCATTTACTTGTCAATGGTGTTTGTCCCATAGGATTTATAAGAGAACAAAAGAGAGACTTGAGGATCAAACCAGCTCATTACCTCATTAAGAATAGAATATTGTATAGGAATAAATTTGAGGTAATTTATTTGAGATGTGTGTCCAAAGAAGAAGCAACTTGGATTATGACTACTTTCTATGAGAAGCTAGGAAGTGGACACCCTCTAAGAAGAACCACAGCTCACAAGATTCACAAGGCTGGATATTATTGGTCCACCCTCTTTAAAGATGCTTATAATCATGTGAGGGAGTGTCATTCATGCCATATTTTTAGCACAAAATATCCAAAGGTAGCCATGCCTTTACAATTTGTGATGGTGGATAAACCTTTTGCATAATGGGGATTAGATTTTATAGGAGTAATCAACCCAAATTCTTATAAAGGTCATAAGTATGTCTTAACTACTATGAACTATTGCACTAGTTGAACTGAGCTAGTAGCCACTAAGTAATGTAGAATATAAGAGGTGATCAATTTCTTAGAGGAATATATTTTTACTAGATTTAGAACCCTAGTTTCTTTGGTTTGTAACAATGGATCTGCATTCATTTCTATTAAAATGATGGAATGGGCTTATGACCAAGGCATTGCACTCAAGTTTTCTTCTAATTAATAACCTCAAGCAAATGGTTTTTTTGAATCCACATACAAAAATATGATGAAATCTATCAAGAAATCCATTGAAGATAGACCTAGAACATGGCATAGACTTCTTAAGTTTACATTATGGGTAGATTGAATCAGGATCAAACAAGTTCTCAAGGCTTCACCATTTTTATTGGTATATGGTCAGGAGCCTATCTCTCCCATCACCTTGAAGTTGTCTATGTTCACATTCATGAAATAATACATGGATGGCAAGCAAGAACTTTCTAATTCTAGGCTATTAGACATCATTCAAATGGAAGATGCCATAGAAAAGGCATTTACAAACTTCATCATGCACCAATGAAATGTGAAAAGATGGTTTGATAATAGATATAAATTTAAGGTATTTATGCAAGGAGACTTAGTCCTTCTTTGGGACAAAGCATCAGAACCTAAAGGTAAACATGGTAAGTTCACCCCTTTATGGATTGATCTATACCAAATTGCAAAAATCTTGGGTAACAACACTTTCAAGTTGAAAAATCTCCAAGGATTAGATTTTACTTTACCAACCAATGGGCAATACCTCAAACATTACTTTTTTATTTCTCCATCAGGGGTCTTCATGGAGTGAATGTGTAAGACTATTAAATTTAGAATAGGTAGGCTAGTTAGTTCCCTATCTTGCTTTTTTTTTCTTCCTTGCTGGGCTTGTATATATTTTTTTTGTTTGTATTTTTTTTTTTTTGTTTTGTGGTGTTCCTTGGCTATGGTAAAGTCTCATGTTATTATTTTTTGGTTTGGAATTCATCAAAAGTGTGAGTATAAATCTTACAAAAGTGAACATGGTTGGCAATAAAGTTGTATGAAGCAACTAGGGGTATTGGTATAAATTTGTATATGAATTTATTATTCTATGAAGATTTAAACCCTATTTTATATCAAAACTTGGTTCTAAGAATAATCATATGTATACAATGTTAATTTAGGTTATTAACTCATATTCATGCTTACACTTAAAATGAATCTTTTTCATGGACTAAAGTTTTAATTAAAGCAGAGTATCCTAATGCTAGAGAATTTAACCAAATCCTTAAAACTAGGCTATATTAGTTTCCAAACTTTTTAAAAGGACCTAGAAAATGTATTTAAAAAACTCATTGTAAAATATATGGAAATATAAGAAAAGGTGATTTAGGTAATCTCCACTAGGGCTATGGATGCCTAGCTAGTAGTGGAGCAAGACCTTGAGTGAAACCAAAGGTATCTCAGTTGGGGCTATATGCACTTGGCTAGTAGTAGAGAAATACCCAAGCCTCCCTAAATTAAGAATTATTATTCTTAAAGAATATCTAAAGTGCTCAAAGTTAAGTGTAATGGACCAAAAGGCTATGAACCTAGATATTGTTTCTTGCAATTCATGACAAATAGTAAGTGGAATCAAAGCACACACTGCATGTTTATGTTTTAATATCTAAGTTTAAATTTTATACATAAAGAACTTGTTTTAACTAAAATTTGATTCAGGAGAGAGTATATGTCCAAATAGGATATAAATTTCATGTAAAAGATTTAAACTAGAGCCCTATGTTCCAACATATTATTATGTCACCCCTATGAGTCACCATTTATTGAGACCAACACCCCCCCCCCATCTTTCCTTTTTTTGAAAAGAGGACCCCTGTGATTTTTTTTAGAACTTATATATTCTAGAATAAGTGTGAAAGATTGTTTGATCTTGAATTTTAAAAGTAGGTCAATCTTTAAAAAAGACATAAGCTTTGGTGTATCTAATTATGATCATGTTTTTAATGTTGCTAGATAATCATCTTTAAGGTGATTAATTGTAGGTTCCATGGAATCAGTTAGGGTTCCCAAACAATAAACTCTTAACGGTTTGAATTTAAATGTTCGTAGGAAAATCTAGCAATAAATTTTATGTATGATCAAGTTTTAACTTAAAGTTCATGCACTTTTATAGATCTAACACTTTACGCTTGTTCATTGGATTTAATTTGATGGTGCTTCAAGATCGAAGTCTTTTAAAAAAGGCATACAGTTAATGATTTGGGCCCCAATAAGGATCCAATGGTAATCACTTGATTGGAAGTTTTAATATAACTGTGTGAATTAAATTCAAAGCCTTAGGAGCTATAGAGGACTTTACACATGGCATTAAGTTATTGGATCAATAAATTCCATTGTCTTAAATTTTACAAGTTCATTCCCATCATTTGACATCTATGAGGATGTATTTGGGGTGATTTAACCCATCAAATTTAACCTATACAATCATTGAAGCCTTATAATCTCCCAAGAGATTTGCACATGGCATTCATTTATTAGATCAATAAATTCCATTATCTTAAATTTGACAGGTTTGCTTGTATCATTTGACATCTATGAGAAATTATTTGACATGATCAAACCTATCAAATTTAACCTAGGCAATCCCTAAAACCTTGAGAACTCCATTGTCTTAAATTTGATAGATTCACTCCCATCATTTGATGTCTATGAGGACGTATTTGATGTGATCGAACCCATCAAATTTAAATTAGACAATTTTTAAATCCTAGTCAAAGGGGGCAATTCAAAAAAACCTTCTAAGAAATTCCTAGATTTTTATGAAGATAAACCTAATATATAAATATCTTAGCCTAAGTCGTTTTGTGTTTTTAAACATAAAATTCTAAATGAGATTTTTAAGCCTAAGATTCCTATAATCATGGAACTAATTAAAAGGTAAGAATCTTGTAGGATCTAATGGTGATCACTTGCTTTTTGGATTTGATCCAATGGTACGATGAAGTAAAGGAATTTTCAAAGGTCTCATGAGCTTGACACATGGCATAATTAGTGAGCTTAAAAATCAAGAGACCAATGAAATGCAAGGACCTGGATTTATTTTTTCAAAGCAAAATAAAGAGGAATTTTGAAAGCTAACAGTTAGCCTTCAACTATCATTTATGAAGTTTATTGTGAAAGGCATGGAACCCTACCACATAAGCTCCACGTAGGTATGGAAGATCAAAATGAAAGATATCCTATGATTGATAATTCATAATACATGAGAATGAGTTCCCATCAAATTTAAGGGATGTATGAAATCAATATTTGGATATTTTTGCCATTAAATCTAAAAACATTAAACCCTATATAAAGGACTTAAGTTGGTTAAATTGATCACATAGCAATCAAATTAACTTTAGAGAAAGTGCCTTATTGATATCTTTGTTTTCATCAACTAAAATTCAATTTTATCGATGGCAAGTAGGCAATAGATGAAAATTGAAGTAGAGATTTACCTAACTTTAGATGGTGAAGAAAGGGTCTTTAGAGACATAGAGTTAGATTTAATAGCCTTGAATGTGCATGGAATCAAAAATTAGTCTTAATTATTCTTATTTATAGAGGAGTTGTAACCAATTTCCCAAGAGGAAAATTAGAATTCTATGGCATACCAAAGATATAAAGACCTAGTATCAATTCAACTGGCAAGCCTTCACCATACAGCTGCTAAACTAGAGGTAATGCATTATATCAACCTTCTTGTTCCTATTTTCGTTGACTATAGAATAGATGGAGAATGGATTATTCATGAAGTATCAAGAAAGTTGTATGTATAGCTCCCATGGCCTTTGAGGCTTACAATAAGCTCCCTTTGCCTCAAGTCGATCTCCCTTTCATGAGAGAATTGACAAATTCCCAAAACTTGGATTTAGTCCTCTTTCCTTTGTTAATCTAGGGTTACCATGTTTTTAGGACCCCTAATGGTGAGATTCCTATTTCCCAATTTTGGGGAGGGTGTTAGGGTAGCTATAACCTTATTGAATAGATCCTTTGATGCCTTTTCTACTACTTATTTGAGTAAGTTCTAGGTATCTTATGTCCATTGCATGTTGGAGTGGAACTTAACCCCTCCTATTGGAGACTTAATAATTTTTCTTGGCCAAAAAATTTACATCTATCAAGAGAAATACCTCAAAGTAATTCTTTATGATGTCTTTCCTCTTAGAATCACTCCTAGCTTTTATTAATTTCCATGGCATCAAAAATTGGTCCCCTAATGGTAGAACTACCATTTCCCATCATTACTCTAAATTACATATTTTCAAATACAAGAATCACATATAATTCATATGTGATGGTATCTTCCCAGTCATTTTTGAGGCAATCACTAGTATCCCTATGTCCAAGCTTCATCCTCTAATCAAAAGATAGTGGAAATCATGGGGGATGTGTGGTTTTATCCAAATTGCAATGTAATAAGATTAGAAGGAATCATGGTCCAACCATACATATTACCTATATATGTTCATAGTAAGCTTGAAGAGTAATAAATTTCTATCCAATCATCTAAGTAATGTATTATCACTATAATAATAATAAAGGGTAGGTTTCATCCCTTTGCACTGGACATTGGCAGAATTATAATCAAGGATTGGAAATAGTTAGAGATCATGGTGGTGCACAAGAACTCTTTTGATTTCCAAATTGATGATCTAAAGATGTGAGACCCCAATGATAGAGTGACTAACCATATTTAGGATAAAAAGGTCCCAAAGATTGAGTGCAAACATCAACTAGGTGTGGGAGATGGTATTTACACAAAGACAAGGAACTTTGAAGAAGTCTTGTCTAGGGTTAAAAATTACAACATCAAATTAGAACATAGGCTAGTCAAGGATAATACATCCTCAAGAGAAATATGGAAACTACATCCCTTGTGTTATCATGTATTACCAAGACCATTTGGGACTACACATTAAGAACCACCTATTGGAGGATAATCTTCTAAACCTCAGCAGAAAGAATTGGCAAAGTCACCCCAGGTTAAGCAACCTAAGGATGTAAAGGGAAAAGGTAAAGATGTGATTCAAGAGTCTAACATAGAGCATATACCTAGTGAAGTTCCCAAAATTTAGGCATCCCCACCAAGGCCTTCTTCCCTAATAGAGGTTATTATCATGATTGCTTTAGAAACTAGAGAAATAGTTGAAAGTGCCTTTATTAACATCATAGTTACCTATGGTTCTGATAAGGAAGAGGATCCATCTAGGGAAGCAAGAAAATAATTAGTTTCATTAGATGAAAGAAAGAGATAGGTATAATTGTCCTTAGTTCTTTAGGCTCCATTAAAAATGCCTAGGTTAACTTTCACTCACCCTACTAGTGAAACTTAGATCCTCCTTTCAATTCATGAGGATGTATTGTAAGTGTTGAATAAATATTTGACGGATGCATTTGAGAATTTGAAAAGAATCAATCTTATATTGAGTTATTTAAACCATAAAATTGAGATGACACAAGCCTTAATCACTCATTGGAATAATTCTCAATCTCAGATGGAGGAGTTCATCAAGGTACATAAGATAAAGCAGGCCTTAGACTTCAAGATTATCAAACTTAGACATCTAGACATCTTCATGGTAGTTTTGATGGATAAACAAGAGGATTTGATCACCTAAAGCAATGATGTCAATGACTTCATCAAGAGAGACATAGGTTTGGCAACCCAAATTAAGAAACTTCTTGGAATCTATTAGATAACCCTTCTCAAACCACTACTATAGGCCTAATTAGTGATGAAGAATTCAATCAAAGGGTTGGTGTTCACATCTAGAGAATCAGAGACAAAAAAGGTCATTCAGCCAAGGATAACCAAAATATCCTTGATATCATCATTTCTACAAGGAAGAAAATTATAAAATAATAATGTATTGAGGAACTTGTATCTCAGGCTGATAATGAATTTCACAAGTTGGTAGATCAAGAAGATTATCTAGTGAAGCCTGTAGTAGATTTTGAATTAATCAAAGAGAAATATAACAAGGTAAAAAACTTCCTAAAATAGGGATAATTGAGGGACCCAACATTTAAATTCCTAAAATAATATTCTTTTGTAAATTATATGATAGTCTGTTAGCATATACTCTTTCTTGTCAAGTTGGCATGTGACCTTCTACATTGTATCTTTATATCAAGGACAATTGTCCTTATCCACATGTGGATATTTTGAAAGTTAATTGGTTAACCACCTATGTTTCCTATAAATAGGTAGATGGTTACCATTTTTAATGGATATTTTTTGAGAAATTGTATACCAAGAACATTTAATACAACTAAGGAATTCTAAAAAGATTGTCTGGATAGTTTTATTGAATGTCCATGCTACCTCTCAATTATAGATAGTCATCTTGAATTTGAATGATTATTCTTGTTTTAAGTTACATTCTTTGTCATAAGGTTGTTAATTTGTGCTAAATTCTAAATTGACTATAAAGATCTCAAGTATAATTCATTTTATTTGCTCTGTATTTGGATATGCTTAGGTTATTCAGATCATAATAGCAAATCTTTAAAGTAAATTTGGTTATTACTTATGATTCATATTTTTCCTTTAAATTTTACCTAATTTGTGATATAATTTGAGATTATGCTATTTTATAACATAAATTGGTTCAAATGTGCTCATATTAATTGGAATTTTGTCATAATATATGAGATGAAAACCTGCAATCACATTTTTTTCTTACTTTACCCTTCTCTTTTCTTATTTTTTGTCAAGATTCACTCTAGCTTAAAGATCATTATTAATACTCATTTATTTTAGTTTCTAGGTCATTAAAAACTATTGAATATCTAAATATTTAAACCCTAGTGGATCCTAACCACTAAATCAAACAAATATTATGGACATTTCTCATACTCTACTTTTATTTCCACCATAGACATCATTGAATTTTCACAAACTGCAACTCATGCCTTGGATTTTTCAAATCCTAAAATGAGTAGTGTTCATCAACACTAAAGAGTACCTGTGGTACATTTCAAAGCATCAATATGAGTTCCATTTTCTGATGGGATAGTTCAAGGGATCATTGGTCTATGGTTGGTGTGAAAAATCACTCAGATGATTCTCTCCCTCCCCATAGTAGTACTACTTATTGAGATGACACTTGAGATTGCCATAGATAGTCAAAGTTCAAAAACCAAGATTTGGGGTAGCTAAGTCTCTTGTTTAAATATTGTAATAAATATTATATTTGATATTAAAGAATTACTATTTTCCATTGAGGTACATTGATAGTGGTTATTGTGTATTTAATTAAATAAAATGTATAATTGGTTTATTTATGGAGTTGTCATACTCACATATGTACTTATATTGTATTATGAACTATTATCATAATTGTACATGATTAATTTATTTATCTTTGATAGAATCTTGGTTATAGTCTACTTTCACTTATATGTTGAATTAAAAAAATATATATGTTTTTCTATTAGATCCTAGCGGTGATGTTATATGATGCATAACCTAGAAGTAAACATTTAGGTGGTCATATCCCATTTCAATAGGTATTTTAAACTAGGCACCTATGTATGATTTAGATAGTAGTGTTGAAGTAAACATCCTAGGCTAGTGCATGTGTCTGAATCCACCAAGGCACTTAATCTAGAATTTGGTGACTGTTCTATAATATTATTGAAATATACTTCCTACTTGTTATAGATCAAGATTTATATTAACATAAAAACCAACTAAATATCTTATTTTCATTATCATTTCAATATATATAATGGTTATGTTTTCATTTTTTTATCATATCTCATCATAATAAATTTAGTATATGTTTTGTCTGAGTTTTTAAATTAATTGGTCTGATATAGATTTATTTATCACACTTGTGCTTATTCATTTATATATTCTTAACCCTGCCCATCCTATTATGATCCATATCTAATTTAAGGTTAAACATTTTATGAACCTGATTCATGTGAATGAAAATGTTCCTAATTCTTAAGGTTTTTAGTTAACTAGGGTTTTAGATTGATTTACTTTTTTAGTTATTCATTCTATTATTTTGTATGTAACCTAGGTGTAACCCCAGATTGGGTGTTATTCCTATTAAACACATTTATATTCCTATTATACCACCTATTTAACCCTAATTTAGATCATATATTATACTAATTGGGTAGATAGGGTTATGTTTATATAAATTATAAGGCACAATGGTGAATATCAGATCTACAACAGGCCAAATAATGTGTTAAACTCATATATACCATATGTTAAATTTATAAAATTGAGATAGGCTATCAATGGAAATGAAATTTATGCTAGATATATAAATTACATAAAATAAATTACTTATTTTTTTATACTAATATAGTTTTGGATTTGGTACATGTGAGAAATAGGTAAGAAGACAGTTCTAGATTAGTTATCAGATTCTAGATCTAGTTTCTCTAACTCTCTTAACACTTGCATCAACTTAAGACACATCAATTATAGTGTCTAAACTTAAGGATAGTGTCTTGTACATAATATTCACTCAAATAGGATGCAACAACCTAGATTTTTCTAGTTTTAACTTTGCCTTTGCTCTGGTGCATTCAAATCTGGGTCATGGATTGTCACTCCTGGTGAAATGGTAAAACCTTAGATTTGCATCTTCAATGTGACCTTGGATAAAAATGGGTTATTTAGCACATAGTGTCTATCTAACCCCCAATTACCCCACTATAAAAAGGAATTTCCTACATATCTAATACTCTAGAAAAGGGCCTTAGACTCATGTAGTTCTCTCCTAGGTGTTGGCTTGTGTGTGAATCATGTAAATGTGTAAAGTAAGTACGATAGTGACCTAGATTTTAAATTGTAAAATATGACCTTATGATTTATCCTTTAGTAATTAATATTATAGCTAGGTTTTTCCTTTGACTAATATCATATTAGGGTAGAATAAGAAAGCTTTTGGTAACTTGAGTGTTCTTTTAGTCTGATTTCTAGGTTTCATAGGTGAGGAATGAATGATGGTTGATATTGTATTTATACCAATCCTATCAAGAGATAACTCCCATTAAATCACTTATGCCAACCATTTTAATACATTTCATTTTAAAATTGGATGACTCTATGGCATTGAACATTTATATCTAGATAGAACAGTAACATCGATGTTACTATCTAACCTGTACATTAGTGTCCAAGGAGAAGGAGAGAATGCATATGCTTATAAATTGTAAAGGTATAAGTATATTTTAAGAATTATTTCTCAATAAGGGATCTTTGTGTCATAAATATAAGGCTATTTGGACTCAAAGATAGGCTAAATGACATAAGATAGAGTAGATGTAAGGCTTACAAAAGTAAGGCATGTGTATAACTAAGAGGAATAACCATGGTCATGAGTTTTCCAAGTGTATAAGACTAAGGTTATACATAATCACAAAATATCATCTACATTTACCCCCCCCCCCCACTTTAATATATTAATGAATTTCTTGTTTAAAGGAAAGGAATAAGTAAATGGGTGTGTATACACACCTTATCTTTGCTTGAGGTGAATTTGAATGCTTTACTAGAGATTGGTTTGAGTGCTTTGTTGGTGACAAACCTACAATCAATAACATGTTATAGTGTATAATTATTTCATATAATATGGGTCAAAAGTACTTGAAATAAATTAAAATTGAAAGAGTGAGGTTTAGGACTACACATGTGTGTCAATGTAACCACCTTGCCTATTAATAAGTTGTTTTTTCAAAAGCTTTATCATTTTAAGGCTCTAAAAATAATATTGGGATAAATATATATAATTATTTAAAGTGCATATATCTAAGGAGATAGAAAGAGAGAAAGAGAGTTTTTTAGAAGGCACATGTGTCCAACTTTGGAGCAAAAGTGAGTTGCCACCTAGTAGTTGAGATTAGCTCAACCATGTAAACCAATGATACTCATAACCTAGTGAATTTGGATGATCAAGTCAAAATTGAAAACTTATAAAGATTGTGTGATTTAATCACCCTAATCCTGCCAAAATTTGAACCAACTATTATAGTATAATGTCTCACTAAAGTCTATAAAATTTTGATAGGTATCAGTACATGTAATAGTTTTGAAATATGAATTTGCTTTGGATTTTTTAATATTAGGCACATGTTGAATAGCATGTGCACCTTAGATTTGTTTCATGTTGAAACCATGTGTAAAAATGGTACCATGTATATAATTCTACCATAAATGTGTATCAGAATCATATAATTATGTGCTTTGGCCAAATCATTAAAATAATGTAAGTGTGGAGGACATGCTTCCAAAGAATGCCCCCACCATATATGTATAAATATTAAAATAATATAAGTAACAATGTGGAGGACATGTTTACAAACCATGCCCCCACTATAAATTAGAGATTTTGAAAACTGATTAGGTTTGGAGAACATGCTTTCAAAGCATACCTCCACTAAATATGTGAATTATAAGTGAGATAATGAATGAATATGGAGAACATGCTTCCCATTCATGACCCAACTAAATCTAAAAAAGTAAATGTGTGGAATTCATGTCATCATGGCATTCCCCCACTGAATCTAAAAAATGGTGTAATTACCATATGCTATGTGAGTCTGGAGAACATGCTTCTAAAGCATGCCCCCACTGAATCAAAAAACTAGTGTAAGCACCATATACTGTGTGATTGTGGATAAAATTCTTCCAAATCATTCCCCCATTAATATCTATAAACTATAATATATATATATATATATATATATATATATATATATATATATATATATATATATATATATGTGTGTGTGTCACCATGACATGCCCCACTAATTCCTCCTCCCTTAAAGTGAGGGGAAAATAGTACATGGTAGTTAGCTCACCTCAAAAGGGTATGATAATTGTAAATCTATGATTGTAACCATGTAATATATATAAATATGCCTAGGTAGATGTAACATTAAAATTTATATAATAAATCTGATCACATGTATGCCTAAGTTGCATGATAAAAATCATGGCAATGTCTAGATAGTAATATTACAAGCTCAATAAGCAAATAAACACATTCACAAGAACACTCAAAATCAATTCAAAAGGTAATACTCCAAGAAGACCACAAACAACAATCATGTTCAAATGTCACAAAATAGAATGGACATGACTTAGTTAAATGTACATGAAATCAAGGAATAATATATTTAAATGTCCATAGAATGCAACCATGGGCATAGGGGCTACATAAAATGGAGCATATTCAAATGCTTAAATAAGAAAGATAATAGTGAGGTAAAACACTGAAGTAAGTGTGTGAAGTAAAATCATAAGCAACCAGCATAAACATGTCATAGTGGCCCATCAATCAAATGTGTTAGAAAAAAATATCAAGTACATAGCATATCAAGTACCATGTAGATGTATAATCATGGATAATAGGCATGTGTAAGTACATATTTAAACTCAAACTTGATGACATGTGTGTATCAAGGTCATAGAAGATGGATACCCCCAACATCTTGGTGATGTGAGTAGAGGGAAGGCCCAATGCCCATAAGTGTATCAAGTATCTATGTATTCTTATGTATATGTATGTATGAGTAAATTATATGCTAGTCCTCAACATGAAACTAACATATAAATGCCATGGAGCCAATAGAACATGTATGTGCTAAAAATGTTTTTGTATTTTTGAATCTTTTTTTAATTTTTTTGGTATTTTTTAAAGAGCCAATATCATCATATGATCTCATCCAAAGGATGATCATAGGTATTTCCCCACTCATAACCTAGTACCAGAAACTAGTGGTAATACCAAGGATCATGTATAGGTATAATATATGTCGCTATAGGATCTATGATTCTTGATATATGTATAATATGACTCTAGGGTTATGAATTAAAAATATAAGGAATAGGGGTTATTGGATCCCATCTCTATGTACTATGTCATTTCTTTAGAATATAAATATTAGGAACATGTTTAGGTGCTTTGGATATCTAAATATGGTACATAGAATATGAGGATTATGTGGAACCCACTATCTATCTATGATGTAAAGGTATCTCAAGTATTATCCTTTTGTGATATATTATACTTAACATTCTTGATAATTAACTACCTAGGTATGAATTTTATTTATTCAATTAGATGCTCATATGGAATACTAGAAACTGTGATTATCTGATTGTCTTAAATGTATTTAACACACCATGCACTGTAGAAGGTACTACTCAAAAAATTTATATCCAAGGTCATCCCAACAAAATTTCAAAGATGTGTGTATAAGAAATAGCTGAGAAATTATTAACCACATGTGTAGGACCAACCTATAAAGGTATATCAACCCTGCCAAGAAACTTTTGGGAGGTTATATCAAATGCTCTGACTAATCTAGTAGAGGGGTATAAATCATGATGAGTATAACCCAAATATGTAATTAATGTCATGGTGTAAGCATTTTTTATTCCACCATTATTAATCATAACACTATGTATGGGGTGTTTATTAATGTATTCTCAAATTAATAGAGAATGAAGTTCAAAGTCATCATCTTTAATTTCACTATCATCAAAATAAATGATAAGTTTCTATAAGAGTTATATGTCTCATGTAAGTACCAATGACCTCATCTAGTGTGTGTCCGTAATATGATGGAGAAGGATGTGCATGAAATTCATTTTGAACTTTTGGTTCCTTTTTATAATGGTCTTGTAAAGGATTATCATGTATTTTTTGTTTATGGTGATCACTAGGTTATGAACTTGATTCCTTTAGAGGATCATCAAATGTAATTTTTTAGTTATCAATGAGGTCCTAGAAATTATGCTCTAAGGTAAAAGATATATTCATGGAATCCCTAAGACCTTTGATAGTCACAATAAGCATTTGCATCATATCCTTTGGGTATTTATTTACATCAACCTCTATAGGAGGAGGGAGAGATATAAGATGACACTCTAACAAATGTGTGAGTAATGAAGCAAGAATCTCAGGTAAATGTGTAAACTATCTCCTTAGTGCATTATATAGGAAAATATGATTAGACTATTGTGAAAATGTGTTAACCATATTGGTTTTTTCCTTTTTAGTCTCATGTTGTTTTACCTTATAACTTAGTTGAATTGTAAATTTTTTACTAGATGTAGATGCAGCTGATATGTTTACTACATACATGAGCTTATTTAATGACATAATATTCATTTCATGGTCATGTAAAACATGTCATAAGTCATTAAAATATTAGAACCTTTTGAAAATAATGTAATTATGTAAAGGATCAAGAAAACTCTACTTGAATATGTCTTACAGCTCTTTGCCTATCGTGGGATTAGTTATTTTAGCTAGCATTATCTTATATCTTAACACATATTTATTGACTATTTCACTGGTTCCTTGTTTGATCTTTGAAATTTGAGCATTGAAAACCTTTTTGGTAATGTTAATAGAAAATTTTGCCAAAAATTAATCTGAAAGAGGTTTGAATGTTTTCACAGATTGAAGAGGTAAGTCATAAAACCACCAAAAAGCATAGTCCTTGAGGTTCCTTGGAAATAGTTTGGTCAATAGTTTATCATTTTAAGCATAATAAAATCTTGTTGCATATAAGTCTCAAAAAAAAATTCCAGGATCACCCTTTCATAAAATGTGAATTTAGGTGCAACAAATCTAGTTGGCAAAGGGTGTAAAGAGATCTCAAGTGCAAAAGGGTTATGTAACACATCTTACAAATCTATAGCATGTGAAGGCTTTGAATCATTTTTTTCAATGTTTTCAACCTTATCATACAAGGTATTTATGACTTAGAGTGATTGAACTATAGGCCTAGTGGGATTTTGATTAGTAGTTTGAGTAGTCACCAAAGGGGCTAAAAACATGTTTTGAGTAGTAATAGGCATTAAAATTGGTATTTGTGTTGAAGCAATGGATAAGTTCATAATAGATGTATATATAGTAGTTTCATGGAAAAAATGTTGGAACACATAATTTACTCCCCTTAATAAATTTTAGTGTGGGATAAGGTTCCTTCTAAGGTTTTACCATTGCTAGGTGAGTCAGTCTTGGTTTTATCTTGTTTACTTATTTCATCTCTTATAACATATAACAATGCATCTATTAAGAACTTATTTTTATTGAGATGAGTAAACAATGCTTATTCATCTTCCATTTTGAATTAGGTTTTTTCACTAATATTTTTCATTTTTTCACAAATGAAAAGTTTAAAATTTGAAACATGGTATAATAATTAGAAAAAAAATAGAAATCCCTAATTTACCTAGGGTTTAATGTTCAAACATTGGGTTCATTGAATGTTTAACCCTAATTTGGATAAGAGGTTATCCTAATTGGGTAGATAATTTTAAGGATATATAAATTATAAGGCACAAGGGTAAATATCAAATCTATAATAGACCAATTAATGTGCTAAACTCAGATATACCATATGTTAAATTTATAAAATTGAGATAGGTTATTAATGGAAATTATAGTTATGATAGATATATAAATGACATAAAATAATATAATTAATTATGTTTTATTATAATATAGTGTTGGATATGGTATGGGTGGGAAGAAAGTAAGAATATAGTTCTATATTAGTTATCAGTTTCTATATTTGGTGCCTCTAGCTCTCACGACACTTGTGTCAGCCTGGGATAGTTACATTGATACTAATATCTGATATTGATGTTAGTGTCTCATATAAAAATTTTAGTAAAATAGGATGAGACCACCTAGATGATTTTGGGTTTGGCTTCACCTTCATTTTGGTGTATTTAAATATGGGTCATAGGCTATCACTTTTGGTGAAATGGAAAAACCCTAACTTTACATCTTCAATGTGACCTTAGGGGGAAATGGATTAGTGGGAACATAGTGTTGAGCTGACCTATAATGACCCCACTATCAAATGTAACTACCTACATTCCAATACTCTAGAAGAGGGCCTCAAACTCATGTAGTTATCCCCTATGTTTTGTCTTGTGTGTGAATCATGTAAATGTGTAAAGTAAGTACAATAGTGACCTAGCTTATAACTTGGAAAATATGACCTTATGACTAATCCTTTAGTACTTAAAACCTATCTATGGGATGTTCCTTTGACTAATATCATAATATGGTAGAATAGGAAACCTTTTTATAACTTGAGTGCTCTTTTAGTCTGATTGATAGGTTTCATAGGTGAAGAATGAATGAGGGTTGATATTGTATTTATACCAATCCCATCAAGAGATAACTCACATTAAATCACTAATGTTGACCATTGTAATACATTTCAATTTAAAATTAAATGAATTTAGGGCACTAGACACTTACATCAAGCTAGGATAATAATGTTGATGTTAATGTCTGATGCGAGCATTGGTGTCCAGAGAGAAGGAGAGCAAGCATAGCCTCAAATTTTTAGAGGTATAAGATAAATACATTTTCATCATTCTAGGCAATATGGGATTTTTTTTAATCATCAATATAAGTCTATTTAGACAAAGAGATAGGCCAAGGGGTTCAAGATAAATTAGATGTGAAGCTTATAGAAGCAAGGCACATGTAGAACTAAGGGGGAAAACCATAGTCATGAGTTTTCCAAGTGTACAAGACCGAGGTGCTACATAATCACAAAATATCATCTACACCACCAAATATAAATAAAACAAATAAGAAACCTAATACTATGGATCGTGATGATACCAATGTTAAGAATGAGCAACATATTTATGATGTTATCATAGAAGAAGATTTTGATAATGAAAACTATGAGTCTAATGAAAATAATGAAAATGAACAAATGTATCATGAGTAAGTGCAATCTATTGCATTTTTTTATAAGTGTATTCATCAAAATCCTAAAGACCTTGATGAGATCCTCAATACTATATTTGAAACTAAAAATTCAAATGACATAACTGAAGCATCTCTCTCTTTAGATACTTCATCGATTCCTACATCTATTGGGGGCATATTTTATATCTTGATACCATTGTTCCCTGATAGCTAAGCTATTATTTCTACATATACCATGGGGTTACCAAATACTTCAACTCAAATACTAGTGTTTATGCCTATTCAAACCATGTTTCCTTCCACTTTGGTAACTACTTAGCTTAGTAATCTAAATCTCAATGGGTCTATAAATCAAACACTCCTTCAAGTTATAAATATATTGGAGGAAAAGGTTAAAAATATTTAACAAAAGGCTTTAAAGTCTATTCATGTTATTAATTCATAATATGTGTTACATAACCCCTTATACATTAGATATCTTTGCACCCTTTGACAACTAGTTTTGTTGCACCTAAGTTCACATTTAATGATGGTAAGGGTAATGTTGAGAAACATCTTTGATCCTTCTTTGTAGCATGCCTTGATTATGCCTCTAATGATAAAATTTTGACTAAATTATTTCCAAGGAGCCTCAAGGATTAT
Organism: Torreya grandis; assembly: GCA_037957365.1. Classification (NCBI taxonomy): domain Eukaryota; kingdom Viridiplantae; phylum Streptophyta; class Pinopsida; order Cupressales; family Taxaceae; genus Torreya; species Torreya grandis. The sequence goes on from JARHVA010002454.1 coordinate 309,931, forward strand.
GGTTTGAGGTGGTTCTATGATTTACCTCTTCAATCTTTGAAAGCATTCAAACCTATTGCATATTAGTTTTGGCACACTTTTCCATTTACATTATTTAAAAGGTTTCTTATGCCTAATTTACAAAAATTAAACAAGGAACCACTGACCCTATCAATGAATATGTCTTGAGGTACAAGAAAATGTTGGCTAAAATGACCAATCCAATGGTAGATAAATAACTTCAAGACATTTTCAAGAAAGTTTTGCTTGCCCCTTTATATGAGTCCATTATTTACAAAAATTTCAAATCTTTTGATGACTTATGTCATGTTTTGAGGGACCATGAAATGAAGTTTATTTCATTTAATAAGCTTAATTATATAGAAAATAAACTAACTACATCCACATCTAATACCAAGTTTACTATAAAACCAAGTTATAAATTAAAACCTCTTAAACCTAAATAGGAAACAACCACCATGGTTAATACAATTTCATATTAGCCTAATTGATGGTATTATCTAATACACCAAGGCATTAGTTTGCACATTTACCTAAGCCTCATGATTCATTACTCCCATGACTTATAGAATATCACCTTATATCTCTCCCTTCTCCTATAGAGGTTGATATGAGTAGGCCTCTACCCAAAGGATATGATGTGAATGCTTATTGTGATTATCAGCAAGGCCCCTAGGCATTCTATGAATAGATGTTTTATGTTGAAACATAAGATCCAAGATCTCATCGATGACCAAAAAATTACATTTGATGATCCTCAAAAGGACTGAAGTTTGCAACCTAGTGGTCACTAAAAGTATAATATATTTAAAAATCCTTTACAAGACAATTCTAAGAAGGATGTATAAGTGAAAATGGTATATAATGCCCATATTCCTCCATCACACTATGAGTACCCTAGATGGTATTATTGGTAATTACACATGGAATACACCTTATATGGTTTAGATACCTTTTATTACCTTTGATGATAGTGAGATTAAGGATGATGGCTCAGATCTTCATTCTTTATTCATTTGATCATACCTTTATAATAAGCATAGATGTAGTGTTATGATAGATAATATTGAAAATGAGAACATTTGCACAATAACATTACTCACACATTTGGGTTATACTCACAATGATTTAAAACCTTTTACCAGATTAGTTAGAGCATTTGATGGGACCTCATAGTAGATTCTTGATGATATTGAATTTAGATGGGTCTTGCATATGTGGTTACTACCTTATCAATTATACCTTCCACATGTGTCTTTGATATGTTATTGGGATGACCTTAGATACATACACTTTGATCAGTACCTTATATAATGCATGGGTGTATTAAATACATTCATGTTAATTAAGTAATTATAGTTCCCAAAGTTTCATATGAGTATCCTCTTGAGAAAGAGAAATTTATACCTAGGTAGTTGATTATCAAACCTCGTAAGGTTAGTCTTACACAAAAGGGTAAGCAATAGGCAATCCCCTTTACTAGGTGACTAGTACTTGAGAGACCATTGCATCAAAGATTCATAGTGGGATCCATGGAATCCTCATATAATATACAATATATTCTGATATCCAAAACACCTACACATTTTCCTATTATTATTATTCCAAATAAATCATAGAACATTCAGTGATGGCTTCCATAAACTCCTACTACTCCTATTATCCATTCATGACATCATAGTCTTATTATACATACATAGAGCATCACATATATTATAATAATATATGTTTCACTATTTGTGATCCTTGGTAGTACCACCAATTTATTGAAATAACTACTGAGTGGGGAGACACCTATCAACATTTATTGTATGAGATTATAGGGTAGTCTTTCCAGTTTCAAATATTTCAAAAATATGAAAAAAATTAAAACATTCAAAACTCCAAAACTATATTTAGTGTGTACTTATCTTACTGGATCCTTAGCACCTATGTTGATAATTACATTTTGATGGATAATGTGTCAATTATTTCTTATATACACATGTTTCACACATCTTTCAACTATGATACATGCATACACAAATATATGATTTATGCACTTGTAGATGTTGGGCCTTTCTTATTCCCATGTCACTAGGACATTTTGGGTATCCACCTTATTTTTATCATGATACATCTAGGTTATATCATTTTATGGTCACTTTACATTATCATGTTTTATCTTATGTACTTACACATGCCTTCATCCATGTTTACATATTTTTTAATTTAATTGATATGCTATCTACTTGAATTTTTTTGTTACCAAATTTGATCTATGGGTTAAATTGATTTATTTATGTGGGTTGCTTATGATTTCATTTATGCACTTCCTTGAGTGTCATGCCTTAATATTATCTTGTTTATTTGAGCATTTGACTATGCTCAATTGTTTACATCCCATGTGCCTTTATTTGCTTATTTGAAATTTGATATGTAATTTCTTATTATGTAGACCTTTAAATATGTCATTCTTTCTTTTGTGTGTATTTGACTAAGTCGTGTCCATTTGATTATGTGGCATTTATACATTCCCTTTATTTATAGTCTCCTTAGACCATTTTTAGTTTACTTGATTTTGATTACGCTTGTGTGTGTGCATGGTTTCTTGTTGAACTTGTATTGTTACTATATATACATTTATGTGATATTTATCATGCATCTTATGCCTCAATGGGATCACATTTTGGTGTTTTAGTATTTTATTTACATAAACATGTTCCTTTTATATGCTACATGGTTAATTCATAGTTATATGATTATCTTATCCTTTTGAAGTGAGGTAACCAATAGCTTATATCTTCCCTCACCTCAAAGGGGAATATCAGTGGGGACATGTCATAGAGACATGGATTTCACATTTTCACAATTATATATTCAGTGTGAGCATGTTTTGGAAACATGTTCTCCACACTTACTCAATATTGAGAATTTATAGATTATATTGGGGGAATGTTTTGGAAACATGTCTTGCACATTATCACTTATATCAATTTTCATAGTTTATCTATATAGAGTAGGGGTATGTTATGTTAACATGTCCTCCACACTTGTTCAAGATTGAAAATTTGGCCAAATTGTATAGTTGTGCGATTCAAATACACATTTGTGGCATAAATTTATACATTGGTGCCATTATTATATGTATCTTAAGCATGAGACATATATAAGGTGCATATTCTATGAAATGTGCACCTAATACTAGAAAATTCAAATCAGTTTAAATTTTAAAATACTTTTATAAGTTGTCATCACCCACCAGGTTGGAATTTTATGGACTATATTGAGCCAATAAACTAAATTATTTGGTTCTATTTTTGGTATGGTTGAGATGATTAAATCTCTCAATCTTTCCAAGTTTATGTGTTAAAATTAATTTTATCATCCAACTTCACTAGTTTGATAGTGTGAGTTGACTTGGTGCACTCATGCTCACTATGTTATAAATATGATTGACTTGCATGGTTAACCTAGTCTCAAATTCTAGGTGATAATCCACTTTTTCTCTAAGGTTGGGGGCATGTAATCTCTCTCTCTCTCTCTCTCTCTCTCTCTCTCTCTCTCTCTCTCTCTCTCTCTCTCTCTCTCTCTCTCTCTCTCTCTCCCTCTCTCTCCTCTTCTCTCTCTCTCTCTCTCTCTCTCTCTCTCTCTCTCTCTCTCTCCCTTTTTAGATTTATATTTTTCCTAATCTCAATTTTTTTGATTCATAATGATATATCTTTCAAATGAAATTACCAAAAATAAATATGGTTACATCGATAAATATGTGTAATCCAAAACCTTTCTCTCTTTAAATTTCAATCATTTCAAATTACATAGACTAATTATATATTGTAGCATGTTCTTGGTATTAGGTTAGTCACCAATAAAGCACTCAAGTTGGACTCAAGCAAAGGCAAGGTGTGTTATACACACCCAAGTACACATTACCTCTCTTTTAAACTAGTGATTTCATTATTATATTAAATGGGGTTTAATGTATATTTTATTTATGAATTATATATCACCTTAGTCTTGTACACTTGGAAAATAGACTATGTTGTTCCTCTTAGTTCTAGACATTTCTTGCTTTTGTAAGTCTTGAATTTTCTATATATTTATATGAATTACCTATCTCTTAGTTTAAATAGTATCATTTTGATTACCCAATCCTTATATCTTTCCCATAATGATTTAAACATACTTATCTTTCACCTATATAATTTCTAGACCTGCACCTATTTTCTAACTACTTGGACACTTGCATCCTAGTCATAAGCCCATATTGATACAAGTGTCCTACCTTAACACAAGTTTTAAGTGATTTAATATGATATTTTATCCAAATGTATTGGTATATATATGAGATCAACCCCCATTCATTCTTAACTTATAAATACCTATCAACTCATAAGGCAACTTACTAAAAGCACTAAAGCAAACACTCAAGTGAGAAAAATCTTACATATTTAATCATGTTTCCATATCAGTCATAGGGAAAACACATCTGTAGGTCTAAATTATTGAAGGAGTATCCCAAGGGCCATATTTTCCAAGTTACAAGTTAGGTTATTATTAAACTTGTATATCACACACTACATAATTCACACACAATCCAACATATATGGGATAACTAAAAAATTCTAAGGCCCTCTTTAGAGTATTAGCTATGTAGGTAGTACTCATTGGCATAGGGTTATTTGGGGTATCTCGACATTATGTGCCTATTAACCCATTTTTTCTATGGCATCATTAAGGTCACTATAACGATGAAGAGCTAGGGTTTTATCATTTGGCAATTAGTGATAGTCCATGACCTATATTTTAATGCACCAAAGTGAAAGTGATGCAAAACTCAAAAGCATCCAATTGGTTGTATACTATTTTAATAGGTATTTCATACTAGACACTTACATCTAATCTAGACTGTAGAATCAATGTAACCATCTCATGCTGCAACATGTGTCTGAGGCCACATAGGCACTTAATCCAAAATTTGGTGATTGTTCTAAAATATTGTTAAAGTCTAATTCATATATGTTATAGATCTAGATCTATATAGCATCATAACTAATTAAGTATCTTGTTTTCATTATCATTGCAATATTTAGCATAGTTGTGTTTCCATATTTTTAGCATATCTCAGCATAATAAATTTAGTATATATTTTATCTAAGTTTAGCAATTAATTGGCATATTATAGATATTTGTATCATCCTTATGCTTATTTATTTCTATATTCTTAACCTTATCTATCCTATAAGGATCCATATCCATTTTAGGGTTAAACGAGTAGAAATATGAGTGAAAAAAGAGCAAATAGAGTGTATATGATATAATATGAATGATTTATGACATGTATATATAGTGATCCAATACCAAAAACCAACCCTAGAATTTAAGTTGATGGCATCAACAAGGTTATTAAAAATTAAAGGAGTTGACTAATAAAGAATAGTATTAGTTTTTGACATCCAATTCCTATCACTATTGTGTTGAAATTATCAATCTAAATGATATTTCATGACAACACAAAATATGAATCAAAATCATTAAAATGATCAAAATCATTCAAACTTATCATGTATATGTGTTGATTTATGCTAATGTATCCCTAAATAGGGAAATGCATTTTATGTGATTATTATCTTTTCTCAAATCATTTCAATTCAAATTGAGACCACAAAAAATGGCATCCCAGATGACTAAATTCTTCTAATTAGCAAGCACATATCATGTACATGTGTTATTTCATGTCCATAATACCTTAATTTGGGTATTACCCTATACGTAACTGACACCTTGTTTTTATTATACTCAAGCAAATTATGACTTAGTAAAATGACATTTATGACTAGGTTGATTAAGCATGCAACAAATTTCCAAACAATTACAAAAAATTAATCAAAGTCACTTAAGTAAATTAATCTAAATTAAGAGCTTAAATGGAAATTCCATGATATTTTGGAATATTTATTTATTAAAAATTCATAATCCAAAAATGCAAAATATCATAATTATTCATCATTTCTTTTTTTATTTGTCAAGCCACTTGCAAAATATCTAGATTGGGTGGAAGACATAATCATTTTGACCTATGTCTCTCACATGGCCCTCATGGTTAGCCCAACTCAACTCAAGTTTAGTTTGAACTCAATCACGGTTAACTCTAACTTAAATACACTTGGGTTAGAGTTATTTTTGGAGTATATAAATATAATTCCTTACCCATTTATCTTTAATATTTATTTATACAAACTTATTATACATAAATTGCAATAGACAAGCTTCACCTATTTGCACAAATGGAAAAAACTTGTGAGCCTAAGCCATTGGTGCAATAGTAAATGATGGAGGATCATGATACTATTCATTAATATAGACTTGGAGCACAAAATTAGTAAAAAACACATTTCTTGACCACTCTTGGAAGGAGGGACACTATTTGGAAGCTTTGATTGTATTCCTTTCTTAATTAGCTCTTAAAATTCATTAGTAACACCCCGTGAGAGAGTAAGCTTAATATGTTAGTTTATTTATGCTTATTTTTAGAGGTTTTATTAACTAACACATGGAATAATAGATCTTTTAATCTTTCTCTACATTTTTTCACTTCTGAATGGGACTCTTCATGATTGTGAACCCCACAAAAATTGTTTAGTTCTTAATCTTTTATTCTGTTTTTATTTTTTCTTTACTAAAACAAAAATGTCCCATAAAGTATTAATAAATTTATATGTATTCAATAATTTTTTATAAATTTTTTTAATAATGTATGTAATTTTATTATTAATATTTTATTTTAAAAAATTTTAAACAAAAACTCTATAATTTAGCATTTATGATCGATTTAGTAACTATCACTTTTATTTTATGTTTTTATACTAAAAAATTGATGACATGGAGCTAATAACATTTTTATTTTAACTATTTTTATCTTAATTTTTTATTATAGGTGATGCTTGGACCTATAAATAACCTTCAAAAAATTTGTGAATAAATGGTTCATAGTTTAGAATTTATGATCCAAACACGAATTGCTGCATTTTATGTTTTTGTGTGTTTAGTTTTATTTTTAACATTAATTTTGTAGGTTAGCTTTATAACTTGTTGCTTTCATGTTTTTATAATTTAATATTAATTTATAAGTCTTATTGAGATAAATTTTATGCATATCACTTTTTATAATAAACAATAAAACCCCCTTAACACTTTATTCAAGACCCAAATACTAAGAAAAGATGTTTTTAACACCTTAAGATTCAAATCACATTTACATTTGGTGTTTAAAAATCATTTACTTTCTTTATTTTCATTTTTCAAAGTTCACAACTCAAACAATGTCAAGTGGATAAACTTCATTTCACATCTCATTTTGGTGCTCTAAAATAAATACAAATCTTAGTTAAGCACTCCTAAGAACTTTTTATTTTTTATTTGTTGTTGAGCATTTTTTTTTTCAAGATGACTATCACATATATGATCTCCCCCTTTTCCCCTTTAGGAAACTTGGGCAATCAAAAATACTCATTTTTTTATAATTTTTAGTTTGTATAAAAGTGTGGAAGTAAATTCACTAAGGCCCTCCCCAAAATTAAAGTGATTTAGGTGACCCCAAAATGACCCTAAAGTCCTTCCACTATCTTTTATTTCTTGTATTTTTGTCTTGTGGATGGGAGATCACTTCTCCCTCATAATTTATTTAGGGGTGCATTGACCTGGGGATTCATACCTTAGCATCTTACCAACCCCACTTCATGGTTAGGTATATAAATTAAGAGTGGCCCAATAGGATGCTTGTTTGAGTAGTTAAACAAGATCTGTTAGTATTCCTCGGCCTTAGAACATGTGATTAAAGAGGACATCACACTATACTAATCAATTAATGGATGTAGTGGTTGTGAAAAGGATAAGGCCTTTTCACAACATGTCAGTTAACGTGGATCTAAATGACATGTTGCACCCTAGTTTTAACCACACATATATGACCATTTTGAATGAACAAAAATTGATAGTTTTAGAATAACCCCACTTATCATGAATATATTGTCAATACAAGGAAAATATCCCGAAGTTCCATGTCATTGTACAAACTATTGAGAGAAGAGGGGGCTTAAAAACCCTACTTTTCATGTGCATTTAATTTTTTGGATTAGCAACATTATTTACTCTCAAGATCAAGTATATAAATAGAATTTGATAATATAAAGCCACCTTTTCACTTTTTATAAATAGGATGATACACTTAGATGTTTTTGTGTCTTTTCCTTTTAATTACACTATTTTGGAGTCAAAAACTATTTTATTTAAATCAAAAACACATAGTCCATTGCACACTTCTAAAATGAGGCATTAATCTACCTAATTTTTAGGCAATATTTACCTCATGTTAGTGTTATAATATTGTTATGTTGTCTGCATAGTACCATTATGTTGTCCAATTGAAAACCATTCAAATCGGGTCCATTTAGACCCAAATCTAGTTTAGGATCAATTGTTTCTATTAGAGTTCATTTTTAAACTTGTGTACCTTTTGCAATTGAAGTAATGTTAAATCAAGGTTTATTTTTTGAACCCACATACTTGTTAGAATCCAAGTTAATCCAAGTTAGGTTCATTTTGAACCACATGACATACCACACTCCATTTTGCTAGACCAATATCTCCCTTTATGGGGGCATCTTTTATGGACCAATACCACCCTTTTTGGGGCCATATTTTCTAGACCCATATCACCCTCTTTGGGCAGAATTTTTAATTACCAAGCCAATTCATGTTGATTTTCATATGCCACTCCCATTCTCCTCCTTTGTCTTATGTTATCAACCAAGCTTCACAGCTCCTAAAGGTTACCATTCTAGGCCCTCCTCCTTTGGCTTATGAAAGAAACCAAGATTTACAGTGCTTAAAGGTTAACATTATAGGTTATCCTCCTTTAGATTGCATGAGAAACTAAGCTCCATAGTGATTTAAGGTTACCATTCTAGTTTATCCTCCTTTGGCTTATACAATCAACCTTGCTTCACAACACTCTATAGTTACCATTATAAGTTATCCTCCTTTAACTTGCATGAGCAACCAATCTATGTAACGCTTGAAGTTTACCATTCCATATTCCCTTCCTTTGTCTTACATGAGAAACCAAACTCTACAGTGCCCAAGGGTCACTATTCAAAGGCCCCCTCCTTTGGCTTGAACTATCAACCAAGCTTCACAGTGCTTATTCATTACCATTCTAGGCCTATCACTAGTATTTATTGAACCTATTATTGAGGAACTTCAATTTAATGAGCTAATCTTTGTTGATCCCTTATTTGATAGTATAATTTTTGGAGGGCCCATTATTGAACCACAACCCATTATTCACCCTATGCCAACTATTCCCTACTTTACAAAATTGGTGTTGGTATTTGATCCCTAATAGAACCAACCTTTACCTCTTCAAGAACCATCTTTTGAGGACCAAAATATGTTCAAAATTGATATATTTTAGATCGGTATAAACCAAGTCCATGATGTTATTATTGGAACACCCATTTTTGATAAGTAAAACTATAATGAATCACCTTTAGATCCTTTCCATGTTGTCAAAGAACCTCCCTTTGATAATTCAATCTTAGTAGAGTTACCTATCAACCCTTGTCATTTTTTTGAAACACCTCCCTTTGATAGGCCAATCTCTATAAAGTTGTCTCAAGACATTTTCCCCCTCATTGATGAGTATCACTTTGACAAGTCAATCTTTGGGGAGTCACCCCTTGATTTGTTCCCTCTCTTTGAGGGGATTCACCTAGACAAGTTGGTCTATGTTGAACCCTTCCTAAATGAATCTATTTTTACAGATCCCATTATGAAATCATAATCCATTACTTGTCCAATACCAAACATTCAACAAGACATCATTGTAGCAGTGTCCACAATCAAAGAAGAATCAAAATTAGAGTCAGGTTTTATTTTTGAACTAATATAATATTTATCTTCAAAATCATAATCAACATCAGTCTCAACATTGGATTTAGAATCCTTTGAGTTAGAATCAGCTTCAAAATTAGAATATAATTGTGGTTGTTATAACATTGGTTAAACTTACCTTATGGGTCAATTTGAATATATTTGTGATCCTTCTACAATTTTTGATGACAATTACTTCAACATTGACATAATTTATCTTGGTATTTTTTATAGGATTATGTTGCCTCTTCCCATTCCATCTTCCATTAACACCACCCAACATATCCATTATATTGGCATTCCACCTCCCACAAGTGTCGATTGGGACCAACAAAATCACACCTTATTGAATTGCATACATGGTGACATACCAATTGTATAATATCAGGGGGACCAAAACCACATTCATGTAGAAAAAGATTAATCTCCTAGTGAAACCTTTTCAAATGTGTTAGAGGGAAATCAAAGTCCAAAATCAAAATCTATTAGTGAAACCCTATTTGAGGTGTTAGAATAAAATCAAATTCAAGAGTCAACATTCTTTATTGAATCATTCTTGAAGGTGCTATGGGAAGATCAAGATAATTTTAATGGTGAAAATCTCTTCGAGGAGCCAATAGCTAATCATAATAGTTCTTCACTACTTGATGAAGACATTATTAAAGATAACATTAGTAAAACTTCCATTCTACAACATAATCAGATGGTAGTTCCTCCCAGGCCCAAATAATAGAAAAATATAGTGGTCCTATCAAGAGCACGTGTAAAAATATTCAGCCCTGCCACAACCATAATTATGTTGAATCTTTAATTATCAACATTATGTGTGCTTAAAACCCCTGATCTTAATTTTTTACCCAACCATTATACATTCCATTATGATCCATTTTATCATCACTAAATGTAAACTTTTATCCATTATTTATCTATATTCACCATCCCTAGCCGCATTTTGTTTTATAAAGGCTATGAGGACATCTTGTCTTAAAGTTTTAAGGAAATAGAATCAATGACTAATGAAGATCACAACAACATTATTAGAGTCCAAATCAAAAATAGGTTCTTAACAGAGTAGATATTCAAAAGGAGTGTGGTATATCAACTTCAATTATTGACTCTTTTGGTTGTATCATATTTTGATTAAGATGTGCATCTCCACATTAGCTTGGACAACAAAACCTTTTATCTCACTTTTTCTATTTTCCATTTCCCTTTCATTTACCTTATCTTGTCATTTGCCTTGCCCTTTGCCTCACTTTACCATCCTTTTTTACCTTACCATATGTTTTAGTTATAGTGAATTGATGTCCTTTGGGATATGCAAATAGCACTCAATTCACATTAATGTTATCTCAGTTACCCCTTTTGCCACAATATACCATTCTTTACATCAAGCATTTCTACACTTGATAACCTTTTTTGAACCATTATCTACAAGAACCCATAATTAGGGGTAAATTGTGCCAAAGTCATTTATTCCACCATTATATTTGTATACTCTAGACCATCCTATTTTATACCATTTTAATTTTTTACTATTCTATCTTGGACCATCATAACCTAGATCATTGTTTCAACCTGGACCATTCTAACTTGAACAATATTCTTTTACTACCCCTAGACTGTTACACTTTTGAACCATTATACATTGTTTTATTCCATTTGGACTATTCTAACCACACTACTCTGGAACATTGTAACCACTTTACCTTATCCCATTTGATTCTAGAATATTGTCACTTAGATCATTTATATTCCACTAAACCTATTTTTTTCCACTACAGACTATTATAACCTAGACTATTATATCCAATAACCAATTATGATCCTAATTATGATTTATAGGTATTCTAAACACACTCAATGCCTATTCTAAAAATTAATTCAGCCTAAACAATATTTTATAGCTTCTTTTTATAGACAAGTGTGCAAGGATATGTTAGCACATGGTTTTTTCCTGCTAGCTAGTTCCTCAGATTTATTCATCACTGCATATTATTTTATTCTTATTTTGTTTCTAATTGGTACTCATTATTTCCTTCATAAGATCACATGGGTCATTGAAGCCAGCTTTAAGCTGTTATTATAACTACTACCCTTGGGCGTGAATCTCCTTAACTAGTTAGTTCCATATATCATTACTTATATCCTCATTATAACTAGTTTAGATATTGTTTAAACTCTTACTTATGGAAGTACATCTCCTCAGTTAGGTAGTTCCATGTGCCTTTGTTACTATTTTATTTTTTTTGCTTATCCCAAAAACATTAGAAATTAATTCGACAAAAGAAAAAAATTATTTCCTTAAACCTTCATTTATTTTGATTTTGAGCACTCTCATTGTTTGGAAAGAAACTTGAACCACACTTTCATCATTTTGCAAGCAATCTAAGCCCACACTCTCATTATTTTGTGAGCAATATAAGCCCACACTCTCATAATTTTATAAGCAATATATACCCATATTATTTCCATTTTAAGAATGGTATCTTGTCAATCTCTAATGATTTAATATACCTCAAAAATTATAAAAACATTTCAAAATCCTAAAAATTATAAAAATCAACCTACAATCTCCTAGAGAGATATAAAGCCCCAAAAAACCACAAACATTTGTTTATCTAAAACTAGTCACCCATCCTCAATCTTGCCTACTAGGGCACATTCCATTGTTAGTTCCAATACATTCCAAAGACATTGGGGTGTGACCTTCCCTCTTCTTGTGATCTTCACTTATTATGTCTTTATTTTGTTTTCTCGGTGTTTTGTTGTGTTTTTCTTGTCTTTTGTTTTATTATTTTATCTTTTTTTTATTATTGTCTTTGAATATATTTCATCAACATTTTGAGTTTGGCCTTAACTTAAGTTTGACTCATTTATATTTTTATTTAACTGATTTTTTTTATTTTTCAAGTACACATTGTTCATACGTGGGTCATGATTCTTTATATCTTGATTTCAGGTTGTTTAACAATTTATTCTTTATTTGTTTTATATACATTCTTGTTCCTACTTGAATCTTGATCGTTCATATCTTGATTTAAAGTTAGGATAAATTTTTGTATTTTTATTTTCTTTGTTTGTTTGTTTTTTTTTTTTTTTAAACTTAAATAGTTTTAACTTTGATTTTGGTAATTTTTATCATTATCCTTAGTTATAAATATTCACATTTGAATCAGTCAATCACTAACAAAATACAAGGCTATTATAAGTTATTCATATTGATGATGTATAATTTTATTTTTATAAATTAAACACCAAGTTATCTAAAGTCCAATAGTCAATTTAGCACTGAAGATCATCTCTAAACACACTATCCTACATATCTACTACCTAAACAAGATATCATAAACACAATTGAACATTGGTCCATCTTTATTCTATTCTTCATTCCTCATTCCATTTTATCCCACTTATGGGAGAGCTATAATGGCCTAAGGTCCATCTAGACTATGTAGGCAGTACTTGGATACATGATGTATCTTAGGTCAGCTTAGCCACCCTCATTCTTCTAATCATCTCTTTCATCACTTTGTGTATCCTTGTATGCCTAGTTTTTTATGGCTTCTTTAATCATTAGACCATCACATCTGTGTTTGGGCCCACTCATATGTAATCTATGAATAGGTTATATCCTTGAGTTATGTTTGCCAATTTTCCCTATTTTAGAACAATATTTAAACCCATCATCGATCCAATCATCCCTCCCAGGAAAAAATCAATTTATCAACTAATCAAATCCACTCTACTGGGGCACATTATTAATTCATTGAACTCCATTCTCTAGATGAATGCTCTCATTTTTTTTATCACCTATGTTAAAAACTCCAAAAATATATTCAACATGTACTTATCTTATTGGCTCTTTAGAACCTATGTTTTTAGTTATATGTTAATGGATATCATATCAATTATTTCCTATTTACACATGTCTCACACACCTTTCAAGTGTGATACATGAATACATGGATATATGATTTATGCACTTGTGGATGTTGGGCCTTTCTTATTCTCACATCTCCAGGACATTGGGGGTATCCACCTTCTTTTGATCATGATACATCTAGGTTATATCATTTTATGGTCACTTTACATTATCATGTTTTAGCTTATATACTTACACATGTCTTTATCCATGTTTACATCTTTCACAGTGTACTTCATATGCAATGTACTTGAAGTTTTTTGCTAAAAAATTTAATCTATGGGTTAATATGATTTGTTTATGTTGGTTTCTTCTAATTTCATTTATGCACTTCCATGAGTGTCATGCCTTGATTTGTATTATTTGTTTGAGCATTTGAATATGCTCCATTCTTTACAGCCCATGTGCCTTTATTTGATTATTTAACATGTGATTGTAATTTCTTATTATGTGGACCTTTGAATATGCCATTCTTTCTTTTGTGTACATTTGACTAAGTCATGTCCATTTGATTATGTGGCATTTGTACATGCACTTTATTTGTGGTCTCCTTGGACCATTGTTTGTTGAATTTATTTTGAGTGCTCTTTTGTGTGTGCTTGGTTGCTTGTTGAACTTGTATTATTACTATATATACATTGATATGATATTTATCATACATATTATTCCTCAATGGGATCATATTTTGGTGTTTCAGTGTTACATTTACCTAAACATGTTCCTTTTATATTTTATATGGTTCATTCATAGTTTTATGATTATCTTATCCTTTTAAAGTGAGGTAACTAATAGATTATATCTTCCCTCACCTCAAAGAGGGGGCATATTAGTGGGGGCATGTTAGAGATGCATGGATTCCATATTTTCATAATTATAGATTTAGTGTGGGCATGTTTTGGAAACATGTTCTCCACACTTACTCAGTAAAGAGCATTTATAGATTATAGTGGGGGTATGTTTTGGAAACACATCCTCTACATTATCACTTATATCAATTTTTATAGTTTATCCATATATAGTGTGTGCATGTTATGGTAACATGTCCTCCATGTTTGTTCAAAATTGAAAAATTGGCCAAATTGTATAGTTATATGATCTAGATACACATTTGTGGCATAACTTTATACATTGGTAAAAATTTTATACATAGCTTAATCATGAGACATATATAAGTTGCATATGTTATTCAATGTGCACCTAATACTAAAAACTTCAAATCAATTTCAAATTTAAAATACTTCTATAGATTGTCATTACCCACCAAGTTGGACTTTTATAGACTATATTGAGCGAATATACTACATTAGGTGGTTCTATTTTTGGTATGGTTGAGGTGATCAAATCACTCAATATTTCCAATTTTATGGGTTAGACTTGATTTCATCATCTAACCTCACTAGTTTTATATTATGAGTTGTCTTGGTTCACTCACACTCACTGTGTCATAAGTATGATTGATTTGTTAAGCTATTTTCAAATTTTAGGTAGCAATCCACCATTTTTATAAGGTTGGGGGAATGTTCTCTCTCTCTCTCTCTCTCTCTCTCTCTCTCTCTCTCTCTCTCTCTCTCTCTCTCTCTCTCTCTCTCTCTCTCTCTCTCTCTCTCTCTCTCTCTCTCTCTCTCTCTCTCTCTCTCTCTCTCATCACTACCCCTCATCATATGTATGCACTTTCTAGATTTATATTTTTCCTAATCTCAATTTTAGTTATTTTTAATGATATATATTTCAAATAAAATTTCCAAAAGGCAAGATGGTTACATCAATACACAGGTGTACTCCTAAACCTTTATCTCTTTCAATTTCAATCATTTCATATTATATGTACTAATTATATATTGTAACATGCTCTTAGTTACAGGTCAGGCACTAATAAAGCAATTAAGTTGGACTAAATCAAAGGAAGAGGTTTGTTATACACACCCAAGTATGCATTCCCTCTCCTTTAAACTAGTGATTTCATTACTATATTAAATGGGGGATAATGTAGATTATATTTATGAATTATATATCACCTTAGTCTTATACACTTGACAAATATAGACTTAGTTATTCCTCTTAGTTTTATACCTTTCCTGATTTTGCAAGTCTTACATTTTCTATCTCTCTATATTCATTACATATCTCTTAGTCTAAATACTATCATTTTGATTACCCAAGCCTTATATCTTTCCCATAATGATTTAAACATGTTTATCTTCCACCTATGTAAGTTATATACCTGCACCTATTTTATAAGTTCTTAGACACTTATATCCTAGTTAGATGCCTATATTGATGCAAGTGTCCTACTTTAACACAAGTGTTTAGTTCCCTAAAGTCATCCATTTATAAAATTAAACATATTCCTTTGGTCAACCTAATTGCTTTAATATGATATGTTATCTAAATGGATTTGTATAAATATAAGATCAACCCCCATTCAATATTAACTTAAAAATACCTATCAGCTCATAAGGTAACTTACCAAAAGAACTAAATAAAGCACTCAAGTGAGAAAAATATTCCATATTTTATCTTATTTCCATATCATTCATAGGGACAACACATCTACAGGTATAAATTACTATAGGAGTATCCTAAGGGCCATATTTTTAAATTTATAATTTAAGTCATTGTTGAACTCATTTATCACAAATTATATGATTCATAAAAAATCCAACACATATGGGATAACTTAATAAATTTTAGGCCCTCTTTAGAGTATTGGCTATGTAGGCAGTACTCATTGACATAGGGGTCTTTGGGGTAGCTTGAAACTATATTACCACTAACCCATTTTTCCTAGAGCATCATTCAACGTCATTATGAATATGAAGAGCTAGGATTTTATCATTTGACAAGGAGTGATAGTCTATGACCTATATTTTAATTCACAAAAGTGAAAGTGAGGCAAAAACTAGAAGCATCCAAGTGTTCATTTCCTATTTTAATAAGTATTGCATACTAGACACCTGCATCTAATCTAGATAGAAGTATTGATGTAACCATCCCATTTTGACACATGTTTCTAAGGCCATATAGGCACTTAATACAAAATTTGGTGATTTCTCTAAAATATTATTAAATTCTACTTTATATATGTTCTAAATCTAGATCTATATAGCATCATAACCAGTTAAGTATCTTTTTTTCATTATCATTGCAATATTTAGCATAATTGTGTTTCCATATTTTTAGCATATCTCAACATAATAAATCCAATATATATTCTATATAATTTTAGCAAATAATTGGCATGTTATAGATATGTTTATCATCCTTAAGCTTATTCATTTCTATATTCTTAACCTTATCTATCCTCTTAGGATCCATATCCAATTTAGGGTTAAATGGGTAGAAATATGAGTGAAAGTAGAGTGAATAAAGTGTATATGATATGATATTAATGAAATATGACCTACATATATAGTGATCCAATACCTAAAACCAACCCTAAACTTTAATTTGATAGAATTTGCTAGGTCAGTACAAATTAAAGGAGATAACTTAAAAATAATAGTATTATCTATAGACATCCAATTCCTATCACTATTGTGCTGAAATTACCAATCTAAATGATATTTCATGACAACACACAATCTAGACCAAAATCACTAAAATGCTTTAAATCATTTAAAATTATCACATACATGTGTCGATTTATGTTAATGTGTCCCTGAATGGGGAAATGCATTTTATGTGATTATTATCTTTTCTTAAAACATTTTGAGTCAAATGACCACATAAAATGATTTCTTAGACCACTAAATTCTTCTAATTTAGAATCACACATCACGTGCATGTGTTATTTTTCACCCATGATACCATAACTAGGGTATTAACCTGTATTCAACTGACAACTTCTTCTAGTTATAACCCTAACTAAGGTATTACCCTAGACACAATGGACACCTTCTTCTGATTATAATCAAGTCAAATTATGACTCAATAGAATGATATTTCTAACTAGGTTGATTAAGCATGCAACAAATTTCCAAACAATTACATAAAATTAATCAAAGTCACTTAATAAAATTGATCTAAATTAAGAGGTTAAGTTTAAATTTCATAGTATTTTAGAATATCTATTTATTGTAAATTCATAATCTCAAAATTCAAAATATCAAGCTTATTCATCATTATTTTTATAAGTTGTCAAGCCACTTTAAAAATATTTGGATTGGGTGGAAGACATAATCATTTTGACCTTTGTCTCTCACATGGCCCTCATGGTTAGCCTAACTCAACTTAGGGTTAGTTTGAACTCAACCATGGTTAAATATAACATAACTAAACTTGGGTTAGAGTTTTTTTTAGAGGATATAAATACAAGGCCTACCCATTGATCTTTAAGATTTAGTTATACAATCTTATTATACAAAAATTATAATAGACAAGCTTCACATATCTACACAAATTGACAAATCTTGTGAGCTTAAGCAATTGGTACACTAGGAAATGATGGAAGATCATGCTACTCTTCACTAACATAGACTTAGATCACCAAATATGGAGAAAAACATGTTTCTTGTCCACTCTTATAAGGACAGATGCTACTTGGAAGGTTTGATTGTATTCCTTTCTTAATTAGCTCTTAGAATTCAATAGTAACACCCCTTAAGGGAGTAATCTTGATATTTCATTTTATTTATGCTTATTTTTAGAGCTTTTCTTGACTAGCACATGAAATAACACATTTCATAATAATTATCTAATTAGCCAAGCTAATAGAATGTTAAAGTCATAAGATAGGTTCAAAACTACATTGATCTATGTGATATAGTATAGGAATGGAAAAGGCGTTAAAAATATGGTACCATCCTATCCAATGCCATAGGGAATGAGGAAAACTAGCACAATTGAGTAGGATAAGATGAAATGAGATAAGTAGTATTAAAATATAAATAATTTGGACTAAGGAAGGAATGATTTAATGATGATATAAAAATAAAATTTATTTCAAATAATCTTGAGCTTAACCCACCCTATTCCAAATGCACCCTTTAAGTTGTGTACTTAATGAGATTAATGTTTGAAAAATTGCAACAAAATAAAGTGTTAGTAAATGATAAAGTTAAAAATATTATGTCTATAAAAAGTGTGCTAGATATTTTTCTCCATCAAGCATGGAAGGGTAGATAATGAGAAGCATATATGATGTATTATCAATAATCCAAGATGATTCATGACCCAAATTCTTAGTTTTTAAGGAAGATGCATAGGATCACAAAATGAAACTTTGTGATAATGGTTCTTAAGTCTAGAATGCTTACATAGGATTTAAATAGAGAGAAAAATAATAATCATCATATAAATTATGAGATTAGGATTAAATCATGAGATTTTTATGGAGTTAAAACATACCACCAACCATATGAATTCATTACACTATAAGGGAGGTGAAGACACTAACATATCACTAACCATCATGCAGTCAAGTGTAGAAGCATTTTCCGATCAATGTATTTGGTATAGGGTGAGATATATTTATTCTCCATCAAGAACATATGAGTAGATAATGATAAAAAATAAGGATGGATCAGTGATAATCCAAGACAAGATGTGACCCAAAGTCACAGTCTCAAGGAACTGGAGGAGATAGACTTCATGTCGTAAGAACAAAAGGAGAGGATGGACCAAGTAAATATAAAAATATGTCAAGAAGAAGGATCCCATTTAGAATCAAGGAGAGACCTATGAAAGAATATAACCCTTAAATTTTATGAGTCACATGGAAAATTATCCTAAATTTGATGTATAGAATTTATATAGAATAGAATGCCCTAAAGAAATGATGGATTGGTTTTTGGATATTGAGTGATATTTCATGTTATAATGTTTAGTGGACTCCATGAGGGTGGAGTATGCATATAAAAATTTGTGTGATAATGAATTATAAGGCTAGAAAAAATATCCAAGAAAGAAGGAGATGGAAAGGAAAGAAGAGGGTGTATAGTTGGGAACAATCAGTTTCCAAACCATTGACCCAAGTAGTGTATCTAAAAGGCTAGCTAAAATGGAGGAAAAAAATTGAATTTCACATGAGGGAACCTATAAATCTTCACTGCTAAAGTGAGGAAGAATGGGTTTTCATGAAGTATAACATGTGGGAGGAGTCAACATGGGAATATCATAGAGGCAAAAAATAGCCCCGTAAAATGATGGAAGATCAAGAGCTAATGTAATGAAGTAAGTTTTTAATAATAAGGTGCATAATGGAAGTGTGAAAGTAGTAGAGGCTAATTAGGAACCCCTTAATAGTAGAGTGAAATAGGTTAATATAATGTGGATATCATTTCACAATATATAGTGAAAGCACAAGATGATGCACTAGGTGTAGAATAAGTTTGCACGTAAACAAAGGTATAAAATGGAAACATGAAGAGATCGCATGTGTTCTTATTCATGGCATGGATAATATGTCAAAAGAAGAAGAGGGAACATTATATTATCATAGATAAAAAATATTATACATAATTTTTAGAAGAATAAATCATCATAAAGGATTGGATTAGTGTGTGACAATCATAGATCCTAAGGAAGGAAAGGATGTATAATATTCTTGACCAAAAGTAGAGACTTCCTTAGAGGAGGCATGTCATGAGGAGTTAGTTAAAGATGTTTATTAATGGGAAACATATTTGTTGAGAGCATAACTAGTATTTTTTGAGTGTATTAGAAACTAAGGTTGGGTGTATATGCCTAAATGTACACTACTGGAAATGGAAAAGATGGAGTGAAAACCAATAGAAAAGGTATGCTAGGCACAAGGATGTAGAGGTGGAAGAGTGAAATCCTATTTGAATGGGGAATTTTTATAAATCCCAAAGGGAATAAGATAAAAATGTATCAGTATACAACTAAACCTAAGTTTTCTCAAAGATAATAGAGAATCACACTCGGAAGAGACATGTGAAATGAAAACAGATGGAGGATAGTTGGGATAGACCAGCTAGAGTGTGTAAAGTTAGGATTTTTACCAAAGAAGAAAATCACTTACAAGAAAGGTTGAAATGGTGTGTGCAGAAAGTCTCATAGATAGGTATGAAAGGATTATCATCATTCTCAAAGGGGAAAGTGAGAATATTTGAAAAGAGAATATAAAATTTAATTTTCAAATAATAAGGACAATAATTTTTGTATATAATGTGGAAAAGATATTAAATGAGGTTCCCAAAGTTAGCCTAAATTTGATAAGGAAATCACAATATTTATTTTTCAAGAGTCAAAAAGGCCACTAGAGGAAGAGAGATAAAAGTATTATCCTAAATCTGATTAGGATGGAAAAATTTCCATTGTAAATATCAAGGCATGAGACTATTAGCCTAAAGTTGACAAGGGAATGAGATTGAAAAGGATATGAGTTTGGGTACACAAAACATAGTGAATAATGACAAAATAAGAAGATAAGACGGGAGGTGATTAATCCCAAATAGACTTGCATGCCACTAAGGGAATCAAGCAAGATAAAATATATAAGGATGAGGGTAGTGGAATAACTTCACATACATACGCTATGACAAATATATGGAATAATGGTGTGCAATTATCCCACTTACTATAAAAATATAAGGAAGAATGTGCACATATAGATGATCTCTATAAGGTGCACAAAATAAGAAAAATAAAATGTATGAAGACCTTTTGGTAAATATGTACAAATAGAAGTGGGTGCAAAACCATAGGATTTTAAAGTGGATATAAACCCAAAAGGTTAAACCAAGGTGGGAGAAGACCCACAAGAGAAGAATGAATAGGAAAAGAGTGTGTGGGGAGGAAGTTATGTAGTGTGAAAAATAGAAGTGTAAAACACACTTAGTGGATGTGGATGGACAAATGTGGGTATAGATTTACAAATATTAAAAAGGAGTAAAATGACTAAGAGTGGAGGTATCGAGGCTTGGAAAAGGATTTTAGTTTATGGCTTAATGAAGGTGTAAAGGAGGAAAAACTAAGTGATCTTTCTCAAGTGCCACATCAGGTGGAGGGGGACATCATGGTCAAAGATTCTAACTTGAAGTATGGTTATACCAATCCAACCCTATTTTTAAGAATTAAATTTCATTTTAAATAACTAATGAGTATAATGTAAGATCGTTCTAAGTGAATTAGAAATCTTACATTTCCCAAAATATAGATTCAATTATTCAAATAAATATACCAAATCTAGGTGTGTGCAGTAGTGTGGAAAAAATTTAGAGAGGTTATTCTAGACTATAAAATATTACACTTACATGGAAATAATGTAACTGATAGTTGCATAATAAGTTGGAGAGTAAAAAAGGGGTTACAATTTTTGGCTTTGGCTAAGGAAAGTAGTAGGCATGAATAATCTATGATCACATAAGGGCATTAGGTATTAGAAACAAGGCATAAAATTAAAGTCTCACACAATAGTGAGTGAAGGGATAGGAACCTTCAAGGCTTGAGGAAAAGGCAAAATATGCGTTCACTAAAAATGCATAGCATAAGATCAATAAAGGTTGTAACTAAAGTTAAGTTCAGACTTACATGATTAAAGTGCAAAGAGTTGAGATTATCAATGATTCTTATCATATCAATATGCAAATATATTTTATGAGTGATGAAGTGTGCATAGTGTGAGATAGGTTAGTGAAGGATATATTAGGTACTTAGTAATAATTGATGATGGCACATCAAAAAGAGAGTCTAAGACAAGTGCATGCAAAACCCAAGTGGAGGACAATGTGATGAACAATTAGCTACAAGGAATAACACTTGGACTTCCCTTAAGCTATGTTGTTATTATAGATGACATGATAGAAAAAAATTAAATTTGATGATATCTATTGTATGTGGATATGATCTAAAATTATCCATACATGTGTAGTAAGAGGTCCATAAAAGGCTACACTAATTCTAGGGTGGGTCTACATATTTTTTTAGAGCCTAAAAATTTTATCAAAATACCATTAATTATAGTTTTTGGTTTATTGCATGGGAATTCAAAAAATTAACCAAACACATATGGCAATAAATTAGGGTTCAGACCAAGAATTTTTAACACTCGAAATCCAAGGAAGAGACTTTATTAGATAAATCCCTTATAATTAAGGAAACTTGGCAAAAAAGATAAAGCATGTATCCTTGAGTGTATGGTAGTTTGAGTAGACCACAATAAAAAAAAATTATATCAAAGTATATGGATATAATTAAGTATATTAAAGAGCTAAATGTAAAGCTTTTAAGCTAATAATATCATGTAACAACCTGAAATAAATAAATAAAATAGAAATAGTTTGATGGCAAGATCCATTATGAGAAACTATGAGGTTTGTGTGGTTAAGGCTTCCCTTCATTGTGACCCCTAACCATGAACTCACCATAGTCACAAATCCATTTCAAAACATTTTAGATGATAGTACATATACAGTGAGTAATAAAGAATATAATACTAGCTAAGTTCCTTATCTTTTGGTTATTTATATAATTAATAATTTCAATCAATCTCTATTAATAAATTAATATTTATGTATTTTATGTTATATCTTACACAGTTTGAATTTCATTAGTTTTCACATATTTAAATCTCATAAATCCAAATTAATTTAAGACAATCTAGTGACACTTGCTTTTGTTGATTCCTCCATAATACCTCCATCATAGGTTATTCTAGTGGAAATAATGCATACCTATGAAGTTGGAGAGTCAATAAAAGATAATGAAAAAGATCCAACTCTAAAATTAATGTTTAGTCAAGAGCTATTAAAATAAATATTGTAGACATCTAAATCACAAGAAAAGAAGAAACCAAATTTTCCTTTATCAGACAATTTAGAAGATTGTGATTAAATATTTATAGAATAAGAGGATAGTGATAATGATGAGAATTAAATTTTAGAAAACATAGATGATTATTCATCTCATCAAAATTTTACCCTTATTGGTCCAAGAGAGTATCAAGATGATTCAAACATGGTCATCACCAATAAATTAGAATGTTCCTTTCTCATGTAATCAAAGTTAACTAAGGATAATTAACCCCTTCAAACCAATCATGAGGGTACAAATGAATATACTTTTTTCGACATTAATTCACCACATTATTCTTTCATAATACATTCTCCATTAAAATAACATGTTGTGAGATCCAACATGACTAGAACACAAGAGGAACAACACACTGCATAATGTATCAAAGGTGAATGTATAATTTTTGTGCAAAATTTGGTAAACAATGTAGAATTCATGGATATATAAACTTATATCAATTTATGGGTAACTATTATAAAATATAAATTGAGTATTATATTATATATGTTAATTCAAAATAATCTAATTATTCTACCTTTTTCTCGATATATAGCTTTGGGTTGAATATCAAATCAATAAAGGAAGTCATTTTGTATTTATCATAGAATATTTAGGCATAGAACATCATAGAATATTTAGGCATAGAACTTATGTTTTTGCAACATTACATCAAAATATTTATAATTTTAAGAATAAATGGATGATCATAATAATATAGGTGCAATAAAAGTCACTGATAATATTTGCTAACAAGACTAAATATAGGAATAAATCATATAGAGTATAAATGTATATGAAAGAAACCATTAATTCTTTAGGTATACATTGAGGTTTATTATTTTCAAAAGATTAAAATTTATGAGGAAGAAAGATAAAATATATGAAACAAATTATTTTTACAATAATTGGGTCACATGATAGATAAATTACAACACATTATACATTATGAAAGATCAATAGTTAATATTACATTAAGGTGCATAATGGAAGTGTGAAAGTATTAGAGGCCAATTAGGAACCCCTTAATAGTAGAGTGGAATAGGTTAATATAATGTGGATATCATTTCACAATATATAGTGAAAGCACAAGATGATGCACTAGGTGTAGAAAACATTTGCACGTAAACAAAGGCATAAAATGGAAACCTGAAGAGATCGCATGTGTTCTTATGCATGGCATGGATAATATGTCAAAAGAAGAAGAGGGAACATTATATTATCATAGATAAAAAATATTATACACAATGTTTAGAAGAATAAATCATCATAAAGGATTGGATTAGTGTGTGACAATCATATATCCTAAGGAAGGAAAGGATGTATAATATTCTTGACCAAAAGTAGAGACTTCCTTAGAGGAGGAATGTCATGAGGAGTTAGTTAAAAATGTTGTTTAATGGGAAACATATTTTTTGAGAGCATAACTAGTATTTTTTGAGTGTATTAGAAACTAAGGTTAGGTGTATATGCCTAAATGTACACTATTGGAAATGGAAAAGATGGAGTGAAAACCAATAGAAAAGGTATGCTAAGCACAAGGATGGAGAGGTGGAAGAATGAAATCCTATTTTAATGGGACATTTTTATAAATCCCAAAGGGAATAAGATAAAAATGTATCAGCATACAACTAAACCTAAGTTTTCTCAAAGATAATAGAGAATCACACTCGAAAGAGACATGTGAAATGAAAACAGATGGAGGATAGTTGGGATAGACCAGCTAGAGTGTGTAAAGTTAGGATTTTTACCAAAGAAGAAACTCACTTACAAGAAAGGTTGAAATGGTGCATGTAGAAAGTCTCACAGATGGGTATGAAAGGATTATCATCATTCTCAAAGGGGAAAGTGAGAATATTTGAAAAGAGAATATAAAATTTAATTTTCAAATAATAAGGACAATAATTTTTGTATATAATGTGGAAAATATATTAAAATGAGGTGCCCAAAGTTAGCCTAAAGTTGATAAGGAAATCACAATATTTATTTTTCAAGAGTCAAGAAGGCCACTAGAGGAAGAGAGATAAAAGTATTATCCTAAATATGATTAGGATGGCATAATTCCCATTGTAAATATCAAGGCATGAGACTATTAGCCTAAAGTTGACAAGGGAATGAGATTGAAAAGGATATTAGTTTGGGTACACAAAACATAGTGAATAATGACAAAATAAGAAGATAAGATGGGAGGTGATTAATCCCAAATAGATTTGCATGCCACTAAGGGAATCAAGCAAGATAAAATATATAAGGATGAGGGTAGTGGAATAACTTCACATACATACGCTATGATAAATATATGGAATAATGGTGTGCAAGTATCCCACTTACTATAAAAATATAAGGAAGAATGTGCACATATAGAGGATCTTTATAAGGTGCACAAAATAGGAAAAATAAAATGTAGGAAGACCTTTTGGTAAATATGTACAAATAGAAGTGGGTGCAAAACCATAGGATTTTAAAGTGGATATAAACCCAAAAAGTTAAACCAAGGTGGGAGAATACCCAAAAGAGAAGAATGAATAGGAAAAGAGTGTGTGGGGAGGAAGTTATGTAGTGTGAAAAATAGAAGTGTAAAACACACTTAGTGGATGTAGATGGACAAATGTGGGTATAGATTTACAAATATTAAAAAGGAGTAAAAGGACTAAGAGTGGAGGTATCAAGGCTTAGAAAAGGATTTTAGTTTATGGCTTAATGAAGGTGTAAAGGAGGAAAAACTAAGTGATCTTGCTCAAGTGCCACATCAGGTGGAGGGGCACATCATGGTCAAAGAATCTAACTTGAAGTATGGTTATACCAATCCAACCCTATTTTTAAGAATTAAATTTCATTTTAAATAACTAATGAGTATAATGTAAGATCGTTCCAAGTGAATTAGAAATCTTACATTTCCCAAAATATAGATTCAATTATTCAAATAAATATACCAAATCTAGGTGTGTGCAGTAGTGTGGAAAAAAATTGGAGAGGTTATTCTAGACTATAAAATATTCCACTTACATGGAAATAATGTAACTAATAGTTGCATAATAAGTTGGAGAGTAAAAAAGGGGTTACAATTTTTGGCTTTGGCTAAGGAAAGTAGCAGGCATGAATAATCTATGATCAAATAAGGGCATTAGGTATTAGAAACAAGTCATAAAATTAAAGTCTCACAAAATAGTGAGTGAAGGGATAGGAACCTTCAAGGCTTGAGGAAAAGGCAAAATATGAGTTCACTAAAAATGCATAGCATAAGATCAATAAAGGTTGTAACTAAAGTTAAGTTCAGACTTACATGATTAAAGTGCAAAGAGTTGAGATTATCAATGATTCTTATCATATCAATATGCAAATATATTTTATGAGTGATGAAGTGTGCATAGTGTGAGATAGGTTAGTGAAGGATAAATTAGGTACTTAGTAATAATTGATGATGGAACATCAAAAAGAGATTCTAAGACAAGGGCATGCAAAACCCAAGTGGAGGACAATGTGATGAACAGTTAACTACAAGGAATAACACTTGGACTTCCCTTAAGCTAGGTTGTTATTATAGATGACATGATAGAAAAGAATTAAAGTTGATGATATCTATTGTATGTGGATATGATCTAAAATTATCCATACATGTGTAGTTAGAGGTCCATAAAAGGCTACACTAATTCTAGGGTGGGTCTACATATTTTTTTAGAGCCTAAAAATTTTATCAAAATACCATTAATTATAGTTTTTGGTTTATTGCATGGGAATTTAAAAAATTAACCAAACACATATGGCAATAAATTAGGGTTCAAACCAAGAATTTTTAACACTCGGAATCCAAGGAAGAGACTTTATTAGATAAATCCCTTATAATTAAGGAAACTTGGCAACAAAGATAAAGCATGTATCCTTGAGTGTATGGTAGTTTGAGTAGGCCATAATAAAAAAAAATTATATCAAAGTATATGGACATAATTAAGTATATTAAAGAGCTAAATGTAAAGCTTTTAAGCTAATAATATCATGTAACACCCTGAAACAAATAAATAAAATAGAAATAGTTTGATGGCAAGATCCATTATGAGAAACTATGAGGTTTGTGTGTTTAAGGCTTTCCTTCATTTTGACCCCTAACCATAAACTCACCATAGTCACAAATCCATTTCAAAACATTTTAGATGATAGTACATATACAGTGAGTAATACAGAATATAATACCAGCTAAGTTCCTTATCTTTTGGTTATTTACATAATTAATAATTTCAATCAATCTCTATTAATAAATTAATATTTATGTATTTTATGTTATATCTTACACAGTTTGAATTTCATTAGTTTTGACATATTTAAATCTCATAAATCCAAATTAATTTAAGACAATCTAGTGACACTTGCTTTTGTTGATTCCTCCATAATACCTCCATCATAGGTTATTCTAGTGGAAATAATACATACCTATGAAGTTGGAGAGTCAAGAAAAGATAATTAAAAAGATCCAACTCTAAAATTAATGTTTATTCAAGAGCTATTAAAATAAATATTGTAGACATCTAAAACACAAGAAAAGAAGAAACCAAATTTTCCTTTATCAGACAATTTAGGAGATTGTGATTAAATATTTATAGAATAAGAGGATAGTGATAATGATAAGAATTAAATTTTAGAAAACATAGATGATTATTCATCTCATCAAAAATTTACCCTTATTGGTCCAAGAGAGTATCAAGATGATTCAAACATGTTCATCACCAATAAATTAGAGTGTTCCTTTCTCATGCAATCAAAGTTAACTAAGGATAATTAACCCCTTCAAACCAATCATGAGGGTACAAATGAATATACTTTTTTCGACATTAATTCACCACATTATTCTTTCATAATACATGCTCCATTAAAATAACATGTTGTGAGATCCAACATGACTAGAACACAAGAGGAACAACACACTGCATAATGTATCAAAGGTGAATGTATAATTTTTGTGCAAAATTTGGTAAACAATGTAGAATTCATGGATATATAAACTTATATCAATTTATGGGTAACTATTATAAAATATAAATTGAGTATTATATTATATATGTTACTTCAAAATAATCTAATTATTCTACCTTTTTCTCGATATATAGCTTTGGGTTGAATATCAAATCAATAAATGAAGTCATTTTGTATTTATCATAGAATAATTGGGCATAGAACTTATGTTTTTGCAACATTACATCAAAATATTTATATTTTTGAGAATAAATGGATGATCATAATAATATGGGTGCAATAAAAGTCACTGATAATATTTTATAACAAGACTAAATATAGGAATAAATCATATAGAGTATAAATGTATATGAAAGAAACCATTAATTCTTTAGGTATACATTGAGGTTTATTATTTTCAAAAGATTAAAATTTATGAGGAAGAAAGATAAAATATATGAAACAAACTATTTTTACAATAATTGGGTCACATGATAGATAAATTACAACACATTATACATTATGAAAGATCAATAGGTAATATTACATTATTGATTTCTTATGGTATAAATGTTATGGATACACTGATATTTGTGATGTGTACTAGTAGATAATCCTAGGCTACACCTAGACAATAATGGTTGGATTAAATTCAAGCTACAATAAATATTCCAAATAAATATATTACATTCATGTTTGAAATTAATACAATCAAAATTCACGATGATGAAAGCAACAAGGACCAAAATATTAAAGACTCAAGGACAAGTGAAATGACATTATTTCATAATATGGATCATGATCCCTTATATACAATTTAATAAATTTTAATATGTATGCATAATATCCAAGAAAATAAAAAAAGAAAAGATGAAGGTTATCAACATATAAAGACATGATGATGATTATCATTATGATGATATATGGGTATTTGTTGAGAATGAATTTTTTCATCCCTTAGATTCCATCATAGGATTGTGAGATTCAAATAATTTATCTACTTTAAAAAAAATAAAAAAATAATATGTTCACAAAATCAAAATCATGGGTTATGCATGACAAGCTTTATTAGTTTCATAAATTAGTCATGATTATTTATCATATGTACATGTTATATTACATATTTAATCTCTATGCATATGTTTTTCATAATATACATGATTGACATGTAGGATATACAAGTTATATATGATACATGTACATTCAAATGTATGAATTTCCTTGTACCTATGGTCTACCTTTATAAATTTATGTTATGCCTACATTGGGGGCATATTGGTACTTGTTGGTGGTCTAGATTGGACCCTAACTAAAAATGGGGATTGTTCAGGTCCTCTTTCTCAACCTAGTCCAACATGGGACTGACCCCAAGATGTGGGTCACTTAAACTTGGGTCAAACCTCTAGAGAAGGCTGGATTCCTCTTTGATTTATCACCTAAACTAGACCTAATACTAGCTCTTTCTTGGAAAAGGGAGAGAAATTGACGATAATTTATAAAAGCATGTAAAAAAAAAGGTGATGCACCAAATGTTTTGATCCTTCTAATTATAAAGCACACACTATAAGACACATTCAAAACTATAAAAGAAAAATTCATTCACTCTTTAATCAATTTCACATAAGTATTTCACACAAAGGCATGGATTAGCTATTAACCTAGCATAAGGGGAAATTATCCACTTCCACACTGATCAAAATACTATGTATGCACTTAGAATAACCTATGAAAACTACGAAAACACTGCATAAAGGTGAGAAAACTTAGATAAAGGCAAGGAAACTAGATATTCACTTGAACACATCAATGAATTCATGAGACACACTTTAACTTAGCTTTTAAAATAAAGGAATTAAGTCTTTATTTCATCAAAGAGGTGTTACAGTGTAAATATTGGTAAAGTCTAGTCATGCCAAAGAGAGAAATCTATTTTCAAGGCTAGGAGCTTGTATATATTGAAGAATGGGATGATATAGATGGGAAAGGATGCCCAAAATAATGGATAAGGGGTCATTATGATCAATATTTTTGATAATTTGGCATTGATTTTATTAGTTTGGATCATCATGTTCAGAATACTTCTGGAAAATGGCCATAACAACCATATTAGTCCCTTTCCATCTATTTTTGGTCTACATCAATGCTCCTTACAATTGAAATGGTGAAATCAAGTCATTTTTAAAATTAATTCCAATGTCCAAGTCATTTATAATAGTTATATAAATCTTTTGAAATCTCCTTCCAATGTTGATTCCATTACAATAACTTAATCAATCTATTTTTATCTTGGAAGCATCAATTACTCCTCACTAGCTCCTTACTAGTTCATCTCTGGCATTAAAGAATAGAGGAAATGGGTCATAATCATGTTACTAGATTTGATGAAGAAATAATTGAAATTGATGTGTGTACCTTCATGTCATCCCTTTTTAATATTATCTCTAGTTTGACCTTGAATGAATTGGTTTTGACTTTTAATATTTGCCCTTGATTTTGATCTGAGCTCTCCATATTGTGCCAAATCAAAGCTCTCCATTTGATCCATAGGATCCTAATGAATCTTTGACCTCTCATACATCATAGATATTCTTCAATATGATTAAATGTATACCATTGATCTTATGTTAGTTTAACATACTTATGACACTTGGTAGCCTCTCATTTACCTTCAAGATCCATTGACCTATTGATTCATTGCTTATCATTAGATCTTTGTGTATAAATGAGCATGCACCATTAATTTGCCTCAACCTACTATCATCTATCCATTGATGTTTGCTATTTGATCTCTATCAAGATACCCAAGATCTTGTCACTTTTTAGCTTCTCACTTATGTTGACCTTTTGACTTGATACTCATCACTGATCTTGATTGTGTGATTGAACATGTGTTGTTAGATCTTGGGACCCATTGACATCTATTAGATCACCATTTTCCATTAGATATTTGGTAAAAATGAACATTAACCATTTGTCTTGATCATTTTAATTCCAATGGCTATTTTATGAGGCTTGAACTTGATGTTTGCATACCCATTTCATTTTTCAGTATTAACTTTAAAGCTTTGTATCTTGAGATAACAAGCTCATCAAGATATGAATTTTGTAGAGAATGTTCAAGGCGAAAAGAAATTTATGTCCATGCATTTATTTTGACCTAAGAGGCTTTCTAATAATATTTATAAAATGCACAAATGAGTTGACCAGTCCATTTTTGCATGACATTTTGACGACAATTTGGCTCTTATAGGCTTGTCTAAGTCATTTTTTATCATCTTTGAAGGCTTATATATGTAGATAGGAATTGCACTAAAGAACCAAACCTATAGGTAATCATTAGGGCACAAAATACATCATCTTAAGTAACTCTTAAGACTATATATTCTAAGTTTAAAATTATAGGGTGATAATTTGATCTGTGGGGGTAAAATTGACAATATTCTAATGACTCAGTTGGGAAGCATGCCTGGTTGCTTGAGAACCAAACCATTTGCATGACTTTTGGACTCATAAATTAATGAAAAGATTGATTCATGGCTATAAACAACCCCTTTGACTTGAAAATATAATTAATTCCTCCAAAATAAATAAGGAAACATAGAAAGTAAGGAAACTAACGAACTCCAATAACTCAAGTTGATGCATCAGTTCTAGGGCAGGAAATTCAAGAGAAACATGCATTATTGTTTCCTTACCATATACCAACTTGTAAGGAGAGTTGGATATTAACCTTTTTTAGGTGATCTTATCAACCCATAGAGCTAAATTTAATTTGAGATGCCATGACCTCTGATTATCTTGAATTTTTATTTTTATGATCTTCAACAGGTTCTTATTGGTGGATTCAACAAGATCATTTCCTTTGGGATAGTAGTTTGATGAAATGATAAGTAAAACCCATGTTGAACTACCCATTGGATAATTTTATACCCCACAAAGGCCATAGAATTATTAAAAATAATAGTTGAAGGGACTCCAAACCTAGTAAACAAACCTTCATATAAATTTAGAGCATTCGACTCATTTGCTTCCTTCAATGCCACTTTTTCTGTCCACCTAGTAAAGCAGTATGTGGTAGTTAGTATCCATTTATGACCTAAGATAGAAAGGGGGTTAATGAGACTAATAAAATCCAATACCCATTGGATAAAGGGATAATCCACTATAATTGGTTGGATAGGTAAGGCTAAAAGCTTCACCTTCCCTACAAACATAGCACATTGCCTACATTTCCTAACCCATTCATGACAATCACCAAATAATATTGGCCAATAATACCCACCTCTCATCATCTTTTGGGTTGTGGTCCTTGCTAAATAATTTCCTCCACCATATCCATCATGAAACTCTTCAATTAGCCTTTCCTTTTAATTTTTTTCAATCCATCTTAACAGCATGCCATTAATATCTTTCTTGAATAAAACACCATCAACAAGAAGAAATGGAATAGATTGCAATCTAAAATATCATATTTTTGAATGGGTTAGGTGAGAGGGATAAATACCATCTTATAGATATATTACCAAATCATGATACCAACTAGAAGGTGAGGTATGATCAAGTGCAACTTCCTCATCAGTTAACACCATAACCACC
This sequence comes from Torreya grandis, assembly GCA_037957365.1. Classification (NCBI taxonomy): domain Eukaryota; kingdom Viridiplantae; phylum Streptophyta; class Pinopsida; order Cupressales; family Taxaceae; genus Torreya; species Torreya grandis. The sequence goes on from JARHVA010002454.1 coordinate 343,061, forward strand.
TCATTGGCTTTTTATAAGTCCTGGGATAGATGCTCACAAAGTCCTTTGCCTCTAACCAAATTTATGACCTTGATCTCCACATCATACTCCATTAAATTTTTTATCCAAACAACTATTTTCTCATTTATGTCCTTGTTTAAGAGAAACTCCTTGATACTTGGATGGGCAACCATTAGGTGTATCTTATTGTTAGACAACAAGTATCTAAACTTCTTGAGAGACCTTATGACTAAAAGTACATGCTTTTCAACAAAAGAGTACCTTATTTCATATTCTTCCAAGCCTTGATTGAATAATACTATTGGTTTCTCTAAGGCCTCATGGTTTTGTTGCATAAGAATGCCTAAAATGGTGTCAATGTTAGCATAGGTGTATATAATGAATTCTTTTGATAATATAGGTTCACGACCGTAGGAGCACTAACCATGACTTTCTTAATCTCCTCAAAACTCCTTATTCCTTCATTAGACCAACTAAAGCTCTAATTCTTATTTAGTATGGTTGTAAGTGGCTTAGCTAAAGTGGTAAAAAATGGAGTGTATCTCCTGATAAAATTGATCTCTCCCAAGAAACTTTACAAACATATTTTGTGCTTTGGCAAGGAAAGTGCAAGAATTGAGACTATCTTTTTAGGATCTATGCTTAGACCATGTTTTGAAACTATATGTCTAAGAATATTACCTTCATGAACTAATAAAACACACTTTTTGGGATTCAAAGATACCCCAAATTGTCTATAGCTTTCAAAAACTTGCTAAGGTGAACCATGTGCTCACTTGCATTCTTTAAAAATATTATTATATCATCCAAATAGACCAGCATAGACTTATTAAGAAGGCCCTAGAATACCATATCCATGGCTCTCCAAAAGGTTTCTCCAGCATTAGATAGACCAAAGGGTATCTTTATATATGAAAATGTCCCCACTTTTTGGTGAAGGATATCTTGAATTGGTCTTCTTCCTTAACCAAAATCTAGTTCTAGCCACTATAGCCATCCAACAAGGAGAACCTTTCTAAACCTATAACCAATTGTAAAAAAAAATCCATAGATGTTAGTGCATAGGGGTCTTTAAGGGAAGCTTTATTTAGGTCATAAAAGTTTGTAGACACCTAAATCTGGCCACCAATGACCTCTAACTAGGCTTTTGACCAATTGCTACCTAAAGTGCACAATTTGGCCTAAAAACACTAAAATGCATTAAATGAGTTGAAATTGATATATTCAAGTGCCAATTTTGGCTAGAGTATCATTAAATGGGTCAATGTAATTTATGGGATAGATAACTTTGATCAGATCATTTCGAGTCAAAGTCTTAATTTTGCATCTAGGTGCTTTGGATTGCTCTTTTTTGTCAAATCTCTTGCATGAGACACGTGCCTTTGTTATTTGGTGTTGGTAACATCCTAAATGGGATAATGGATCCAATGCACCTAACATTGACTTTCAATTCTAATCCAGTCAAATTTTGGACCAATAACAAGACATTTTGACCAATTTGAGTAATTTTTGCACAAAGTGCTTAATCATGCTTAAGAGATAATTAAACTAAATTACAGCCTAATTAATAATTCCATGGAAACTTATTAAATACTTATTTTTAGAAATGAATATTAAATATTGTTGTTTCCAAAATCAGCTTAGCTCATTTTGGAACAACCCCTTGCAAAACTTGTCTGTTTCGCTCTTTGTCTCTCTAAGTCTGCTTTCAAGACAGGTTTTTCTCATTCTCATTTTGGCTCAAACTGACATTGTTTAAAACTCATAACATCTTTTCATTACGTTTTCTCTAAAATGTGAAAGTTGTTATGGTCTCGATGCGATCAAGAGACCAAATTTTGGCTTTTTTAGAGTTAGCCATTTTCTTCTATTTTTGTGCACGAGCGGCAAATTTTGCCGCCCATGCATATTTCTTCTTTGAAATGTAGGATCAACAAAATTTACCACCCCTGCATCTGGACCTACACGAGCAGTAAATTTTGCCACCCCTACATCTGGACTTGCATGAGTGGCAAATTTTGCCACCCCTACATTTTTTTCATCTCTCACATGCAAGAGCGGCGAAATTTACCGCCCCTACATGTCCCTTCTAATTTTTAGTGCAATGGTGGTGATTTTTTCTACCCTTGCACTACCTCAATTTTCATGCATATCATTTATTACCACATGCACTGGGTTGTTGGGGTCGATTTTCACCCCATTTAATCTAATTTTAACCTCATTTTGCTTCATTCCTCCTCTCTTCCTCCTACCCTCTGCATCTAGACGATCCAGTGAACAGGTAAAAGTGCATTTTAGTGGATTTGAGCTCGTGGCGCATGTGGTTTTCTAGGTAGGTTTTGAATTTGATGTTTATTTCTATTTCAGTCTTCTCTTTTAAGTTTGCTTTCATTTTTGTTTTTGTTTTTTATTAGTTCTTCTCTTCCCTGTCAGCTTCCTCTCTTTCTCCCTTGTGCGTGGGCAGCGATTTTTGCCACCCTAGCTGTGCCTTACCCTCATGACTTGCATGGGCAGTGAAATTTGCCACTGACATAGGTCAAGATGCATGGGTAGCAAATTTCACCACCCATGCAATTTCTTAAAAAATATGCATGGGTGGTGAAATCCACCACCTGTGCCTCATGTTTGTCCCCTCACATGTGCGGGCAGTGATTTTCACCGCTCGTGTCTTTTCTCCTCGACCTGCATGGGCGGTGAAATTTGCCGCCGATGTAGGATAAAGTGCATGGGTGCTGAATTTTTTTACCCCTGACTTTCCCCCTAAACCTACATGGGTGGTGAATTTCACCACCCATGCTCCTTTTGGTTCCTCTCCTTCATGCAAGGGTGGAAAAATTTGCCACCCGTGCATGCCAAGTCCATTCCACATGCTTGGGCGGTGAATTTTGCCACCCTTGCATTTTTTCCTCCAAATTTCTCCAACTCTGGAGAGATTTTTATCTTTTTTTTACCTCTTCCTCCCCTTTTTTTCCTCATTTTTTCACTCAATTTTTGACCCAGCCCTACTAAATGCCCTTCCTTGGTCATGATCACCCAATGTGTGAATTCCCCAATTTGCCCACTGTTCCCTAATTACACGATCATGATTACAGTCCCCCTTGAAGATTCTTGTTTGTTGGCACCTACTCAATCAAGACCAATTCCAATGACTGAGGCTTCTCTAAAAAATTCAAAATCCATGAAGTACCGGTACCAAGGCATTTTTTTGATCACCTCGATCACCTCTAATGTCGACGACATTAGAGATACAGAGATTCGCCACATGGATATGGCTGAGTTCATGACTAGAACTAAGGCAATGAACCCAAGCAATAAAATGAAGAGGATCATCAAGAGTAACATTCATCTAGTTGCCACTTTCCCAATAGTGGCACATCATACGGAGTTCATCCTCCAGTGCACACAATTCTACAATAGGGAGACCAGATCAGTCTCTGATGCCAGTGGCAATGTAATAATTCAGCTAGACCCTGAATTCATTGATAAAGTATTCATGTACCCTCCTACTACTGAAGTACTAAGGATTGACTTCATAGAAGCACAAAAATAGTATGACAAGGATCCCGAGAGGGCAAAGAAAGTGATGAATCATAGGTGGCTAAAGACTCCTAAGACTAACTTGTCCAGGTGGCCATGAAATTTCCTAAGGAGTGATTTCATTGAATAATTTGGTGACTTGATTACTCTTCTCAGCCGAGTGCGAGGCCTCCCATCTTCCTCACAATTCCATGAATGGATGTATTCCTTCATCAAGATCATCCTCCAAAAGAAGCAAGACATCTTCTGGGGTGAGCAGATCAGCAACGCTCTTCATAAGCAGTTGACCAAGGTATCAACTACTTCTAAGTTCTATATGACTTCATACTTGGTGTACATAGCTACTTCAATGTGAACCTTTCCAGGTTTGACAACTAAAGGAGATAGGAAGACCACCCCAGTCTACTCATATTACCCTCAGTTAACACTGCAAGGATCAATCTATCATTTTAGGAGGGTAAATGACACCTTCTTCATGGTATTTTTGTGCCACTTTGACCCTCAGCTTGAATAGAAAAGAATATTTGATGAAGCTTGGACAGTCGTCAACAACTATGGTTGTATGTTCCTACAATTTCCCTCCTTCTACTATCTTCAGGTTGGCTTTTTCCAAGGCTATCCCTATATGCTCCCCAAGTTTCCTTTTGATAAGTTAGTCCTAATAGAGCTATGTAGACAAATGGTTATCGTACACACTAGGTAGATGAAACTAAAAAAGTTAGGTTTCAATTTTTCAATCAAAATTGGTAGATACTCAATTTTGACTGTAGCCAAAGCAAAGGTCATGGAGAGAGAGATGCAATTGGTTACTATGAAACAGTTCAAGAGGAGAGATAATTTCAACTATAGGGGTGTAAAGGACATGATCAGAAGAAAGACTCAGTTTCATGAGCCTATGATCAAAGACATTTGGGTAGACCTGATGACAGCCAAAGAAATCAAGAAGATGGACTATAGCAGGCTGACCCTAGAATAGATCAAATATTTGGGGCTTGTGGATATTCCCTCTAATTTGGTCGATGATAAGAATATTATCAACAGTAAGTACCTGGCCAAGAAGGTTGTTGACTCTCCTCTTCCTCCTATCTAGTGGTCCCAAAAAGAATTGACTTCTTTAAGGAAGAGATTTGAACTAATATTGGCTAACACCAATGATTAGTTAACAGCCAAAGAGATCACACTGAAAGAGTTTACCACAAGATCAGAGGCCAAATTCTAATCAGAAATGAGGAAGAAGGCAGAAAATAGGACTAAGAACAAAGGTGATGTTCCTTCTCCATCTAGGCCTCACAAGCCTAGAATCATCTTTATTTTCAAGAAATTGAAGGTTGTTGAGGATTCTGAATCAACGGCTAAGAGAGTTGGAGAAAAAAGCTCCCAAGAATAGGCAGCTCAATAAATAGAGACAGATGATAAGCCCTCAGAGTAGCAAAAAATGAGCCTCTACCTTCCCAAAAAGGGGCACAGCCACTTACAGACGTCTCTCCTTCACCACCTCTATCTCCTATTAGTGTTCCTTCTTCTAGAGCCGCCTCTCTTTCCAAATTCATGTTTGGAGATCCTCAAGGTGTTTCTGGAGATACTCTTCACTCCTCAAGTTCTATTCCTAGTCTGACATCTCCTTCTTTCAATCTAGGATAAAGTTATTCCCTTGATCAATCAATGACTAGTACGATTTCACCAGTTACTCTAACTGTGACCACTATTACCACTAGTAGTGTAGAAGTTACCATAGTAACACCAGCTATAGGAACCATTGCCATAGTAAGTACTTCTTCTCTCCCTCCTTGGATTTCAGCTTTCACATCCAAAAGAAAGAAGCTAGCCATCTCTACAGATGACTTTGATTTTGGCAAGTTAGTGCCAGTGAAAGCCAAGGCCCCTAAGAGACCAAGGATCCTTTCAAAATTGGTTAAGGAAAAGGGGCATAAATTTTTGGAAATAGCTAAACCACCGCAGGATGCAACCCTTGAGGATTTTGACAAGAGCAGCTATTCTATTTCTCATGTTGAACTTGGAAAAGTTACTCATAAAGGTGTGAAGAGCGATCTATAGTCTGCAATGGACATCATGGTCCAGAAATTTGATAGAGAAAAGGAAATAAAGGATTACTATAAGGCCAAGGTAGAGAAATTGATTGTAGTAGTAAGAAAATTCACCCTTGTCCCTAAAACGGCAACCCTAGAAGCCTTTTCTATAGATGACCCTATTGTTCATAAGGCAGAGAAATCCTATATAAAAGGGAAAGTGCTAGAGGATTACATTGAAAAGAAGCACACTCAGGGAATTTCCTTACTTATAGAAGTTTCTGAGAAGACAGACAAGATGAAGAAGGTGAGGACGGATCTAGAGGACTTTATCTCTCTTATCTCTCAGGACATTGATAGTACAGAGAAATAGCTTGGCAAGTGGAGGGAAATGAAAGATCTGAAGAAAAGCACCTTGATATCCATCAGTGTTATTTCCAGTAAAGATTCCTATGTTGAGATCAAGAAATCACTGATATACAGGATTTAGGTACGCAAGGATCTGATTGAAGATCTCGAGTCTTCCAAGGATGCTAGCGAGAAAAGTGACACAGGCCTATTGAATAGACTGGAAGAACTACCTTGTGACCTTACCTCTAGGGGTAATTAATTTCTCTCAGTAGATGAGATGATCTGAGGATTCAAAATTATGATTCAGATAGATTTAGAAGAAAAAGAATTCTCAATGACTTCTGTAGATAACGTTTTAGATACTCAATTAACTCTGGATAATCTAAGATCCAGGTTAATGAGTCATGCTAAGGCAATCACAGCATTGAAATATGCTATAATCAAGGCTAGGGTCATCTTCAAGAACACCATTGTGCTAGACAGTATAGGAATTTAGGCATCTATCGCTATGTATGATGCTCATCTGAAAAAGTCTGGTGGCAAGAGCTGAACCATTTTTCCCTTCTCTCTTCTTCCTCTCTTCTCATGCACTTTTGTCATGTAAAAGTGCATGTAATTTTGTAATGTGTAATTACATGTAAAAAATCTAGAAAAATATTTCAAAAGTCAAAGGTGACTCATCTTTGACTAAGATATTTTTATATTAAAATCTTTTTATTTTTAAAGGTTTCTCTATATTTATAGTGGAGACCTCTTTTGTAAATGGATCTCTAATAATTGAGAGTAAAAACTCTGCTGAAATTGAGACACTTCTTGAGACTTTGTGCTCAACTTGTAAATCATATTTTATCAAATGAATGAGAAGCAGGTTTATTTCAGACTGTGTTGAATTAATTTGTGTTATTTAGAAAGTGGTTCTTATGTCCTCTTTCCTGATAATCTCTTATCTGTTTGATTTAATAAGCAAAGTGTGTGTGTTGATATTATCTGAGGACATTTCTAAAAGATAGAAGAAAGACTTTGAGCTACTTTTATCTTGGTGATCCTTTTATCCTTTGTAGTTTTAGGCGAAGACTTTGTGCTTCATTTCACTCTACGGTTATGTGTATTCCAAATCGATGAAGGAGACAACCGAAGACTTTGTGCTTACGTAAATTTCTTTGTTAACTTTTTTACCTACTTTAGGGGATTTTTTGCTCTACACTGGATACCATTCCTGAAAGAAGAGGAATGTTATTAGCCAATGACTAGGACTTCTTTCTCTTGTTCCTTGGACATCACCTCTAAAAAAAGAGAGGTGGATGTTGTTATACTACCTCGAGTATTATTTTTTACTTACTTATATATACATATAGCGTATAAATATTCATAGGTAACCTCTTCTTGATGAGAGGAGAGATTTACCTCATCTAGATGTGGTAAACCCACACTTTTTGTGTCATAAATCTCCTTGTGTTGTGGTTGATATACCCATTTTGTCATCAGTTAGTTGACGACAAAATATTCACCCAACAAATATTTGCATCATCAGGTGACAACATTTCTTGGAAAGACATCCCTAGGCCATAAATACCACAAATATCAAGATTATGGGTCTCCCATGCCTCATAATGACCCTTCATGCCTCTTCAATGCCCCTTTTTCCAATGTCATGATGAGGATAATTATGGATTTAATTCAAAAAAATTGAATTAATCCTCAACCGCATATCTTCATCTCAAGATGGATGGTACAAGTTGATTCTGAGCAATCTCAAAAATTTATAAATTGGAGGCCTTCCTATTGAATTTTAAGCTTAATTTGTTCAGATTTACCATGTCAAATTGATTACAAGAAATCTCACATGCCAACTTTATGATTCCAAAATATTGATCCAAGCCAATCCAAAGCCACAAGGTGCCAAGGAGAAGAGGAGATAGCCAAGCCTCCTTTGATGAAGACTTCATGAGCACAAACTGAGCAATCCCCTACAACAAGCATTTGGGGCATCCAAAGAAGGTGAAGGATTCTTGTTTTTCTTTACTTTTTAGTTGTGATTTTAATTTTAATTTATTAATTTCACCCTAATAACTAGACCTAGAGATGTATTCTATTAGTATGTTTTTATCAATTTGTTTTCATTTTGGGACTAACACAATACTAATCACCTCTCTTGAGTCAAATTCTTAGTTTGCATAATGGCACACTCGGTGGGACCCAAATAACTTCAAAAAATTGATCACAATGCTCCCTCAAGCAGCTCACTAAATTTTTTTATGCAGAATCTTGGAGTGGGAGGCTTAAAAGAGTGAAAAAAATAAGTAAAACATATTTTTCTGTAAGTGGTAGGTTTGACTAGACACATTCATGCGATTATCCTACAAATCGTGGTATTGTCATTCAGACTCATCGTATTGTGCATAGCCATTTTTATTTTTGGACTAACTTTGTGTTTTTTTTCAAAGGGTTAACAATACCACTACTTTAGAAGTCACGATATTACTCTGTAACTCACAGGGTTGCTTAACCAAGTCATAATATTATCTAACTATTAGCAGTTAAGCGACAATACCATAACTTTTAAAGTGGTGGGATTATCCTGCTAATAGAGAGATCATCAAACTAAGTCATGGTATTTTGACCAAATCACCTTCAATTTATACTACCATAACTTTTGAATTTATGATATTGTCTTACAAGTATCAAGATCATCATTTAGAGTCACAGTATTGTGACTAAACGGTTAGTGGTTAGTTATAATACCATAACTCTTAGAGTTGTGGGATTGTCTTGTAAGTAGTGGGATTACTCTAGCAAGTAGCGGTATTGCACCACTATGTCAACCTAAGAGCTCATTTTCCTAAGTTAAGTTTTTCATCTTTAAAAATGATTCAAAGCTAAACCACATGCTAACATTTTTTCTTACAGGACCAACTTGTAAAATTACTAAAACAATGCTTTAAAATGAACTAGGAACATTATTTTGGTGCTTAATATAACATTTAGGTGCTTAAGTAAGTTTTTATAATTAATTTTACAATTTTAAGACTAAGGGGTCAAATGAACACCACCAAATCTTTCATTTAGACTTAAAATTGAACACACTTGTCATTTTTGTCTTCAATAGTTGCTTGATCTAGTTTTGTTTAGCAAAGAGAGGGGTTTTGCATGTATTATCTTTCATTTAACCCCTTCAAGGAACCCTTGGAATCAAAAGTACCATTCCTATTTCAAATTGACTAGTCCAAGGCATAGAAAGAACATCATCTAAATCACTCCCCAAAAACTCACAAAAGTATTGGATGACCTTGACAATGACCCAAAAGTCTTTCTATTTTATGCTTTCTTTATTTCATGCAAACTTGGCTTGTGAGGGGGACATCAATACCTCTTATGAGTTCTTTAAGAAATCTTTGACCTGGGGTTTTACCTCCCAACACTAGCTTCATTTGGCTCCATATTGGAGTTTCACACGGGACTTAGTGGCACTTTGGCCATCGCACTACATTGAGTGAACAGTAGGATGTAGTGGTTATAAAAAAGATGAGACATTTTTATAAGAATCCAAGTGAAACAGACCCCAAATTCATGCTTTTATTTTGAATTATTTGATGTGAAAATCATTGTGCAATTTATTCCCATAGAACATTTAGAAACTTATAGATCTTAGACAAATCCCCACTTATCGTGGAAGTATTATTGGTGCAAGGTGCGCCCCAAAGTCCATGTTAAAGTACTATTATTTAAGAGAAGGGGGATGTAAAAACCCTATTATATAATGCACATTTACTTTTGGATGAACACTTAAAATCCTCTCAAATGATGTATATTGATGGATTCCAACAATACCAAGCAACCTTGTCAGTTTAGGATTTAAGAGTGATTATTTAGTTGGTATTGTCCTAGATTTAAGTCTTGTTTGGAGTCAAAACTTGGTGTAAATAAATGATGCAAACCAAACACATGGTCCCCAATTTTTTTTTAACAAGGAGGCGTTATGCTACCCATGTGAAATCATCAATTTGCCTTGTTCAAAATTCATCAAAACTTGGAGTCATATCATCCAATTTGGTGTAGTTATGCTACCCAATTGAGTCTAAACCTTTGTCAAAGTTTTTTAAGTCCTTCATTTATAATCTAAATTTGAAATTTCACCTTTATAAGTTTATAGGGTTGATATGTTAAATGGATTCACCATTTTCACTAAACTTGAGGGAACTTAGGTTTAATTTCCAATTTGGGTTGAAGGTCATTTAAGACTCATGATCGTTATCACCACTTGATAGACTTAAGTCATTTTTAAATAAACACTTGCACTTTGAGTTTATGCACCATAACATTTTGAGTCAAGAAAGGTAGTGTTATGTTATCAAATTTGTGAGAAATTATCTTTGCCTTAGAGATTTTTTTAAACAAGAATTTCATTACATCTTTTGGGTAGTATAGCATTGTTACACTACCTAAAACATTTTAGATATTGTTTGATTGGCCCTCTTGCATAGAGTACAAATTTATTCCTACATTTTCAAACCAATCCAAGTATACCTTTGTGAACCTTTGTCTAGCATAGTTACGTTGTTCACTTTTTTTCTAGCTTATTTGTCAAAATAACCAAGTTTATACCATTATTTGTGAGAAAATAAACTATCTCTAAAGTGCCTTTTGTTCCATACCTTATACCTATTTTATCGAGTCCATGTCTAAGAATAAAATGCCTAGTGTTTTTTATAAGTGTTTCAAATCTGTTAGATTAAAACTTTCATCTATTTCAAAGTCTAGATTTTGATGTCATTTGGCCAAGATTCCTAGCGCATGCCTTATTTGATCCTAGCATTTGATGTCGTGTTTTGGCCAAAAGACCTAGCAACTTTTAATTTCCTATATTAGACTAATTTGAAAAACTTTAACCTTAGAGTTTGGTATTTTGATTTTTTGTTCATTCAGTTAATGTTTTTGTGTAAGATGTGTAACGTTAGACACTTAATGTTAGCTTGGGTTATCACAAATCTTTGTGTAAACCTTTTAATCCTTTTGATGAATCTAGACCAAGTTTGAACATTGGCTTTTAGATAATGTCTTTTAGATTTTGTATAAATCTTTGACCTTTTATTACAAAAACATTTACTATGGATCCCAACATGTATTCCTACACTCGTAGTGGACTCATGTACAATCTATGGGTTAGTAATGTGGTTGCGTAGGAAGAAATGGTGTAATACCCCTACGTAGATAATATTTATTATGAGATAGATCTTTATCCCTCTTATAATGCTCAATTAGGGGAAAAAATATAAGATCCATTGGCTAACTATATGGTCAATACACCACCTTATTTAGAACAAGACCAAGAACAAATAGCATAATACCTAGCTACAATACCCACAACTAACAAACTAGTTCTTTAATGGTCATGCTATACTAATATACCTTCCACATATGACCCATTTTTTTAGCATCATTTATTAGAGAAAAAATATGATATTTTGGTTCGATCCATAGAGGTATGGGCCAAGTTTCTAGCATATTTCCCCATGAGAATTTACCAAGCCTAGTAAGAATGCCCCCCCCAACATAATTTGTGATCAACAGGCTTCTTCTAGTGATCCTTTGGCTCTAATCAAAAAAAATATCAAGACCCTAATATGCCTAATAGAGGTAAAAACCTCATGGAAGACCACTTTAACCAAATTCAGATGGCATATCAAACGTACCTAAATCTAGCATGTAATTTCAATTAGATGACCATCGTGAAAAAACCTCTTATTGACTTAGTTCCTTCAACAGGAGTTTTGATAGGGTTAACTAGTTAAGATAATCTAACTTTAGAATCATTCATGCAAAAAACTTTGGTATATAACTTGTTTCATATGCCCATTATTGAAGAAGTGTCTTCTACTTCTATGCAAAATAATGAGCAAAATATAGTGGACAACATGCAAGCAACGTCCAATCCAAATTAAAGTGGTACTAATACACAAACAACTAGTCAACAAAATGTGCCTTTATTTAACACTACAAGTGGTTGTCCAAATCAAGGAGTAGGAGTTTCTACATCTTGACCTCAGCCAGCTACTTCATCAAGCATACAACCAACAGGAATAGCTAATCAACCAATAACTAGTGTAAAGCCTCAATAACAAAATGTGACGAATCTTACTCCTCCTCAACAAATGATGAGTAGTATTCCACAATAGCAGGCATAATCTAGTGTACCAATACAATAGATGTTGAGTTTATTACCACCTAAATAAGGGGCAACTAATATTCCACCTCATCAGGTAGTGACAAACATACCTCTTCAATCACAGACTAGTGTACCAATCTAAAACCAAATGATGACTAGATAGCAATGTGTAAATATTGGTCAATGATAGATGTTTAATATTAAACATACAATCACTTCCCAATAGGGATTCATGCAAAAAGGAGGCTCTCATGTTTCGCAAGTACCTACTAGATAACAATCGGTTCAAAATGAGCCACAAGTTTAGAGATAGGGTCTTGGTTCACAAGTTCCCACTCAATAGCAAGGTTTGATTAGTTGGTAACATGTCCTTTTTCAACCATAGTAGGCATTGTATAGTTATATCCCTCCATCCCAACCACAAAATCCTCTGAGTCAAGCCTTTATAGCCAACCCAAACTAAAATATTAAATAAACAAATATGCAATTCTAAGTACATCTTAATCCACGTATGTATATTCTTGGTCCATTTCCCAACCAAACCAATGTACCCCAATAGATATCTCCATCATACCCTAGTCAAAGTGTCCCATGTGTAACCTCCCAACCATATACCCAAACCAATGTTCCTTCTAGTTTCTTATCCCAAGAATTGTAATAGATGAAGGATGCAATTGCTGCTATTTAGGTTAGAAAATAGACTAAAAATTTTAAGTTGAATGATGTGTGTTCTTATCCATTCAACATGGATTACTTTCAAATACCATTTCCTCCAAGATATGAACCACTGAAATTTGACAAATAAAAAGGGAAAGGTGACCCTAAGGCCCATTTAACTAAATTCTTTGTCGCATGCCAATCAGTGGCTTATATTGATATATACCTTTTATTGTTGTTTACAAGAAGCTTGGATGGACAAGCCTTATAGTGGTTCTTAAATTTGTCCAAGAATTTAGTAACAATTTTTTATGATCTCTCTAATAAGTTTGTGTAGCACTTTTCCTATAATCTCAAACATGATATTTCATTGGTTGACTTAACACAAGAAAAATAAAATGCTGGTGAGAGTTTTACAAGTAGTGATGGAGAGCCCTTACAAGATGATTCACTCATAGTTTACCAGATAAACAATTAGATTCTGTGTTTATTAAAAAATTTCATAGTGAGATAGCTTATCATCTAGAACTACAATATGCACATACTTTCAAGGAAATCATCGATAAAGGCTTGTTGATTAAGTGAATTATTATTAATAAATGGATAATCAAACTTACTTCAACTAATCAGAATCAAGGTACCAATTAGGGACGTATCCAAAACCAACATCCAATCCAAGCACAAGCATCACAACTAGCACAGGCCAATAACCAAGATAGACCAAAGCAATTCAACTATAATAGGAATGTTGTGGGTAATGAAGTTACTGAGTCATATCATGTCCAAATAGTGCAAACATCATTTTCACCACCTTTTCAGCTTACTCCTACCCAATAACCTCTCCAACCAATGTTGCAATTAGAACAACCAAGACCTAAGCAATAAATGCATCAACCTTTACCATTTCAAACCCATCCTCCAAGGATAATTTTTCCTACACGTCATGTCTTTAGTGACCTAGGGGAGCCTATTGAGTCTATATTTTGCAAAATTTCCACTACTAATCTGATTAGATGGCCTATCCCAAAGCATTATCTATAAGGTATTCATTATCCTGATTGGTACCATGAAAATGAATTTTGTGAATATCATCAGGTCAATAGGCATAATCTACAAAGATGTGTGAAAATCAAGCATTTGACTGAGAATATGTTGGATAATGGGGAGATAACATTAGATAATGGTACTTCCACCTCTAATCAAACTTTTGGGATTTATCAAAACCCCTTTCCTCAACATAACACATAATAACATCATAACAATCAGTAATAACAACAACACCAGCTAGTGCAACAATAAAATCAATAGTATCAAAATCAAAGGCCAAACCAGTAGAATCAATAGCAGAACCCACAATATCAAAATAATGGACAAAACCAAGGTCAAAATGGTAACAACCAATAAACCTACCATGCAGTTATACATGACTATAATAGGGTTGTAGGTCATATTATATGGGGTAGCATTAATACCATTTCCATTAATCCTAGACTGAACAATAATCAATCCAGACCATTGATAAATAATACCACTTAACCAAATTACATGGATCATCCTTCTTTGACTTGGGACTACACATAAGCAAACCAAAAAATTAGGACTTCCATGTTTGGACCTTATACCGATAACTCACCTTTGCCACATGACCACATACAAGTGCACCAATAAATGAGACTTGTCCTATCTAGTCCCACACCATTCCTAACATTTGTTAGAAATAATGGTCTAGCATCTAATCTAGATTATGTAATCACAACGTAGAGGTCAAATATTACTATTCTAGACCCACAACCATCTGCCACTTTGCCTATTATATAACCAACTATTCAGTGTCAAAATAAACCATTCACCATTGACCAAGATAAGAAGTTTGATATTTTAGAACAATTATAGAAGACACCAGCACAAATTTCTATTTTAGATTTGCTATAAACATCAAAAATCTATAAGAACATTTTAAATGAGTTTTTAACCCAATCCATTACTGCCAATGACATATCCCTTGGTAAATTTCAAGCTTTGGTTGAACACCTAGCTCCAACCTAACAAGTCACATTCAACCAAAGTGATATGTCTTCCCTTAGCCCACTCCATAATAATCCATTGTAATAACAGTTTATATAAAGTGGTATAAAGTGAAACATGTCCTTATAGACAATGGATCAAGCCTCAACATAGTGTCTCTAAAGCTCATCAAGCTTTTTGGGTACATAATGGCAGTTCTCCAACCAAAAATGATATCTATCAAAGCCTATTATAATTAGGAAAGAGAATCACAAGGAATCATTAGCTTACTAGTTATCATTGGGCCTTGGACCCATGATACACTTTTCCATGTGCTTGATTTTGAGTTGACATATAATATGCTTCTAGGTAGGCCTTGATTACATGAGATTCATATAGTCCCATCAATGCTGCACCATTGTATTGAGTTCTCCCACTCAGGGATAGAAGCGAATATTCTAGGAGATTTACACCCATATGAACACTAAAAACATCTTGAGGTTGAGTTTCAAAGCTATAATTACCAATGCATCATGAATCTAAGTTCTAAGCAAGATAAAGGAAAGGCCATACTTATTGATCCTCCATAGGATAATTACGTAGATCTTAATACCTTGAATTCCCTTTGCCACATGCTACGTCCTGAAGCTTCCAATCATTTCACCATTTTAGGTAATGGCCCAAGGGAGTATGTGACCCATGATACCTTCCATATTGCCAATCTTCATCAAAATCCAAAAACCTTTGGATGACCTAAAAGTACCCCCAATATACATTGGCAATAAAAGAACAAAGATAAGGGACCTGTCATGTTTGTACTAGCATCTGGCCTAGAACTAAACCCTCTTGAAGGGGATGAATCATGGTTATACAATGACAACCAAGATGATTATTATAAAAGTGAAAAGTATCATATTCTCAATAGGATCATGGAGCATCAAGATTATGAAGGAAGAGGCCTTGAACTAAATCAACAAGGAACCATTGACCCAATTTCCATGACTAAGTACAAAATATTTTATGGACTTGGATTTAAATCGCCTGGGGGTGACCCCACATATCTTATTTGATTTCCATCATCAGTGGCTAGTGATGATGATGTTGACAGTGAAGCAGAGTCTGATCATAGCCTCACCTTTGATGACTTAGTTGAGACTAACCTATTTGGTAATAATGCCATTTTTACCCTTGGCCTAGTCATTCATCATAACCCATTGCCATTATACTATCCCAAACTAATAGATTGGGACTAACAAGAATCTAGTTTAGTGATTGATGTGTTTTAGAATGATGAGGCATTCTATGATTTTCCAAGCCTTAGAGATAATGTCTTGTTAGGAGATCATAAATCAAGATTCTCAATTACATTGTATCTTAAATCCTATTTTGGAGAGCGAGTGAACATCCTTAGCCAAATGCAAATAAATGAAACATTGAGGTCCCAAAGTGAAAACCTCTTTGAGGCACTTTTTGACCAAGGAAAAAGTAAAGATAAAGTCCAGTCTAGTGGTGAAAAACAATTTTATGCACTAGATGGGGGTGTTCATTCTTATTTGAATTTTGACCAAGAAACCACCAATGATAAACTTGACTATGGATCCAAGTTTAGTTTTACATAACAAGTATTTGATCAAATTATTTAAAAAATTTTGACTATTTTTATCACATGGCCAGATATCCCATTGGGGGACTCAAATTCATCATGCCTAAGAGACGTTGAAGATTAAGTCCTAACATAAGACCCTGATATAGTTTAATAGTTTAAGTCTTTGCCTACTATCCTAGAAGATGGTTCGACCCTTCTAGTCAAAGATATAATAGAGGTAAACAGCAGGAATTCATCAAACCCAAAATATATAAAATTAGGCATGTCCCTCACTAAAGAGGAATGTGAAGTCTTTACAACTTTGTTGAGAGAATTTGTAGATATCTTTGCATGGGCTTATTCTGACATGCTAGGTTTGGATCCTGCCTTGGTTTTACACCACCTTGTGGTTAATCCTAATGCCAAACTGATGAAATAAAAGCTACATAAGATTCATCATCACATTGTTGTCTTAGTAAAGAAAGAGTTGGAAAAACTCTTAGAATCAAGATGTATATGGTCCATTGACTACTTATAATGGATATCTAATGTTGTACCTATTAGCAAAAAGCCTGAAGGAATTAGAATCTATATTGATTTTTGAGACATCAATAAAGATTTCCCTAAGGATGACTTTCCATTGCTTAATATTGATATGATTATCAATTCCATAGTGAGTTATGAATTTTTTTCACTCATGGATGGATTTTTAGGATATAACCAGATCAGAATATCACCAAAAGACCAACATAAAATAGTGTTCACCACTCTATGGAGAACATTTTATTATCAAGCAATGACATTTGGTCTTAAGAATGTTGTAGCTACATATCAAAGAGCCATGACTATCATATTCCATGATATGATGCATGATATTATTGAAGACTATGTCGATGACATATTAGGAAAATACAAAACCAGGGCCAACCATCCAGCAGTGCTACGTAGGATATTTGGAAGATTGTGGGAGTATAATTTCAAACTCAATCTAAAGAAATATGTGTTTTGTATAACCTCAGGAAAGTTACTTGGCTTCATTATGCCTCGTAGGGGCATTGAAGTCGATCCAGCCAAAGTCCATGCTATAATCAAGATATCACCACCAACTAAGTTGAAGCAACTCCATAGTTTATAGGGTAAGATCCTATCAATCCAACTCTTCATCTCTTAGTTAGCAAACAAGTTTCATCCATTTACAAATATTGTAAATAAGGTAGTTGTATTTCATTTGGATAATCATTTCCAAATAGCTTTTCAACAACTCAAGGACTATTTAGCTAATCCACCTATTTTTTTACCTCCTATGTTAGGAAAGCCATTCTTGTTGTATCTATTAGCTATCAACAATTCCTTATGGGCACTTTTGGCTCAACATGTAGTATACTACTTAAGCTATACCTTGGTCACATATGAATACAACTATGCACCTATTAAAAAAGCTTGTCTAGCCATGGTCTTCATAGCTCAGAAACTGCACCATTACATGTTGAACAAATAAGACCATGGTCATTTCAAAAGTAGATCCACTCAAGTATCTACTATCTAAAAGAACCTTACAAGGTAGAATGGCCAAATGGATCATACTTCTTAGTGAGTTTGATATAGATTATGTCAATCAAAAAGTAATCAAAGGATAGGTCCTTATAGATCAACTTGTTGAAGCACCCCTTACAAACACAAATCCAATAATATTTCATTTTCTTGATGAATCCATAATGACCATCATTGACACACCTCTTGAGGAGCAGCACTGGAAGCTATATTTTGATGGTTCATTTACTACACATGGATTAGGAGTAGGCCTTTTATGTATTACACCATAAGGGGATCTAATCCATAAATCATTCAAAATTAGTTTTCCTTATACAAACAACATGGTTGAGTATGAAGAAATTATCACAATACTTTGATAGGTAGTAAAATAGAATATATCTCATCTAATGTTTTATGGTGATTCTCAGTTAATCATCAATCAAGTCACAGACCATTTTCAAACCAAAGATGACAAGTTGGTTCCATATAAGTATATGGTCGATACCCTAAAGCAACAAATTACAAATATCTAGTTTGAGCATATACCAAGGGCTAGTAATAGAACTATAGATTCCATGGCTACTATCAGCTCTCTGATTTGACAAATAGATAAAGATAGAGAGTATCAGTTCCTCATCAAGAATTTAGTCACACCAGCTCATGAACCTTTAATTGTGGCAATGATTTATGATATTGTTATTCCTAATTATATATGGTACTCAAACATTTACAAATACTTTTATGACCAATTTATACCACCTAACCTATCTCAAAAACAAACCAGAGCCTTTATTCATCATTCCACTCATTATACTCTACTTGGATCCACCCTTTACCACTATAGTTTTGATGGAACTCTACTTCATTATTTAACTTTGGTAGAGTCTACACTAGTGTTAAGAGAAGTATATGAAGGAGTATGTAGATCTCATTATAGTGGGGAAATCCTATCCAAAAATCTCTTATGTATTGGTTATTATTGGACCATGATGGATGCAGATGCAACTACATATGTAAATAAGTGTGACAAGTGTCAATGACATGTTAATTTGATTCACGCCCCAGCCCAAACTCTGAAATTGATGTTGACACCATGGCCATTTTATATATGGGGACTTGACCTCATTGGGAAGATCAACCCCACTTTATCTGATGGCCATAAACATATCCTTACTACCATTGACTATTTCACTAAGTGGGTTGAAGCTATACCCCTCACTTACATGTCTGGAAAACAAATTTCTAATTTCATCTTCAACCATCTCATTTACCACTATGGTATCCCCTTTGACATTATATCTAATAATGGAGGATCATTTAAGAACAAGGATGTTGACAAGCTATGCACTGAATATAACATCACACAACATTTTTCTACATCATATTACCCTTAAGGTAATGGCTAGGCTAAAGCATTAAATAAAATGATTGTCAATATTCTCAAAAATATTGTCAATGATGCCAGTCATGATTGTCACTTTCATATTTTTTCATCCCTTTGGGCATATCATACCAATCATCATAACCCCATAAGAACCAATCCATATTTAATTATTTATGTTATAGAAGCCATCCTTCCAATTGAGGTCAAGTTACCTTCACTATGCATATATTTCAAGCATGTCCTAGATGATCTTGACTATCGATTAGCTTGCCTATAAGAGCTAGACCTACTTGATGAAAAATGCATAGATGCACTCAATAGTCTTCAAGCATATCAAAATTGACTCAAAGGCCACTATAATCAGTGTGTCAATTATAGAACATTTAAACTTGGTGTTCTTGTTCTTAAATAAAACCAAAAGAATACCATGACTGAGAAGAAGCATAAAGTTAAATTCAAACCAAACTAGATAGGACCTTTCATCATTACTATATATTATGGATCAAGAGCATACAGGCTTGCCACACTAGATGAAGATGAACTTCCTAAGCCAATGAATATTATTCACCTCAAGTGGTACTATGCTTGAGTGCTAAGGTATATTATCTATAAGGACCATTTTAGTGGTGCCATTTTATCACTACTCTTCTTTGTACAAATATCATTCTTATTTTTCCTCTTAACCATATCTACTTTACATTTTTGGTCTATCGACCAAATGTGTTCTAAAGCCTAGCCCATTTGACCTTAGTTCTTACCATTCATTATGCATTTTCAGCATTGAGAAATCTGATTAGTTTCATCAATTATTTCAAGTACTTCAAATAGAGATCATATTTTGGATTAGTATGATATAAGTTTTAGTAGTTGCATCCTTCATTTGTTATTCCTTTCTTATCACTAGTTTTGTTACTAATTATAACTTCCTTTGAGCAAATTAGTACCATTGATCCATGTTATTATGTCCTAGTTATAACCACCTATGGGCAAACTAGGGGCAATATTTGTTTATTGAGCCTTGACATACCAACTTGCCACTTCTTATGCCATACTATACCTTTTTACCAACTATGCCTATTTTGTTTGAATTGATTGCTACATTAGTTGAATTCCTCCACTATAGGGTAGAACTATAGTGAATTGAGGTCCTACTCTAGGACTATGTAGGCAGCACTCGATACTTGATGAGGTTAGCTCAGTCACCATTTTCACCACACTCTCACCATTTTTTGAGCAACCTAAGTTTGAATGCTCTCACCATTTTGTGATCAACCTAAGTTTGAACACTCTCATTATTTTATGAGCAACCTAAGTTTGAATGCTCTCATCATTTTATGAGTAACTTAAGTTTGAATGCTCTCACCATTTTGTGAGCTTGAACCATTTAGTGTCTCATCATTCTTGATCAAGTTGAGATACTTCAAAAATTCCAAAAACATTTGTAAAACTTAGAAAATAACAAAAACACTAACCACTTATTTGCCTTAAGGATTCTGGGAACCCTTACTAAGTTGCAAGAAAATCACTTGTTTCTTAGTTTTCCCATCCTTTTTAAAAAAATTCTCTCATGCACTTGCCATTTTTCAAGACCATTCTTATTATTCTATCACATCCATTCTATTTTTTTTCATCAATTATCACATTCTTCCCATTCCTTGGGAGAACTACATTTGGTCTAAAGTTTTTTATTAGATATTACATCCATGGAACTATGTAGGCAACATCCACTTTCCTAGTGCATATGGATATAACTCAGCCACTCCCTTTTGTTTTTTCTATTCCCCTATTTTGTTCATTTTTTAAGTTATCACCTATTTTCTAGGGGCAATATTTATATGGTTTCTATTACGTTGTTTGTTTATTTGTTTCTGCTTATTTTGATTATGTGTTTGCATATTTGTTTATTTTTAGCACTATTTCCTTGATTCAATTTGTGTGTTCATTGGATTATTCTTTGTGTGCACCTATACTTGAATCCATCCATATTTATCTTCAAACATTGACATCATGGTTTTTATCATTAGTGCATTATTTTTTATGTGAGTATTGGATTACGAGAGTCAACCCTTATGCATATTTCAACTAAGTCTTCATGATGTTATACCATGATGCCTACCAACACATGCTACAATCAACCTTAACTTCAAGAAGTCTATTCATTAATGGTAGCATCAACATCTCTTCAATACCGACATCTTGATTTACTCCCAATCATATGCCAAATAGAGTAATTAACCATGAAAGAATTTCAGCCTTTATTAGTTCAAATGAACATCTCCCTACTAGTAGGTTATTCTAATTCATCATTACCCTATATGATTTAATTACCCTCATCATTATCTAATCAATCATGTTTGCTATAATCAGGGTTCAATGATTATAACCACCTATGGGCAAATCATTGCACACTGTCCCACCTGCATTTCTTAATGATTATAACCACCTTTGGGAAAATCATTGTGTTGTCACCACTTTCATTTTTCTAACCATATAGGGGCAAATTTTTATCTTTTTTGTCTATCCTAATTGGGGCAATTCCATCTTCTTAATGATTATAACCGCTTTTGGGCAAATCATTGTGTTATCATACCACATTGCCACTATCAGGGTACAATGCTTATACCTTCCTTTGGGAAAACCATTGTACACCATCCCACTTGCATTCTTAGTTATTTTGACTACTTTTTCAAAATCATTGTGTTTTCACCCCATCATCTTTTCTTTTTTTGGTCCCCTCATTTCACTTCTTATCAAGGGATCGTTTGTTTACCTACTTGTGCCAATCATTCCCTCAAGGGGACATCATACAATTAGTTTATCATCATTGTATTTTTAGGCATACATGACCTTTTAATTATTTAAGAAGATTTTACTGTGCTTATAGCTTTCAATGCCTTCCCAAATAGGGGCTAATTATAGACACCTAAATCTGGCCACCAATGACCTCCAACCAAGCTTTTGACCAATTTTCACCTAAAGTGCACAATTTGGCCTAAAATTACTAAAATGCATTAAATGAGTTGAAATCAATACATTCAAGTACCTATTTTGGCTATAGTATCATTAAATGGGGCAATGTAATTTATGGTCCAACTAACTTTGATCAGATCATTTCAAGTTAAAATGTCAATTTTGCACTTCGGTGCTCTAGAATTCTCTTTTCTGTCAAATATATTGCACGAGACATGTGCCTTTGTTATTTGGTTTTGGTAACATCTTAAATGGGATAATGGATCTAATGCATCTAACATTGACTTCTAATTCCAATCTAGTTAAATTTTGGACCAATTATAAGATATTTTGACCAATTTTAGTAATTTGTGCACAAAGTGCTTAATCATGCTTAAGAGCTATTTAAACAAAATTAGAGCCTAATTAAGAATTCCATAGAAACTTGTTGAATAATTATTTTTATAAATTAATATTGAATATCTACATCATCAAGTGACATCATTTCTTGAGAAGACATCCCTAGGCTATAAATATCACAAATATCAAGATTATGGGTCTCCCATGCCTCATAATGACCCTCCATGCCTCTTAAATGCCCATTTTTCTAATTTCATTATGAATATAATTATAGATTTAATTCCAAAAAATTAAATTAATCTTCAACCACACATCTTCATCTCAAGATGGATGGTTCAGGTTGATTCTGAGCAATCTCAAAAATCTATAAATAAGAGGTCTTGTCTATTGAATTTTAAGCTTAATTTGTGTAAAGTTACCATGTCAAATTGATTACAAGAGCTCTCACATTCCAAATTTATGATTCCAAAATATTGAGACAAGCCAAGCCAAAACCACAAGGTGTTAAGGAGAATAAGAGATAGTTAAGCCTCCTTTGATGAAGACTTCATGAGCACAAGCCACTACAACAAGCATTTGGAGCATCCAAAGAAGGTGAAGGATTCATATTTTTTATTTACTTTTTAGTTGTGTTTTTTATTTTATTTTTTGTTATTAAGCTCACCCTAGTAAATAGGCCTAGAAATATATGCTAGTTAGTGTGTTTTTATCAATTTGTTTTCATTTTGAGACTAACACAATAATAATCACCTCTCTTGAGTTAAATTTCTAGTTCACAAAGTCAACACACAATATAATTTCACCATTATTTCTCCATAATGTAACAAGGTTTGCCACCCAAGTTGAGTGCTTGATTAAAAATATAATAGCTGACTCAATGAGCTTATGAAGCTCAACTCTCATCAAAGGTTCAAGCTTAGGATTAATAGGCCTTTTTTTAATCTTACTGGCCTAGTTTCATCTTCTAACTCAATGGTGTGTTGAGCTATACTTGGGTCAAATCTCTTAATATCACTATACTTCCAAGAAAATACATCAATAAAACTTGCACATAACTTAATGAATGCTTCATTTTTTGAATAAGTGCATACCTTGCACAACTTTAGGTTCTTACCAGGTCCAACTTCCACATTGGCATAGTGTTCTTCCTTTGTTGACAAGGTTGACTTTTATTTCCTTAGCTCATCATCACCACTAAATTTATTTTCAAGTGTGACTAATCCCTTGGATAACTTTTTTTTTTTTAGTTGTACAATATGATCACCATACTTTTACAAGTATTTTTTATTGAGGAAAATTCAGCTTCCTCTTACAATAACCTGACTATCCGATTATCATATTCAAACACTTTCCAATTATCATTATTATCTAGGACAAAATGCCTTATAATCACCTTAATGTGTGACTGGACCTTTTCATTTCTTAAATTATTTGGGCCACTAAATTGTGCCCCAATGGTAGACAACTTATCTGCATGTTTATTCTCATCTCTTGGTATTGCCTAAATGTTGAAGTCCTAAAACTCTTCAATTAAGTCCCATACACTATGATTATAAGATTTAAGCAATGGTTTTCTACATACATTAATTACTCTCACTTGATGGATTAAAATTTAATTATCACCAAAGACTTTTAAGGCTATGATTTTCATCTTTCTGGCCCATTACAAACCATGAACTAGTGCCTCATATTTAGCAACATTATTTGAACAACTAAATTGAAACTTAATAGATGATAAGTACCTTTAATTTTATATAGAAATAAACATCATTAAATCCTTGGTACCATTCTTATTCTTTGACCCATAAAAATATAGTTTCCAAAGATCATCACTAGACTCAACATCCTTCATCAAGGATAAAATTGGTGTATCTTTATCATGCAAGCAATAGACATCTAGCCTTTATTATTCAAATATATTTTAAGGATAATATTCATGTGAGTTATATTCCCACTCATCGAGGAAAAAAATTTCAATCCCATCTAATGGTGATTTGATTTCCTCTGCACTATCTTCTATCACCTCATCTAAGATGAGGTAATTAGTCTTCATAACACTTTGCATATATGGTTCCAAAAGGAACTATAAAATAGGCTTAGACTGTATGGTTACCTTAGTTCCATACCTATTCTTGAACATAAAATATGTCTAATCAGCTAACAAATATCCTCTAATCTTTGAGGTGAGGTCCCTTGAAAGATACATGGCAAAGTAGGGAGGCAAGTCCACCACAATTATATCCTACTGAATGGTAACATTGGGATAAGCATGTAGTGTCAACTTCATATCCTTAATTATGCCTACTATATTTTTTGGTTACCCATCTAGTTTTAATACTCCTTTATTATTTGGTTCATAGACAAGACCAAGCTTGTCTGTAATTTACTTAGGCATGATAGTGCTACTAGATCCACTATCCACCATACAATTATAAACTAAATATTCACCAACTATCAAAGAGAGGTATAAGGGAGGGGTTTTACTTGAATTTACCTTATCTTTGTCCCCTTTTTCCATTTTGTGTACATGTTGTACTTTATGCTTCACTAGCTAGTCTAAATTAGTTAGGATAACCCCTTGTTTCCCAACTAGTTCTAGAAACACCTTGAGAGCTGAAAACTCTTGGATGAGCATGTCTTTCTACCCTAGAATAGCAAGGGAATCCACATGATAATGCTGACATTGGATTTATTCATTTGATATACTATGATAAGTAAAGCTTCACTAACCTTTAGCTACACCTTTTGAACCACTTGTTGTTCATGGACTAGAGGTATTTGAGGGACCTTCCCAACCTTTGCATTCTGATATTTTTGTGTTATATGGGTGTCATGTTGATATTTGATACCCTTGAAAACAACATTAGGAGTACTTAAATCATTAATCACACTTTGAGACTCATCATTAGCTCTTCATTTAGCTCTAGTTATAGATGTTACTTAACCACTTGAATTACTAATATCACCACCATGATTCAATGCAACATAATCATCCATTTGCCAATTTACATTAATGGCATCATGTTGTCCTTGAACTTGTTGACCCTCTCCTTGGGGTACCAAATTTGTCTCTTTATATTGACCCCCTTGAAGAGAAAACTCTTCTTGTGGTATCTGTGGTATAGTAATGATCTATGATACCAAGGCCTGGCCCTGAGCATCATTAGGATTGGATGGCTGCCAACTTGACCCGTGTATACAATCATTTTGAGGTGGTGTAGGAACAATAATTTTTGAACTTGTTGGAATATTAGGGTCAAAAGTTGCATGTGGTTTTGCTAGAACTATGGCCCCTTGTACTTGGTAGGGTGGTCTATTTTCCCTAAATCCCTAGTATGGAGGCTTTTGATCTCTGAAATATTGATAGGAGGTTTGATTTTGTTATTTATAAGGCCTACCCTAGTTTTGTTATCTTTTGAGTTAAACTATTTCATTCCCAAAAGATTGTAATAAACTTTTCAATTATCCAATCTCACTAACTTGACTAGAAGGGGTTGAAACTTGGGCTTTGAGAGATGGGATAGGAGATAATGATGGAAACTATGAAACTTGAGGTGGTGGATTAGATTGTAACTCGAGGAATATATGCATTGGAGGCTTTGGAGATAGCTTTCTAGCTTGTATCAAACTATAATTTGCTCTTATGAAAACTTCATAAGCATTTGGCAAAGTATGGCCACCCATGTACTGTATCATCACACTAATATAAAAATTAAGGGATCTTAAATAATACAATAAATTATAATCAAGGGATGGTCTAATCATTACAGGTATTCTAGTCCATGTCTTTTGGAATCTGAGGTTGAAATCAGATATAAACTCATGAGGACCTCTCTTTATATTAGTTAATTACTCAATTAATGATAGGTGATCATATTTATATTCAAACTATCTAACTAAGGATGATCCTAACTCATCCAAGGTAGCAATGGAATTCAAAGTAATATTTTTATACCACTCCAATGCCTTTATTTTGAAAGAAGCATCAAGAAACTTGACAGCCACATTATCTTCAACAACATTGTGAACAGAGTAAAGGTTGATAATATCTTAGATGTGCTCAATAGTAGTTGTTTGATGTTATCTAGAAAATAATTGGATAATATTAAGGGTAGACACATGAATTTCATCATACTATGCTAATTTCAATGGGATACCTCCATTTAATATAATGAATACTTGATTCTTTGATGGCCATTTAGGTAGTGGGGGTTACACTGCTTAAGGCAATTAGATGACCAGGGGATGAATATTGCTTTTGAGGATAAGGTCTTATCTTATTAAATCTTTATCTCTTATATGAAATAGAAGGTATCTTAATGAATTCAAGGGGAATCTTTACTAGCTAACCCTATAGTAACTTTTCGCATGAGAATGTTATCTGGACAGTGCTATAAACTCTAAAACTTCAAAGATCTTTAGGTCTTGTTGATGATGGATGTATTTTGATATTTTATGTGATTCTCCTTAGATCCAAGTTTCAATTCATCTAGGATAATTTTTCCCATTGAGCATGCTAGAATTTTTGGTGGTCTAGATTGCACCCTAGCTTAAAAAAGGGATTGTTCAAGTCTTCTTGCTCAAACCTAGTCTAATATGGGACTGACCCTAGGCTATGGGTCACCTAAACTTGAGTTAGACCTTCAAAGAAGGCCACATTCATCTTTGATTTATCACCTAAACTATACCTAATACTATGTCTTTCTTGGAAAAGGGAGAGAGATTGACAATAATTTATAAAAGCATGTAAAAAATGAGGAGATGTACCAAATGTTTTGATCCTTCTAATTACACAACACACACAATAATACATGTTAAATACTTTATAAGATTACTTCATCACTCTTTGATCAATTTCACATAATTTTTTCACAGAAATGCATAGATTAGCTATCAACCTAGCATAGGGGGCAAATATCCACTTCCACACTGATCAATAGACTATGTATACACTTAGAATGACCTGTGAGAACTACCAAAACACTATATAAAGGTGATAAAACTTAGAAAAAGGTAAGGAAATAAAATAATCACATGACCACACCAATGAATTCATGAGACACACTTTAACTCAGCTTGAAAAATGAAGGAATTCAATCTTTATTTCATCAAATAGGTGTTACAATGTAAATCTTGGCAGAGTCTAGCCATGCCAAAGAGAGGGATCTATCTTCAAGGCCTAGAAGCTTATATATATAGCATAATGGGATGAGAAATATGGGGAAGGATGCCCAAAATAATGGATAAGGGGTCATTATGATCAATATTTTTGATCATACAGTGTTGATTTGATTAGAATGAATCATCATGCTTAGACTACTTCTATAAAACTTACATAACAACTGTATTAGTCCCTTTTCATCTATTTTTGGTCTACGTCAATGCTCTTTATAGTTACAATGGTGGAATCAAGTCATTTTCAAGCTAAATTCTAGAATCCAAGCCATTTTTAATAGTTGGATCAATATTTTTTAATCTCCTTCCAGTGTCGATGTCATTATAAAAATGCTATCAATCTGTTTTGATCTTGGTAGCATTGATTTCTCATCATTGTCTCCTTACTGGTTCATCTATGGCATACAAGAATGGAAGAAAGGGGTTGCAATCATGTTATTGGAATTGGTGATGAACTAGTTGAAACTATTGTGTCTACTTTCATGGCATCCCTTTGCAATATTGGCTCTGGTTAGACCTTGACTGAATTGGCTTAGAATTTTAATATTGGCCCTTGTTTTTTATTCAAACTTTCCATATTATGCCAACTGGAAGCTCTTCATTTTCTCTATAGCATCCTGTTAACTCTTTGACCTCTCACATACTATAGATTTTTTTTGGTATGATTAAATGCATAATGTTGATCTTATGCTAGTTTAACACACTTGTGACACTTGGCGGCCTTTCATTTGCCTTCAAGATCCATTGCCCTGTTGACTCATTACTCATTGTTAGATCTGTGTGTATGAATGAAAACACACCATTGATCTTCTTAGACCCACTAGCACTTATCAATAAATTCTCACCAATTGATCTCTCTTAGGATACCTAATATCTTACCACTTATTAGCTTCTTACTTATGCTAACCTTTTTATTTTATGCTCACTATTGATCTTGATTGTATGATTGAACATGTGCCATTAGCTATTGAGACCAACTAACATTTGTTAGATCACCACTCTCTATTGCATCTTTGGTATGAATGAATGTTGGCCATTGATCTTGATCATTTGGATTCTAATGTCTATTTTATGAGGCTTGAACTTGACATCCACATGCTTGTTTCATTCTATAGTATTAACTTTGAAGCTTTATATCTTGAGGTAGCAAGCTCATCAAGATACAAATTTTACATAGAATGTTGAAGGCATGAAGAAATTTATGTCCATGTATTTATTTTGACCTAAGAGGATTTCTAAGAATATTTATAAAATATACAAATGAGTTGACCAAACCATTTTTGTGTGACATCTTGATGATGGTCTAGTCCTTATAGGCTTGCTCAAGTCATTTTTAATCATCTTTGAAGGCTTATATATACAGATAGTAATTTCACCAAGGCACCAAACCTATAAGGAATCATTAGGGCATAAAATACATCATCTTAAGGAAATATTATGACCAGATATGCTAAGTTTCAAATGATAGGTTGATAATTTGATCTATGGGGACAAAATTGACAATAATACTATAGATACTAAATTCTGATTTATATAGTAACTTGATCTTGTACATTTGGTAAATACCTATCATGGTTTTACCTTTTAGTTATAGACCTTATTTCTACCCAAAGGTTTTCCTTCACTATCTCTTTGTACCTAATTATTTATCTCTTAGTATGACCATTGTTATTCTAATGACTAAACTTTCTATATTGTGGAAAAATATCTAAATATAATTATTATCCTTCACTACCAGTTTTAGACTTGTACCTATTTTATATATTTATGAACACTTGTGTCCCAAGTAGACACATGCATTATTGCAAGTGTCCATTTTCCTACAAAGTGTTTAGTGCCCAAAATTCATCTAATTCAAAAAATTAATGTATCCAAAATGTTTTCCTAAGTGATTTAATTTAATATATTTATAAAATGAATTTATATATATATAATATCAACCCTCGCTCATTCCTCACCTAGAAATCACATACACCTCACAAGTAAATATACCAAGAAGTAATCAAATAAGCATTGAAGTGATAAAACCCATCTTATTTGGCCATATTTCCATATCAATCATAAGAGTTTTATATTTATAGGTATAAATCATTAAAAGAGTATCCCATGATCCATATTTGTCAAGTTACAAGCCAAGTCATTACAGGTCTTTTCTTATCACACATTACACCCTTTTTCACACACAAGCCAACACATAGGGGAGAACTACATTAGTTTGAGGCCTTCTTAGGATTATTGGATATGTATTCAATACCAATTGATAGGGGGTTATTTGGGGTTAACTCAATGCTATGATCCCACTAACCCATTTTCTCATAATCACTCCAAGGGTGAAGAGCTAGGTTTGATCATTTGACAAAGATTGATAGACTATACATAGTATTTGAAGACATCAAAAGAAAGGAAACAAAAATCCTAGAAGGCTCTAGTTGGTTACAACCTAGTCCATTCATTATAATATATAACACCTATGATAAATTTATAGACCTAAATATATGAAATTATCTAAATTTGATGTAAGCATCTGAGGCCATAAAAAGGATATTCTCATAATTTGATGACTATTACAGGGTCATCTTCTAGTCCACTTCCATTTCATTCCTTCCTAGACTTACATATTCATAATAAACTAGCTAAGTATCATTTGATTCCAATTTATTTAAATATATATCAATATTTTTACTTTGGTATTTTTAGCAATCTTAGTTAACTAAATTTAGAATATTATTTGCTTGAGTTTTATATTAATTAGCCTACTTATTGCATTAGTTCACTATCCTTGTATAAAATTTAATCTAATCCCCTTCGCCTTATATACCCCACTTATCTAAAATTTAAGGTTAAATATTTGGTGAACCCGATCTATATTTTTTTTCATGTAACTCCTAGTGTGCTCTAGGGTTTCTAATTTTTTTTATTTCAAATTTGTTAAAATTTGTTTCAAAAATCAAATTATTTTCAAAAAAAAAATACATTGACATAATGAATTTATATCTTGAATTTGTGTGCCTCTTTTATCATATACTCATTTATGTATTTAGACCATTTCAAATGGACAAAGTGGAACCTCTTCCTCTTCCTAACCTTAAGGAGGGTGATAGCTACCATCCCTTAAACTAAGTCCATATTGTCACTCTTATAATGGGTAAGGTGGCCCATTCTATGGTTTCAAATGAATTTAATCAATATGCCCTTCCTGAAAGCTCAAAAATACCCACACATACTCTTGATGGTGGGGGTATGATTAGGCAATATGTGATACCTAAGGGTTTTGTTGTAAAATCCTTCTAGATAAACTTACCATTAATAAAGAAAATATTTCATCTTTGGAAAATCAACATTTATTCATGTAAAAATCAAAATGTGTTATTAATGTGCATACCTTTGTATCTTCTACCAATGTCATGCCCAATAAGGGATCATTTATAAATTAAGAGTTCAAAGAAAATCCATTTATGATAACTAATTTACATAATATGAAAAATGATAATAGAAGTCTAAGTGAGATTTTAAGGTTACTAATTAAACATAACTTGATCACATTACCTTATTTACAACCCCTAATAAGAATAAAATACTCTTGCCAATGTCGTAGAATGCATGGGCATCATAAAAATCATTGTTTGGATCTAAAGAAGAGGATCTAATGCACAATTGATAGTGGTGATCCTAAAATCGATACATATCACTTTTGATCATAAAAATTTCCAAATGTTTCAAAAAAAATTTAAAAATGAATATTCCAAATATACAAAAAAAATCTAAAATAAATACTTAAAAAACATCAGCATGTTCCTAGTTATACTATTTTTTATACATATGGTTTTTACTTTGTGTTAGTAGATATCATATCATTATTTCCTATATACACATATGTTTCACACTTCATTTGAGTGTTATATAGGAATACCTAAATACATAATATATGCACATACAGATGTTGGACCTTCCTTCCACTCACATCATAAGTACAATGGGGGCATATGCTTCTTTGATCACGATACACCCAAGTTATATTATGATATGATGACTTTAAATTATCATGTTTGATATTATATATATACACATGCCTATATTCATTTTTATACCTTTCAAAATTCACTTGATATGATATGTACTTAACATTTTTTTACAAATACATATGTGTAGGAACTATTATGTTATTTTCATGTTGGTTTGTCTATATTACATGCTTTTATTTATGTACTTCCTTGAGTTTGTTCCTTGATTTTTATTATATTTCATTGTGTTGCATGTCAAGCATTTAAATATACTCCATTGATTATGGCCCCCATGCCTTTTTTCCTATTTGGACATTTGAATATGTCATTATTTATTATATGGACATTTTAATATGTCATTTTATGATTTGTGTACATTTGAATAAGTCACGTCCCTTTTATTGTGTGGAATTTGGACATGCCCCTTGTATGGGATCTCCTTAATCTATGTTATTCTTTGCATTACTTTTTAGTGCACATGTGTGTATGCTTGATTATTTGATGAGCTTGTATTATTATTATTTATGTACTTACATGATCTATATCATGCATCTTATAACTTTATGTGATCACATACTGTGTTGTTTTAATGTTATATCTACCTAGACAAGTTATTCATATATGTTATATGGTCCATACACAACTTATATAGTTATCTTATACTTTTGAGGTAAGTTAACTACTAGATTCTACTTCCCCTCACCTCAAAAGGGGGAATATTAGTGGGGGCATGTCATAGAGGCATGACCTTCATATTTTCATAGTTTCATATTATAGTGGGGACATGTAAAAAAGGCATAACCTAATCACTTATTTAGTACTCAACATCTCCATATTACAATGGGGGCATGTTGTAAAAACATTTTCTCCACATTTACATTAGTTCTTAGATTCATTATATTAAGTGGGGGCATGTTATAGAAACATGTTTTTCACACTTATATTTATTTCAAATTCACTAGATTTCATAATTATATGATTCAGGTATATATTTGTGGTCGCATTCTATATATTGGTACTATTGTTATACCTATATTTTAGATTTAGACATATATGAGGTGTATATTTCATGTGAAGGGCACTTAAAATTATAAAATCAAATAATTTTTTAGATTTTAAATACTAGTATGAACTATTATCATATCTAGGATGGATTGTTATGGACTATTATCGAGTCAGTCTACTACAGTAGTTGGTTTACTTTTGGAAGGTTGAGTTAATTAAATCACTTATTTTTACCAAAATTATAAGTTAGATTTGATTAAATCATATAAATTCTCTACACTTATAGGTTGTATTTGACTAAATCATCCACCCTCACCATAGAGTAGTGTGAGATGATTAAATCAATCACACTCACTAGATTATGCACATATTTGGGTTTCATGATTGAGATGAAATAAGTTCAATGGTCATGTTTCAACTCACCTATACACCAATTTTTGGGGCATGTGTCCTCCAATATCTCTCTATATATATGCACTTATAATTTCAAAATTGTCCTAATCTCAATTTCAATGCTTCATAATGAGGCATCCTTTAAAATCAAATTTCTAAAAGATAAGATGGTTGCATCAACACTTACGTGTACTCTTAACCTTGCTATTTTAAATCATTTCAAATTATTTAAATTTCAAATTTTATACAATGATTATATATTGTAACATTATCTTGGTTATATATCAATCACTATAAAAACACTCAAGTTGGGCTCACATGAAGACAAGGTGTGATATACACACCTAGGTACACATTTATTTCTTTTAAACTAGAAATTTCTTTACTAGACTAAAGAGGGAAATGTAGATACTAAAATATAATTTATATAATACCTCAGTGTTTTACACTTGTAAAATATATATCATGGTTGTACCTTTTAGTTTTAGACCTTCTCACTGCCATAAGACTCACGTTCATTATCTCTTTATGCCTAATTTTTTATCTCCTAATTTGACCATTATTATTATAATGACCAAAACTTCTATACTATTAAAAAATATCTAAATTTTTTAATTATCCTTCAGTGCCAATTTTAGACTTGTACCTATTTTTTATCTCTCTAAACACTTACATGCCAAGAAGACACATGCATCAATGTAAGTGTTTATTTTCCTAAAAAGTGTCGAGTTCCCAAAATTCATCTAATTTATAAAAGAAACTTATATAAAAGGTTGAATTAAGTGTTTTAAAGTGAGTCATTTTCAAAATGGATTGGTATATATATAATATCATCCCTTATTCATTCCTCACATGTAAATCACATACAACTCACAAGGCGATATACCAAGAAGCACTCAATCAAGCATTGAAGTGAGTGAACCCATCTTATTTATCCTTATTTCCTTATCAATCTTAAGAGAAATGTTTTTAAAGGTTTGAAGCATTCAAAAAGTATCCCATGAGCCATATTTTCTAAGTTACAAGTTAGGTCATTGTATGTCTTTACTTATCACACATTACACCTTTGTACACACATAATATAATACGTAGGGGATAACTCAATCAGCCCAAGGCCCTCTTTGGAGTATTGAATATGTACATATCACTCATTGATAAAGGGGTATTTTGGGTTAACTCAACACTATGATCCCACTAACCTATTTTTCTTGTAATCGCTCCAAGGTTGAAGAGCTAAGGTTTGATCATTTGACAAAGAGTGACACCCTATGCACATAATCTAAAGACATCATAATAAAAAAGACAAAAAACTCAAAAGGATTTAATTGGTTGCATCTTGATCGAGTTAGTATTTTGTATAGTACATCTATAGTAGAGTTAGCCCCTTGCATCAACATAATGATCCAAATCTTACATAAGCATATAAAATCACATAAAAGGTATTCCCAAAATCGGATAACTATTCTAGGATCATATTCTATCCACTTCAAAAATGTTCCTTCTTATACCTACATGCACATAGTAAACCAACTAAATATCATTTTTTTAAAATTTATTGCAATATATATCAATAGTTGTACTATACTATTTTTATCAATATCAGTTGTATAAATTCAAAATATTATTTATCTAAGTTTTATATTAATTATCATGATTATTAGATTAGTTCACCATCTTCATGTAAAAGCTAATATAATCTCCTTAACCCTAGATAAACCACTTATCTAAAATCTTAGGTTAAATAGGTACATTTTATAGGTTATATCTTTATATGAACATTCCATTGATCATATTGGGTTACTTAAACTAACTAAACATGACTTTATCTTATGTATACTCTTTAGGGTACTATATTATCTTGATCTTATGTGTTATTATATGTGATGATGACATGAATTTATTGTGTAGACTAGCATTGCTTGTTTTATGTGTGTTTCATGTTGATGATTGTTACATGGTGTTATCTTTTGTTTTCCATTCCATTGTGTGATGATTTTTGTTTATGCTATCATGTCTTTTATGTGTGATCATTGATGAATTTCACATTGCATGTTCATTATGTGTGTTATTTACATAGAACATATTTAGGGTTTCACTTTTTACATATGAACCTAGTTTAGGGTTCCACCTAAAAGAGTTATGATGATATTTTGAATGTTGCAGTTGATGTTATGCCTCACGAGTCTTTTAGCACTTCTTAGTTCCCAATGAGGGTTGAGATATTTATCTTTCTAAAACCATGATTTAAATAATGGAATCTCTTTGTGTCATAATCACCCCATAGAATTATATAAAATAGATCAATAGAGGGCAAATTAGTTCACATACCCATAAGTGTGTTGGTCACTTGACTTGTCAAATTCAAATAGTTTAATGATCTAAATTATTTCAAATTTTCTATCATGAGTGGACATTTATTTCTACATGTTTCTTTATAGGTTTTGTATGAATCAAGATGAATATTTGGGACATATCTATCAACACCAAGTTTGGTTATACACAAGTACCAAATTTATCTATTTTATCCTTTTATTCTAGGATTTTTAATAATAGACAGAGAGGGAACCATTTTCACACACTTAAATTGGGTATTAGACACTTGGAAGCATAAAACTTGACCTATCATTAACATACATGACTTATGCATACACATTCAACTCATGCTTACATTCTTCCCTATCCATTTATCTATTCATGGACTTGGCCAACTAGATTTTACGCCATTCATATTCAAGTTATCTCTAGTCTATGTCATAACACTTTATTATGCTAAGTAGACTATCCCCATATTCCATATCACTATTTTTCCATTCTTGGATGGTGTCAGTAATAGTCAGACTCTGATGGTTACCAATAATGTTTGCCTTCACCAACAGTGTCCCAATGTCCTTAATGGATAATTTTTTAAATTCAAATATTTTTATTGGGTTAACTTATGCACATTTCACATGTCAGTTATTAGGGTAAATTCTAAAGAGTCATTTATATGTATAACTCAAGCCTAAGGTATTATTCACTTGATCACTACTTAGAAATTACATTGAAATCCACTTGTATATTAAAAGATCCATTTGCATATCCTTGAGACATTATCCAAAATCATCAACCTCTAAAAACCCCTCAAAGGAACAATCATAAAATCTAATTCTAAACACTAATGCATGGTCAAAGTTGAAATTTTTCAATTTTTGAAAGCCAAAAAGTTGCATTTCATTCTAGTGGAATGTTATTGAGCACACATACACATATGTGGGAGAACCATGTATAGTTTTAGCTCTCTTAAAAGTATTAGAATGTGTAAAACACATAATTACTCAACAAAGAGTGATTTGGGTTTTTCCACCCATATTTTACCCCCTTATTTTAGGTTAAGAAAGTATTGAAAGTTGAGGGTTTCTAGGCAAGGAAGACAAAATTAAGATTTACATACAGGATTGAGATCAACATATTACATAGAAATTGTCTACATAGAAAACTACATTGAGATAGTTTTAGAAAATATTGGATGGATCTATTACCACAGGTTTTTAGGCTTCACTAAAAGTTTTGTATTAGATTATGGCAATCTATTTCCTAAGCCAAAAAAACATAGAGCCATTTCAAAACATTTTAAGTGATTATATATAGATAGAGAGTAATACATAATATAATATCAACTAAGTATCTTTTTTTATTATTGGTAAATGGTTTTGAAAGGGACCATACCCAAAATAAAAAGGCCCAAAATCTAGATAAAATAAGGAAACCAAAAACCAAAAAAGGCTCAAAAGCTAGATAATACGTGAGTACAATAGTGGTTTTTTTATGAGTGGAGTCCACCCCCCAGCTACAAAAAAGGACTAAAAAAAGAATAAACAAGAGAGGGCAACAATAGGGAGTATCCTCCCACATAACATCACAAAAATAGCATATCAACAATAATTTCACAACATTAAAGCAATATCAAAGCAATAGTAAGTCAGCAAAACAAAGAACTAGAAAGTAAGAAAAAGAAGCTTCACTTGAGGAGTTTGTTGAAGCTATTCTTGAGTCCCTCCAAAGCATTAAATAGATTGAGAGTAGTAGTTGGAGATGGGTCTATCATATCAATGGTGGTTGGATCATGAATCTTCTTAGTGCCACTCTTCCACAAGCCTAGATGCAAGTTGCTAAGGGTGAAAATTTTCCTAACTTGAAACTCAAGGAACTCTAGAATGGCCCGATGTATAGCCATATGATCAATGTGCCTGCTCCTAATATGATCCACAATGCCCTCTAAATATTTCCTTCTTTTGAAAATAACTTTCTTCTTAGTCTCATAATGGGAGGAGTTATCCACCTTCTTCTTATCCTTATTAATAATCTTGTTGAGATGTGTGACCTCCTTTTTGAGCCCAATGATCCTTTCTTTAAGTTGTGTAACTTGAGCTTTGAGCCTAGGTTCCTTGAGAAGTGTTGGGAGGGACCAAAATCCATAGCAGCCTATCCCATGTCTAGGAGATTCTCTGTAATGGTAATTTCCTTACCCTTATGAAAGGTAGGAGCTAGACCCTTGCCTTTATCACTACTTCTAAGCACCCTCTTGGGAGGAGGAGGAGGTGAGGAATGAAAACTAGGATTCTTAGTCTTAATCCTTCTCTAAGCAGGAGGTTCAAACAGGGGAGGGGGAGGAATATTTTAAACTAGAATGTTAGCAGAGATTAAGATGCAGTGTTGATGCAAAATAAAAATACCCCCTTCATGAAGAGGTAGGGCACATTTGTGTGCCTAAAATTTTTGAATAAAAGCTTCCAAGGATTGTAAGATATAGTATGGGAGACTAACCCTTCGGCCCTTATGTAAATGGTTCAAAAGGATGAGATGATGAAGTGACAGAGTGTTATACCTACCCTCCAAAGTCACATACCTCACCCACGTATAAGCCACCTCATCCAAAGGAGCAGGGAGAGAGGAACGCACAATACCAACTTTGAAAAAATTCAATGCATTAATCGAGGAACCCTCAAAAAGCCTTTATTCCTCTACAGCGTTGTCAAATTTATTTTTGAAGAACTTCAAACCATCCCTACTGAGACCAATGATAGAGGCAACGAGTTCTTTAGTGATAGAGAAATTCTTACCTCTATAGATCAAAACCTTGTTCTTCCAATTGTGGGCAAAAGTGATAAAGATGTGGTTGTCATGTCCCTTGATCTTCTGCAAGAAACTTGTGAAGCCTCCCACATTTAATGTCCTCAAAAGATCTCCATTTACCTTCCAATTCAGGCCACACATCAGTTCAACATGGTATGGAAAGCCACCCATGGTGTTAGCAGCA
Source organism: Torreya grandis (assembly GCA_037957365.1). NCBI lineage: Eukaryota > Viridiplantae > Streptophyta > Pinopsida > Cupressales > Taxaceae > Torreya > Torreya grandis. Next base: position 381,481 of record JARHVA010002454.1, read on the forward strand.
GGTTCTCAACACAAGGGCACATAGAATATAGTGAATAGACTGCTCCCACACTGTCTTTGCATAACACGATACCTAAGAAAATGATAATGCAAAGAAGACCTATGTAGGATACCAATAGAATAATCTAATAGAAGTCATGTGAAATCCAAATAGTGATTATCCTTCACATGAGTGATCAAATCACTCATACCACAGCTAAGCATAACCCATTGCCCCTTCATTAATAATGATATCCTTAGTATTTTATGGGATTTGGTCATGAGCAAACCAAAATTGAAGTTGTTTATTAATCACCCCTATATTAGCAAAAGAGTCTACCACATAATTACCTTCTCTATAGGTGTGACATATCTTGTAATTTGAAAAGGCCCCACATATGCTAACAGCCTCTAGGATGAAGTCTTTAATAGTCCAACTAGCTAGATAAATATCATTGAGGTTATTAATGATATTCAAAGAATCACCTTCAATGATAATATTTGTGATATGGCAATCTCTTGCTAACCTGATCCCCCAGAGAACAACAAGTGCCTCAGTATAATGGTTAGATTGTATGCCCATAGGTCTAACATAGGCATCAATAAGATTGCCTACGTGATCCCTGATGATCCCACCTCCTCTTGCAGCTCCTAGATTGCCTTTAGAGGTGTCATCAAAGTTTAGCTTGTACCAGTTTGTTGGAAGAGGGATCCATTGTATAATAGATCTGTCAATAGTAAGAGTTCTGACCTTCAGATCACCAATAATGATATTCCAATTAGAAAGTAGTTTCTCCTCATAATTAGGGAAAATTTGATTTTTGGGAGGCTTGAACTTAAGTACATTCTCTTTTGCATCAATAGAGATGTTTTTGATTAATTTTTTGTAGGAATTCTTGCAATCTCTGGAAATGATCGCATTCCTAGCCTTCTAAATCCTCTAGAGGGTGTGGGGGAAGATATGTTTCCAAAAATGTCTCACTAAGTGTCTTATCTCTTGGTCATTTCTATATTTAGTAAGTGCAATCAATATCCATTAAGCAATTCATAATTTTATAGTTTATGTTATATCTTATGCAATTTGTATTTCAATGGTTTTAGCCTATTTATATCTCCAAAATATAAAATAAGTTTAAAAAAAATAGCTCATGCAAGTGGCAATTATGCAAACTCCATAATAGTTTTACAATTTCAAATGGCAATTACACAATCTCCATGCTAATTTTGCCCTACACAAAGTGGATATTTTGCTCACTTGCAACACACATGAAGATGAGGGGACATAAAAATATTTAAGATTTAGTTCTATAACTTGTGGGCTTCTTTTTCAAGGCTAAAGAATATTGTAAATGTTAAATGAGTTTACAAGGGTTCATGAAATGCATTCAAATAGATTTGAGTGCATTTGAGTCTAATGTGTAGGAGAGAGTTGAAAGCATACAAGAAAAATTGATCATATGGGAGTTCAGTACAATGTGTAAAAGAGAGTCAAGTTCAAACTAGAGTGCAATTGAAGGCTATACAATTGAGGTGGTTGATTGTAATAGTCTTTCTTACTAAAAAATAAGTCATCCACAAAAAATAAAAATATCATTACAAGTGTAGGACGTTTGAGAGATTGGTGTCCTTGTAAGCCTCAAGAAAGAAGTGAGCTTGTAAAATGCAAAGAAGATAGTGGAGATGAGAAAGCATCACTTCACTCTTCTATATTATTCTCAAATTAAGATTCTCTAAGGTAATTATTGTGTATGTCTTTCTTTGTTGTTGTGTTTATTTCATTGTGTGTAGTGTTTCTAGTTCTTGCAAGTAGTCTTCTGCCATAAACACCTAAGAGCACATAACACTCAATTAAATGCATGAGCAAAAGCATAGTATGTGTTCATAAAGATTAAATAACTTCAAATTCATTGTGTATTACTATATAGGCATTTGAATTGCAGTCATGTATTAAGTAGTAGCATGGAGAGTATGTGAAAGATGGTATTCAATGTATGTAACATGTATGGATTGCATGTGAAGGGTTGCATAAGATTTGTATGGTGTAGGTGATAATCATATGCGTTGGGAAATATATTCTTAAAGCATTATAAGTGTTGTTCCATAGCATAGAACTTGGGGACAGTCTGTATGGAAAGTATAGGATTCATATAGATGAGTTCTTTGTGGAATATCCATAAAACTATGGATTAGATGGTTTGGTTAAAAGAATTTGGGAATCATGAGGAAGCACACAATCATTTGAAGCATTTCAATAAAAAATACGAGGAGGCTAAGCAAGAGAAGGATATTGAATATCTAGTATCATAAAATTCTTAGGACAAGTAATATTTTGGCAAGCAACTTTTTTCAACATAGATATAATGCTAGCAATATTGGTAGGATTCTTCATAGCACAAACTAGAATATTTCCAATTTAATCATCTCTAATTTGCTCTTATATATTATCTTCGTAATCATAATCATCATCAAAATCTTACATATTTTACACATTATTATCATTTAGATAAATTACACCATTTACAGTCACATGTTAGAATCCACATTGCAAGTTTTGAAAATGAAAGTATTATCCTAAACAAAATTATAATTTAATATAAACACAAGCACAAGCACACATTAGGGTTTGAAACAAGCTCAAGAAATCTAACATAAATCAACACAAACCCTAAAAAATACCAACATAGAAATATGCAAGGGCTAACCTTAATAGGAGAGAATAACACATCAAGGGTTTAGGAAGACCCAGAGAAAAATCAGAGCAACCACACATTATAAGCAACATTTAACTCAAAGGTGTGTAAGAGGGTTTACCAAATTGTGTCATAAGAAAGTGGTTTTATATCAAGATAAAATACATCTACCCATTCTACTTTAAAATTAATTCTAACAAAAGTTAATGAAATAAAATAGTAAAATTAGACTTAATCGCAGTAAGGAATATTTTAGAATAATTGAAATGGATAAACAAGGGAGATTATATAAGAATATATGAATTGTGATAAATCTAGATACAATCGAAAAAAATAGGTATGAGTACAAAACCCAAAAAATTGGGAACAAATAGAGAACTTTTCCAAGATAACTATAATTGTAGCACTCCTTAACTAAAACACCAGAGTTATACTGCTATATGTTTTTAGAAACTATTAACATTCTACAAAATTTATTTTATGACCTTGTTTCTCTACTCTTGGACTCCAAAAACCCACTCGCTTTTCCCTAATTTCATATAAATATTTAAAAAAATGATCTCCTTCATTAAAACACTAATCAACCTACAACATATTACAAAACCATAAAAATTAGAGTTATGCAAATTATATTATCCCTTTATTGTTATCAGGGCTCTGAGAATTTGATAGTTTGGTAATCAACATAAGTATATTGCAATTCAACAAATATTCATGTCCAATGCAAGTGTCCCAACTCTTATCTCTTTCAATAAATACAACAAGTAATAACTCTCATATACTTTTTTTATAAATGTTTGACTTTTTTTAATATAGAAACATTGCATTAATAAATATTTATTTGCTTTTACAATTTCAATAGATAAACTTACATGAATATTATTTCAAATAAAAATTATAATATATTTATTGAATTTAAATTAAAATTTTAATGGTATGGAAGCTGACATATAATGAATAAGAAATGCCCATAAAAGAAAGAAATTTTTTGGGAGACCCAAAATAAGATAAGGGGAAAGAGAGAGAAAATATGAAGACGTGGTGAAGTAGATAGGAAATAAGAGCATTAAAAATGAGGATTTCCACAATTGTGCAATTAGCAAACAAAAACATCACTATTAAGAAGAGGAAGGAGTGAACAAAGTGAAATACAGCTGACCCAAACAGAATCTACAATGTTGGCCATATTTTTTAAGATAGAAAAGTGTCTTGGATAAGAAGCAAATCCACCCAAGAATTATTATCTGGCGGCATGAAAATCGACAAACATGACAAGAAGGCCTCCATTTTATATTAATTCATAAGCAAATGAGAAAAAAATTGGCGTATCTTCAACAGCAGATGGGACACTGAATCAAGCCATTTTCATTGCAATGAGAGCACCTTACCAGCCTGTTTTCCTCATTGACAAGTTTGCAGCTTCCACTGCATTCTAAGCATGGCACAAATCTGACTCCCCCACAGCCATCACAGACCTTACCTGCAATATGAGTTGGAATACCTTGAAGAAGATGAGCCAGCTTCCCCTCTTCATGAATGTGAAGAAGCTCGTGAGCACCCCCAATATATCTGCCTTTGATAAACAATCTGGGGACAGTCACAAGCTTGCCCATGAGCTTCCTCAGCTCATTCCTGAACTCCAGATGCATAGAAACATCCCTCTCACTGATGCATATCCCATAGCTCTCAAGCGCATCTCTAACATTGTTACACTCCTCAAATGTCTTCCTGATTCCCCTCAATGTGGTAGTGTATAGAACCACTGCATTATCTCCACCAGGTGGGCAATTTTCCTCGAAACCTTGAAGCGGCTCCTCATCCTTATCTTTCTTCTTCTTCTCACCGGGGTGATAATTCCCCTCTGATTTTGTAATAGCATTCCATTCCTCCTCGGACAACTTCTCCAGCGCCTTCTCCAAAGTAGCTACCAAATGTGGGCTAAACAGAGGACTCTCAGGCTCTGTAATGAGATCGATAGAAAGGCGAATCTTGGAATTGAGCCTCCTGCTTGGAATAACCTTCAAATCAGTCATACAGCCGTCGGAAAGCCTTCTTGAAACTTGCTTACAGGGCACTGAACCCCTCAAAACCTTCAGAGGGGCTTTCACAGGACTGTAATAATTATTCATATTCACTTCTCCGAGAGGGCTACCAACCTCATTCATTTTCCACAAATTCAAAGCATCTCCATCTACAACAGCCCTCGCATTTTCCTTGCCGAAGGCGCTCTCGAAACAAGTCTTATTCTGGAATAATTCCTTGTTGTTCTCCTCGACAATGTTATCATCGTCGAGCCCCTGCATGAGCTCCCATGCATTGATGGTGACGGGTTCCAGTTCTTGTTCTTCTATAACACTTTTGTCGACCTCGACCATCACGTCCAGACCTCCATTGTTGGTAATGCCGTGGTCAGATTTGGTTTCTCCCGCTTGTTTCTGGTCGAGGACACCCAGAGTGGTGGACGTGAGAGCCACCATATGATTATTCGTCACACAAATGCTTCTCTCTCTGCTATGAGCCACCCTATCCTTATCCCTACCCTGCTTCTTCGAATACACACATCCCATTATTGCCTTTCCTTCTCTCATACTTCAACTTCACTCTATGTTTATGTTACCTCCCACTCCCAACGAATCCATTGCCCCACACATTCGAATCCGATTTAAAAAATGATCTCATCTTTCAAAATTTAATGACTGCGACGTGCGGGTTACGTACCGTATTCATAGCCCATCGGTGGGGCCCGCTCATGGGAATTGCTGGCCAAACAACGTAACGGTTGGAAGTGGGAACTGCTGAATTTAATTTGACGGACGTATGCATTTTTTTTTTTTTTTTTAAAAAAAAAAAATAACTTCATGAAAAAAAGAATCGAATGAAAACCGTCAAAATTACGAAGGATTATTTAGTTAGTTTATAATAAATATATATTTATTTTACTATTTTGATGTTTGCTTGTTTAAAGATTAACTGCCTGACTTAACTTTTGAAGGGCTTTGTTGAATGGACGGCCGTCATTGAATAAATTAATCTGACGGACAGGATAGACCGTCAAATTTAACCCACGACGGCTAGAATCGAGACACTGAAATTTACCTTAGTTGTGTTTAACGGTCAGATTCGTTTGAATTTAGAGGGAGGTAGGAGGTGGGAGAGACTGAATGAATGTTCCATCATATCAATACGTACCCGTTAGGGTCGCGGAAATGGTAATAAAGACGTTATTCCAGCCTCCGGGGGCCTAGAACCAAGTTTGCGTTTGACTACTATTGTTAAATAAACTAGGTATTTTAATTTAATTAATTTATATATTAATGTTTGTAAAAGGTATTTTAATTTAATTTAATTTATATGTTATTTTTCGCAATAGGTTAAAATTGGTAGATGGGATTCAAGAATATATTATATGAATTCAATATATTAACAAAGATCCTTAAAAGATATAGAAAAAGAAAAAATTAATGAGAAATAACAATTTTATTATTTGAAGGTTTTAGATCTTCAAATTAGTAAAATATGTGTTGTCTTACGAATCTAGACCAAGTTGTCTAGGTATATGCAATCTCTTGAGGTTCCTTTAATCCGTTACTTAGAAATAAGAAAATTGATATACTTGGTATTGTTTGTCGAAGTTGAAGTGTTTTTGCGAATAAACAAGACTAAAATTTTATTTTCCTCGCATAGAATGAAGCTCCTCAAAGATCCATGAGAATATCTTAAAAGACTATGGTATCTTCCATGAATCTTATAATAGATAAGGCACTTGAATATAAAATGCTCTTCACTTTCAGGGTCTATAAAACATAATTGGCATACATGTTCATCTCGTGGGAGGTTATGATCAAATTCCATTTACAGTTGATGAGACCAAACGTAAAACTAGGTTAAAGGGATCCTTAAACATGATGAAAACATTTTCTTCATGTACCAATGTATTTGATTTTGATCCTTATGAAAGCAGGAATAAAATTAGAAATAATTAAAAAGTTTTGGTTCCAAAGACTCTCTAGGATTAAACCATGTAACTTTCAGGTAAGATTCACTAATCTCTTCATGAATACCTTTGTTGACTTCATATTTATTGCACTGAGGAATGTTAATAGAAAACTCAAGAGGAGGTAGTCTTTCTATATCAATATCTAGCTTCTAGAGAAGAGCCATAACTTTTGCATACCAACAAGATTTGCATCTTTGTTTTACAAGTTGCATAGAAGATTGAAGTGCCAACAATGGATACATATTCTGACTAGAGAAAGAATCTGTCATGCATTGAAGCCTATGCAACATAATGTTTAACCCTTTTTATTATTTAGATGAGGATTAAAGGAGAAGAATAGCCTAATCAAATACATGAATAAAAATATTCTAAAGTAGGCCAATTAAATTAATTCAGATATCACAATATACTAAATATGGAAAATTATCAAATATAGAAAGTACAATGCCAATTTATATTTTGATAATTTCAACATAAAGAAGATATAATACTTAGCTAGTTTTTATATGTGTGGGCAGATATGAGATGTACAAGTATGGAAACAGGGAGATTGATGCTCATGATCTCGTCTTTAGATTCTGGAAATATTATTTCTAGAAACCCAAACACTATCGTAGACCTATGGACACTTGCGTTAACGCTTTTGTCTGTGCCTCAATACTTATATCCTATAAAAAATATTTGTTGTATTAAGAAGTGACCACCTATACCTAATAAACTTTTTTGTCACCTTTTTGTTGATGTGTCTAGATCATGCACATAGGCTATGTATGACAATATATAGCTCAAACCTTAGCTTCTTCACCTTAAGTCAGGTCACCTTGCCAAAAATAGGTTAGTGGGTTCACGAAGTTGAGCTGACCTCAAGGACCCCTTTGTCAATAACTGTTTCCTTCAAAGCCAATACTCCAAGGAGGGCCTCAGACATATGTAGTTCTCTTCTAATCGTGGGCTTGTGTGCACAAGGGTGAAATATGCTTTATGCAATGACATGCAATGATCTAGCTTGTAACTTGAAAAATATTACTCTTGGTCTATTTTTTGAATGCTTCAAACCTTTAGTATAATTATTCCAATGACTGATATAGAAATAGGGAAGATAGGATAGTAGAACTGTAATACCCCTTGTGTGAGACCTTGTAACCTGGTCATTTTAATATGTTATCTAGGTGGTGACCTCTTAGATGGATAAGAATTTGAATCTAGTTCCCTCTCTCATTTGAAAACTTCATTTGTTGAAAAGCATTTACATTAATTTTAATTATTAAATGTTAAATCAATAAACCTAAAATTTTAAATTTAAATAAATTTATAAGAAACTTTTTTTTTAATTGAAAACTTATGCCTAGCTTCTCTAGGAAAGCTAGATGAGCTATTGGTTAGGCCCTAGAGTAGTGTGGGTGGATGTGCTTGTGGAATGTGAATTTGAGAAATGTAAGAGAAGTTATTGTTGAGTGTAAATGAAAATTTTTCCTTGTACAAGTGGGTTACTTGGATAAGTAAGCTCACATTATCTTGTCAGGTCATTAAGTGGAAGTATAGGCTTGTAAGACATGAGGTAACTCTTGTAAGAAAAGTACCCTCCCATTTATTAGGTTAGGTGGAAATTCATTGTGATGTAAAATTTATACTTTTTTTTATTTCTCACACTTAGTCTTGTTTTGGGGTTGTTAATTGGGAGTTCATTTTGGGCTCATTTTGGTGGAGGAGTTTAGGGAAAGCAAGGGGATTAGAGAGCTTATTGGAAGAGAAGGGAGAAGTTTAAGAGGAGCTAGTGGAGTTGTGGGATCTTAAGATATCCCTATATAGCGATGGAAAAGAGGTAGGTATTTTATACTCGCATTCCTTGTGTTTAAAAAGGTTAGCTTAATTGTGTGTTCTTAAACTCTCTCTCTCTCTCTCTCTCTCTCTCTCTCTCTCTCTCTCTCTCTCTCTCTCTCTCTCTCTCTCTCTCTCTCTCTCTCTCTCTCTCTCTCTCTCTCTCTCTCTCTCATTATAAATCATTATAGTTGTCCTTGCAAAACAAATTCACTCCTTACTTTTTTTCACCTCATAAATCTCAATTTTAGTTATACATCTATTGTGTATGGTTTTTTATGTCATTTGAAACAAATGATGTTTTCAAAAAAAATAGTGAAAAAAATACATTAAGTTTAATTGTAAAATACTTGAAGAAACTAATGTTCTTCTCTCTTTGTACACAATTTTTCAAAAGCTAAGATTGCAGTTGTATGGATTATAAAATCATAAAATATTTGAAATGTTCTTCTCTCTCTTTGTTAGAAGTTTCCTTGTGGAACAAAGATCTCTCTCTTTTCTCTTTCCATCTCTTTCCCAATGCCTCCCTTCAAATTTTTGAAAATTAACATTTAAAGAGGAAATTGATCATTTAAAATTTGTTATGCAAATAATTTTTTATGTTGTGTCTCTCTTATACACACACACACACACACACACACACACACACACACACACACACACACACACATAGAGAGAGAGAGAGAGAGAGAGAGAGAGAGAGAGAGAGAGAGAGAGAGAGAGAGAGAGAGAGAGAGAGAGAGAGAGAGAGAGAGAGAGAGAGAGAGAGAGAGAGAGAGAGAGAGAGAGAGAGAGAGAGAGAGAGAGAGTTTATTTGATAAAGGTTCTTTGTATTAAAACCCTCATTTAGACATTTTTTTATATATATCAAAAAAATGTCTAAATGAGAGTTTTTATACAAACAAATTTTATCAAACAAAATTAGTATGTGTGTGTATTTAGGGAAGATGAAAGATAATGAGGGACAAAAGGGGAGACTTAAAGCGATACTTCCGTCGCCATCCCTCCCCCTAAAAATAATAATAGTTGAACTTGGTGAGAGTTTTAGAGCAACTTGAAAAAATAATTTGACAATAACGTAAGAATATGAATTGTGACATTTTGAATGTAGTTTCTAAATATATAATTTTTTTCAATACTCAAATGATAAATATATGTGAAATTGATGCATTTATGACAATGGTATGACATTTTTTTGTGAAAAGATAAGGAGACTACATGTGTACAGACACACTTTTTTTGAGTAAATGAATGAATCATTGTATGAAATTTAATATATGGATAGATGAAATGTCAAAGATTGGTTAGGATATTTTTTATTAATTTTTTAATAAACATATATTTTTAAAATAATTTTACAAGTCAAGACAACTAGAAAATTGGAACTACAAGTGTATGAACACAACTTTTTGACCTTAACTTCATGAAAATCCTTTGTTTTTAAGCATAGCCAATGATATGTATACTGGTCAAGGATAACAAGGTATGTTGTGTAAAAATTAAGTAATAATTAAAAATAATAGTTTAATATAATTTAATAATAATATCTTAATATAATTAAAAATATATGTACCTCTATGAACCCATATAATTTAAAAAATAAAAAATAAAATATGCTTGATCGGATGTGTTGATAAAGATGAAAAAGACTCATAAATTTTTTAAAGATCATGTAGGTTGATTCACAAGTGTTTTTAGGCTATGTTCAGATCTCTCTAAACCTAAACATGAAGAAATTTTAGAGGGAAAGTGGAGAAGTTAAACATTGAAATGTTCAAAAGGCGTACACCCTTTTCAAAAGGCCTATGCCTCATTGAATGCATTTTTCCATTTGGAACTACTCCAAAACGGGACATGCATGTTTTTTGAAAGGGTGTATGCCCTTCATGATTCATTCATTTATTTTATTTGCATAAATAATTCACTTATTAATTATATATTTTACTAAATTCAATTGGATTTTTCTACTAACACTGCAAATTCTATAAATTTTCCATTTACTTTGTCTCTATTACTATAATTTATTTAATTTTTACTCTAGACCTGGACTTATTTGCGTAAAGATAAATAATGGTGTCAAATTGTCACTACAAAAGACCAATTAAAGAATTAATAATTGAGGAAATTGAAGTCAATAGAGAAAAAAAATAAAAAGACAAATAGATAGGAGAACATCCATAATAGCTTCCACATAAGGTGAAGGTACTTTCTCCAAACCAAGTAATATTTTAAATTAAAATGACATGCCCAATTCGATGAAATTTAATTTAGATATGTCTTCAAATGAGGTAAGATAAATTAATTGATCTTTATTGAATGATAAAATTAAAAATATAGAACATGTATATAATGAATTTACATTGATTGATGAAACACATGAAGAAACACAATATGATGAAACATCCATCCATAATGAATTTTTTGAGCATGATGATAATCAACATCAACTAATGACACCAATTCATCTTTTTCCTAATGAAGATGAATTCACTTCACTTGTAGGGTCTAATGTACCTAGCCAACACTATAATATACCTTCTATGGTTGAAGTGGTAAAACCATCCAATTTAATATAAAATATTTCTCCTAGACCCACACATCCAAGGATAATGCACCAAAACCAACGTATTTAGTTGAAATAGATGAGAAAATATGAGAACCTATAGAAGGTAAAATGTCACAAAGATCAATTCAACATCATGCTCAACATGTATGGGACTATGCATTTGAGAAGAAAAGCCATACAAAATGATGTCAATTATTTGTTCAATTAATGAAAATATAAAAATGCACCTTGTGATGCATAATTTAGGGTTAAGAACAAATAATATGGAGGGAAAAAATAATACAATAGTAAATAATCTATTTAATACATTTAATGTAATAGGTAATAGAAAAAAAAAAGATAGTAATGATGCAATATGAGTAATAACAAAATCTATAGTAAGTCAACATCTAAAGCTTGATTTCTTAGTCAAATAAGTACACCCTTGAACTTGAATAGGAAATCTCTAATGAATGCCATAAAAAGAAGAACCAGGATTGATGACCCTTCACATAGATTGTTAGGTATTTAGTGGTATACTCCCATGAAAAAGATAAGTTATTAGTTGAAGGAACAAGACATTTGATTGAAATTTTTTGACATGAAACCACAAGGGTCTCATCTAATGTAAAAGATGTTTTTAAAAGAAGAAAATGTTCAAAAAAATTTGAGCCACATGCAAAAATATTCTTGGACATGACCCAAATAAAATTTTATAAAAAGTTTATTGAAAAAATTAATGGAAAATTCATAATTAGCCAAAGGTCAATTGAGATATGCAAGTATTTCTATGTTAAAATCAATCAAGCACACACAACATATTTTTGTAGGATCGATTTTGAATTTTCTATGCATTTTAATATATTTTTTATCATATACATTGTACTTTATAAACTTACGAGTGCTATGACCATAACCTTTAGCATGTCTTGGGATATGTGTGGCTGACTTATGGCTTAATACCTCTTTTATATTCTTGTTACATTTCTCTATGTTCTTAGTTAGGTTGTCCTATGGAATAACCATGACTAAGTAGACTATATATAAGAGGTAGTGGTTAGTCTTTGATCATCATGTTAAGTATTTTTCTCTTAGTGCATTGTTGTAGAGGTTACCCCCTTGAAGTGGTTTTGCTATATTATCCAGTATTCTACTCTACTATTAATTATTGTTGTGTGATCTCTTATATTTACTTATTTTGTGTGATATAAAATCATTTTATGTGAACACATAAGTAATTTAATTATATTACAAGTGGTATCAGAGCTTCAATTTGGGAAAGTTTCCTATGGCATTATTTTTTTAGATCTGGTGAGGCATGACTTCTATGAGGGGAAGGAGCAAAAAAACATAAATACAATCTGAGAAGAATTAATTTTTTTATCAACACAGTATTGTTTGAAATGTTTTTTTGAAAAAAAATAATTAATAAAAAAGTCTAATTTTTTTTTGCTTCACACAATTACAGTCATTAGATTTATCTCGATGAGATGATCACAATGATATATTCTATTGGTACACTTTTTATGCCAATTTTTTTTACCCTAGTGCATAAAGGTAGTTGTTGGATTTATCTTAGCGAGGTGATCACAATGGTACCATCTCTAGGTAAATTATTTTGGGGTGAAAACCCTCCTAGGGTTTGTATAAGGCTGGTCCTTCTACATGAGGATGAAAAGGGTGGAAAGAAACTCTTAAGACTCCTTTTGCTAGTGACATGGAATCTATAACTTTAGAACCATTGATTTCTCAACTTCAAGTTAACATAAAGGGCTTGGTGTGGCATGATTATTTTTTTGTAATTCAAAATGATGTTTCAAAGATGCATAGAGAGTTTAATGGGGTTCACAATCAATTGAATCAGATCACTACTTCATTGGTTGCTATTTCATCTTAATTATAGTCAAACAACCCTCCACCTCATCATTTGGGTCCTCCTCTCAACACTAACAACTCCAATTATAATGTGAAACTGATGTTTCTCAAAGTGGACATGCATAATTTTGATGGGAAGGATCCTCTCACTTGGAGTACCCAAATTGATAATTTATTTGATCTACATCAAACTCCTAGTTCTCAGAAGGTGATAGTGGTGTCTTTGTATCTAGAACCTAAGCAATTCATTTAGTATCACTAGTTGTGTGCTCAAAATAAAAAGAATGGTGTTATTATTACATGGTATATTTTTACTAATGAGTTGTTGGCTCATTATCAAAATGATGTCTCTGAGAACTGCTTCATCCAATTAGCCAAACTGTGGTAAATAGAAATTCTGAAGGATTATATTCATCAGTTTTAGAATCTATCCTTATGACTAGAAGACATCACTAAGTAAAATTTGACTGATCTATTTTTGAGTGGTCTCAAAGATAACATCTAATTGGAGGTTCAGATGTTTAACCCAAGATCTGTATTAGAATATATCCCATAGGCATTCATGGTAGAGGAAAAAGAGATGGTCAACAAAAAAACCTTCACTACTAGTCATGGTCACACCTTTCCAACACCATCATATCGTCAACCCAACAGACTGACACCTCAACAAATTAAGGATGAGAAAGCCAAAGGGTTGTGTTATGGTTATGATAGAAAATGGAGAAAAGACCATCATTATGCTGAAAAGAAGCTATTTTACATCGAAGGTGCTAATGAGGATGATGATGATGATGAGGAGGAGGAGGTACTTGGTAAGGATGAAGAAGGTCTTGAGGAAGATTTTAAAGATTCCCAACCTACTATTTCTTGTCATACCCTTTCAAGTATTAGTATTCCCTAAGCTCTTAAGGTGGTCGATTTCTTAAAGAAATAATAGGTCACTATTTTGATTGATTCTGGGAGCACAAACAACCTCAATAACAATAATTTGGTTAATTTCTTGAACTATTTAATTTATCCCACTCCAAAATTTTAGGTCATGATTGCAGATGGTGATATTGTCAACTACTTAGGAAAATGCCATAGTATTAAGCTGGCCGTGGGAGACTACTTGTTGGATTCTCCTATGTTTACTATTCCTATGGGGGGAGTTGACATTATTCTAGGAGTATAGTGGCTCACCACTTTGGGAACTATTGAGATGAATTTCTAGGAATTATACATGTGTTTTCATTATGAGGGAGGGACATTTAAGCTAAGGGGATTAAGGGATAAATCTTCACAACTTGTTAGCTCCCATCAAATGATAAATATTATCTAAAAGGGTGCTAAAGGATTTATAGCTCACTCGTTTTCCCTAGAATTTCATCCAACTCAACTATTTACACCTCTTGATCTACAAGTGATTGATGTCCGTTCAATTTTTTTGGTGACATACATAAAGGACTTCCACCTAGTTGCATGCATGATCATGCTATCAAAATTATTCCTAGTAATATACCACCTAACATCAAGCCATATAGGTATCCCTATGCCCAAAAAAGTGAAATTGAAAAGATGGTACAAGAGATGTTAGATGCATGAATCATTCACCATAGACAAAGTGAATATTCTTCACCAGTTGTCATGGTGTGAAAGAAAGATGACACTTAGAGGATGTGTCCTAATTATAGGGAAGTCAATAAGTACACTATCAAAGATAAATATCCTATTCCTATCATTGATGATTTGCTAGATTAATTAAATGGTTCTCTTTATTTTACCAAGTTAGATCTACATTCTAGGTATCATCAAATCTGGATCCATGATGAAGACATACCCAAAAATACTTTTAGGACTCATGAGGACCATTATGAGGTTTTGGTTATGCCTTTTGGGCTAACAAATGCACCATCTACCTTTCAGAGTTTGATGAATACTATTTTTAGGCCATTTTTGAGGAAATTTGTTTTGGTATTTTTTGATGATATCCTCATTTATAGTAAAAATTGGGAAGACCATTTGCACCATGTAAAATAGGTACTCTTAATTTTGAAATAACATCATTTGTATGCCAAACCTTCCAAATTTAATTTTAGAGCTTGTGAGGTTGAGTATTTGGGTAATCTATTTTCACATATAAGAGTAAAATTGGATCCTAAAAAAATCCAAGCAATGGTGGACTGGTCGATTCCTAAGACACTCAAGCAACTAAGGGGATTTATAGGGTTAACTAGTTACTATCATAGGTTTATAAAAAATTATGGTAGAATTATAGGCCCACTCGCATATTTTTTGAAGAAAGACCCCTTTTAGTGGATTGATACAACTACCAGGGCATTTCAATAATTGAAATTGGCAATGTGCACCACTCTAGTGTTGGCTACTCATAAATTTTCTAAGACTTTTGTGCTTGAGTGTGATGCATATGGATATGGTATGGGTGTTGTACTTATGCAAGAAGGTAGACTACTTGCATTTGAAAGTCATCAACTAAAGGGTAAAAATCAACACAAGCCCATTTATGAGAAGGAAATGATGGTTATTTTGCATGTAATGGAGGCCTTATTTGATGGGTCATCACTTTCAGGTAAATATTGATCATGACAGTCTCAAATATTTTTTGAAACAAAGGTTATCATCTAAAGAATAACAAAAATGGGTAACTAAGATGTTAGGCTATGATTTTGAAATAGTTTACAAAAAAGGTAAGGATAATGTAGTGACTGATGCACTATCTAGGAAGGATGAATTGGTTGAGGCATTGCTATATGATATGGCCATTCTATAGGTAGATTGGCTAGAGGAAGCAAACTTAGAATGGTACAAGGATAGTGTTACCCATGATTTGATTTAGAATCTTCAACAAGGTTTGGGTGGATTTGAAAAATTCACATGGAAGGGTGATGAATTATGGTATAAAGACACATTATATCTATGTAAGAATTCTATTCTTAAATAAAAAAATCCTTTAGGAACTTCATGCAACTCCAATTGGGGGTCATTCAGGATTTTTGAAAACTTATCATAGAATCAAGCAGGATTTTTTTTGGGAAAGAATCAAGGGGGATGTCCAAAACTATATGGCTAAATGTATGATCTGTCAACAAAATAAAGGAGAAACCATCAAAACCCCATGTCTTTTGTAGCCTTTATCCATTCCTGGCCAACGTTGAGAATATATGTTTATGGACTTCATTATAGGGTTATTGAGATCTGATGGTTAAAATGTTATCATGGTTATGGTAGATCATCTCAGTAAGTATGCTCATTTTTTTTTATTACATCCATTTTTTACTAGTACAGTAGATTCTACTTTTTTCAATATAGTTCAAAACTTGCATGGTACCCCTAAGATCATTATCACTGATAGAGATCCCATCTTCACTAGTAATTTTTGGACTGAGTTATTTACATGTTTAGGCACCCAATTGGATCATATTTCATCCTATCATCCTTAATCAAATGGATAAACTGAGGTAGTCAACAAATGTCTAGAAAGATATCTCCATTGTCTTTTTTTTGATAAATAGGATAAATGGGTTCATTGGTTACCATTTACTGAATGGTGGTATAATACTTCTATTCATAGTTCTTCCAAAATGTCTCTTTTTATAACACTATATGGATACCATCCTCCATCCATCACTTCAACCTTGAAGGTCCATACATGGATACCATCCTCCATCCATCACTTCAACCTTAAGGTTCATGAAGTTGAAGAACATATTCACCATCAACATGAGGTCAACATGAGGTCCTTACCAATTTGCATGAAAATTTAGCCATGGCCCATAATCGCATGAAATAATAGGCAGATCAACATAAGAGTGAGAGGTACTTTGAAATTGGTGATTGGGTCTTTGTTCACTTACAACCATATAATTAGATGTATTTGAAGGAATATAAAAATGATACTGAGCTATCTCCTAAGTATTATGGGCCTTATTAGATCTTGCAAAAAATTGGTAGTATGGCCTACAAGTTAGAGTTTCCTTCCTTCACTCGCATACATCCAATATTTCATGTATCATGCCTGAATAAAGTCATTAGACACAAAGTTTCTACCCAAACTAATTTACCAAAATTAGATGAGGAAGGAGGAGTTATTCTTGATCCTAAAGTGATCCTTAAAATATGCACTAAGTAGTTATGGTCTTGAGTGATTAAGGAGTACCTGATCAAATGGAAGAATATACCCTATGAAAATTTTGCTTGGGAGGATGAATCCTTTATGCAACAACATCCAAAGTTGACTCAATGTTGAGGATAATGTTTTTTTGAAGGGGAGGGTCATGATACACCCTTAACCTTTGGCATGTCTTAGGATATGTGTGGCTGACTTGTGGCTTACATACCTCTTTTATATTCTTGTTACATTTTTCTCTGTTCTTAGTTAGGTTAGCCTATGGAATAACCATGTCTAAGTAGATTACATATAGGAGGTAGTGGTTAGTCTTTGATCATCATGTTAAGTATTCTGCTCTTAGTGCATTATTATGGAGGTTGCCCCACTAAAGTGGATTTGTTATATTATCTAGTATTCTACTATGTAGTCAATTATTATTATGTGATATCTCATATTTTCTTATTCTTTGTGATATAAAATCATTTTGTGTGAACATCTAAGTAATTTCATTACAATGAGATTATTTAGGAATGTATGGTGGCTTTCGAACCTAAAACATCAAGAGAGTTAATTCCAAGTCTTGTATGTCAAAGACTTGAGGGATAAATTTTTTTACCAAAGAATCTTCAGATGAAATATTTAACACTTGTGGTGGTTTGTCAAATTTGATCAGTTGTATACATAGAGAAATTTCACATGAACTGGGAAAGTAACTAGTTGATTTTAAGAATTATAAATCTGTAAAGTATGTTTTAAAAGATAGAAAAGATTCATCAAGATATGAGTTGGTTAAAACCCAATTATTTGTATATGATTTCAAGTCTTAATTAAAGAAGAATATTATCTACTAATATGCAAGACACACACACAAAGAAAAATGGTTAGATAATTAGTTCAAGGTATACAAGGATAACCTCTTAGTTGGAACCATTGTTTTGGTTGTGGACTTTGCTTAAAATTATGCTCTACAATCACATAATAAGGTTTAATCATAATACTATAATTCAATTCAAGTTGAAATTTCTATGCATATTACATTCAAATATGCACCTAATAACACAAATGACAATATAAAGATTATGGAATGCCACTTTTATTAATGATGACAAATCAAATTTTCCAAAGTTTATCTAAGGTTATTTTGAGTTATTTTATAGAAATATGAATGTAAGAGAAATCATGTTTGATACACACTACATTTGGTTAAATAATTGTGCAGGATATTTTAATAATTCTTGAATGTTTTACTAGCTAAGCAGGTTGCATAGGAAGAATGGGGTTCTACATTTTTAAATTTTTTTAAGGATGGACATGGAAAATGGGAACATGATGGTGGATGTGCATGTGTAAAAATAGCCCTTAGAAAGAAAAGGGAAAGCATTATGATTGGTGTAATGAAAACATTTCTCATGGATTAGATAAATATTCTAACATAAGAAGATTCTTTTGGTTAATGGAGGAAAAAGATAAGATAATGTATAAATATTATAGTATACTACTTGAATAAAGTGTTTTCCACTACATTCAAATCTCAAGTTCTAGTTCATGGACTATTTATACTATGGATATGGCATGATTTTGTTTGAACGGTATGTAATTTAATTAAAATGGATGTTAGTTAAAAGAATAGGTCAATAAATGGTATTGTAGACCCCTAATACCTATATATATTAGAGATTTATTTCAACCATTGGGGAATCATGAAATAACATCATCAATTGACTTTGACCACATTTCATATCTTGTACAACTAGGTACAATTTATTTATAATTTAAATGTATCCTTAGTTATATATGTGATGTCTAATTTTTTTCCTACATGTCCTTACAAATTGATTATATTTTAAATGCAGGGATTTTTTTTTTATTAATTACACTTGAGGACAATGATGAGGCAAAAAACTACTAATTATCTCATTGTGTAGAGTTCAAAAAAATTAAAGACAACTATCATGGATGGAGAAGACCTAATTTATCCCACTAGATTTGTGGTGGTTACCAAAACTTGGCTTCATAGATACTATCATAAAAAAATAAGATAATGATTATTTGAAGACTTTAAAGCACATATGATTAGATTCATTAGTCAAATTTAGTTATCACTACAAATATTCAATTGATCCAATATCATGAAAATCCTCTAAACAAAAATTTATGGAAAGTTCATGAATATGAACATGAAACAATTCTTGAAATGCTTAAAAATAGAGTTGAACCTGAAGGTACATTTTATTGACTTAGAGGCTAATATTCAACGTGTCTATCATTTGAAATTACTAAATTTAACTTATTTTATTTACTATATTTTAATTTTGAATTATTTTATCATTTTTTTTTTTTTTTTAAAAAGGGGGTAAAAACTTTATTAAAAACATAAAGGATCAAAGTACAAGGCTCCACCGAGCCCACCAACAGAAAAAAACAAAAACAACAACCACCACGCGCCGAAGCGCATTATCACCTTAGAGCCTCTCCTCCACTAAAATTCTCTCCAGGTTAGCCTGAACCTCCGATGGTAGAAGCGTTACCTCCTCTACCATCCTCTCTCCAATCCCTTCCGCCGCCCATCTAGCCAGGCAGTCAGCCGCTCGGTTCCACTCCCTCGGAACATGGGCAAAAATCACGGTCTCCATGAGCATACTAATCTGCAAAATCTGCTGAACAATCAAGGACAATTGCCAGCTAACCTCCGTAATTTGTCATTCGCGTATCATATCAATCAAAACCAGTGAGTCCGCCTCACATATCACTTTGCGCCATCCACGCTCGTAAGCCCTCCTCAAAGCAAATAAAATAGCCATACCCTCCATCTTGTTAACCGTCTGAACGCCCCTATGAACGGAAAACATAAAAATAACTGAGCTCGAGGCATCCCTCGCAATCCCACCTATACCAGCCTGCCCTGGGTTACCTCTTGAAGACCCATCAGTATTAATCTTCAAAAAAGCACCAGGGGGAGGCATCCACTTACCATCACGCCTCACCTTCTGCTTTCCAACGCCACTCCTCATCACACACGCAGCCCCTGGAGACAGATCCTACATTCCTAATCTGTCCGCTACCTCAGCGTCCCTCCTGTCCATCGGCAACGTCACCTCACATTTGGTTTCCATAGTTTCCCTTACCATTCAGATAATCCGATTCCAGACTTGGTCCGCTTCCATCCGTTCCCCCTCAAAAATGCACCTATTACGCTCCAACCACACCTGCCAGAGAAGGAAAATCAGCCCAGCAAACCAAACTGCCTGCAGGAAGCTTACAACAGGGGGCACTTTTTCAATTTTGCGCCAGAGTTTTGCTAGTGTGGGGGCATGGATACAGCTGACTCCCCAAGCGCCCCACCAAGCATGCCAAATTCTACTCATAAACTGGCAACCAAAAAAAAGGTGGGAAGCATTCTCCTCCTGTGCGCCACACAGATCACACCGAGATGGGCCCGGAAAACCTCTCTTCCTGAGGTTGTCCCACATCAAGCAATGATTCCAAGCGAGCGTCCACGCAAAACAATTGCACTTTGGCCACAAAAAATTGCTCCACGTCTGCTTCCACCAAGTAACCTCCCTTTCCTCCCTGAGCTTCTGTGCCATCAGCTCCTGAGACCCTCCCGACACAGTGTATTTCCCTTTGGGGTGAGGGAACCAGGCCAGCTCATCCTCCCCAACAAGGGCACAGCAGGTGCGTCCAGCCAAAATCTCCTTCATCTCCTTGCTCTCCGCCTCCGTGACCCTAAAAGGCCACTCTTCCTGATTTTTCCAGCTTACTTCCAAAAGCTGATTTTGGTGACCAAAAGTTTTGAAATCATTTACCTGCCGCCATCCGGCCTCACAGCCACGTTGAGCCAAATTATGTAAATGTGGGTACTGCAACACAATAGGTGGGAATCCGTCCCAAGAATCGTACCAAAACTGCGCCTCCCTCCCACTTTTGCAAATCCAGAACAAGCCTTTTTTAATTAATTATGCCCCCTTCTTCATTGTATCCCAAATCACCGATCCGCTTCCCACCAGACCAAATCTAGGAATCTCCCTATGGTTGCATCCTGGAAAATACTTCTGCGCCACAATTTTAGCCCAGCTCCGATTCTGCTCCGTGCACAATCTCCAGTATAGCTTGGCTGCTAGAGCTGTGCTAGCTAGCGCAGCTTGTCTTAAACCCAAACCCCCGAATCTCTTTGGACTGCAAACTACCTCCCATCTGATAAGACTCCATTTTGTAGCAGATAAATTTCCCGCCCACAAGAACTGTCGTGCCAAAGAGTCCAGCTCTCTCACAAAACTAGCTGGCGCCACCTGCAGCATACATCTATACAAAGGAAGTGCTTGTACCACAGATTGGATCAGTTGCACCCTGCCTGCAAATGAAAGCCACCTGTGAGTCCAATGGCTGACCTTGACTCTAAACTTGTTTAGGATCTCCTTCCAGGACTCCTTAGAGTGCCTACCCGTCGTAACAGGCATACCCAAATACATCACCGGAAGGCTGCCGATTTGGAATCGTAGGACTTCTGCCACTCTTCTCTGAATAG
Organism: Torreya grandis; assembly: GCA_037957365.1. Taxonomy (NCBI): domain Eukaryota; kingdom Viridiplantae; phylum Streptophyta; class Pinopsida; order Cupressales; family Taxaceae; genus Torreya; species Torreya grandis. Next base: position 403,017 of record JARHVA010002454.1, read on the forward strand.
CCTGAGGCGTATTAAAGAAGAAGATGGAGGATTTCTCCTCATTGATTACCTGTCCCGAGGCCGCTAAGTAAGTATCCAGGCACCTGCGGATATTGTTTGCCTCTCTCAAGGAGGCTGTGCCCAGCAAAGCCACATCATCGATGAACTGAAGGTGAGACAGACCCGGCAGGCCGCCCCCCCACTTCCAGCCTTGAATCTCCCCATTTCTGCTATCCTCTCTGATCCTACGCCCTAAGCCCTCAGCCAAGAGAAGAAACAAATAAGGGGACAGTGGATCTCCCTGACGCAATCCTCTAGCAGCCCCAAAAAGGTTGGAATGTTCCCCGTTGACAAGAACGGAGAAAGAGGTGGAAGTAACACAGCTCATGACCCATTCCATCCAATCCCTCTCAAAGCCAAAGGCCTCCATCACCTTGTGCAGGAAAGTCCAACTAACCCTGTCATACGCCTTGGACATATCAAGCTTCATGAACATTGCCTTCTCTCTGGATTTGGACATTGAATGGACAGCTTCAGTAGCCATCACAATACTATCCAAGAGCTGCCTTCCTTCTACAAAACCGCTTTTCTCCTCTGAGATCAGCTCCTTCAAGCACTTCTTCAACCTTTCGGCAATCAATTTCGATAGAATTTTGTAGATAACATTACATAGAGAAATGGGGCGAAATCGGCTGAAACAATCAGCGCCTTCCTCTTTTGGAATTAGGGCCAAAAAAGTAGCATTTAGCGCCCTCAACATCTGCTTGTTGGTCTGGGACTCCTGCATCACGGCCAGTAAATCATCCTTGATGATTTCCCAAAACTCCTGGTAAAACTCTATCGGAAACCCGTCCGGTCCTTGAGCCTTTCCTTTCTTCATCATAAAAACAACTTTCTTTAGCTCTTCCTCTGAAATAGGTCTTCTCAAATTCTCCTTCATGTCTTGGGTCACAATGGGGGGAATGCAGCCTAAAATCAAGTCCTCCGCCTCCTCATCCCTCCTTCCGTCCTCTTGGAAGAAAGCACTGAAATACCGTTCAGCCTCATCACATATTTCTCTTGTAGATGAAACTATTTCCCCTCTTTCTGTAACCAGCGAACTAATAACATTGCCATGGCACCTTGCTTTGACCGAGTTGAAGAAGAACGCAGTGTTTCTATCTCCTTCTTGGAGCCAGTCAATCCTGGATTTCTGTTTCCAAAATATTTCCTCCCTTAACTCCCACTCCTCCAAAATTTTCACCGCCTTAGCTTCTTCATTCATTAAAACTCCTGTAAGTCCCTCTTCCCTTATAACTCTGGTGATGTCATTTAGCTCTTCTTGCGCCTTCTTCTTCTCCTGGAAGATGTTGCCAAAACTGAACCTGTTCCATCTCTAAAGCTAAAATTTGACGAATTGAAGAAGTTTAGCAAACACATACATGGCTGTCCCATTAGCTGGTCGGCCAGCCCTCCACCATTCCTTGATCCAGCTGAATAATTCTTGATCCCTTAGCCACATCATCTGGAATTTAAAATGTGGCTTCTGTTTCTGTAGAGCAGAAGAAATATTTAATTTGATCGGCCAGTGGTCGGAATTCCGCCAATCCAGGATCTCAAAGTTTAGCGCCCACCTGCCACCTATCCAAAAGCATGACACCAGAAATCTATCTATGCGCTCAACAATGTTATTGTGTCCCGGCCTTCTGTTATTCCATGTGAATCGGCCGTTACTCGGCTTGATGTCCACCAAATTTAATTCCGAGATCTTGTCCCTAAGGAGACAAGAAGACTGCTCTAATCTGGTATTCCCACCCATCTTCTCTGAGCTATCCAGAATTGCATTGAAATCTCCCGCTACTATCCAAGGTAAATAAGGAAACTCATTACAGATTAGCCTAATGTTATTCCAAACAAAAATCTTACCTTGCATATCGCTGGGTCCATAGACATTTGAGAGCAAGGCATACTCTCCTGAGTCCATACAGAGGGCAACCAGTGATAAAACCGACTTGAAAGCCATCCATGCCACCGGTTTAACCTTTCTCGGATTCCACATGCAAGCTAAACCACCAGCAGTCCCCTGGGCCCCAATGCATTGGCAAGATCCTTGGCCCCATATCCACAAGGCAATATTCATCATGAAATCCACAGACACTTTGGTTTCTTGCAAAAAAAGAATATCAGGATGTTGACTTCTGACTAATTTGCGAATAGCTTTTTGTCTGGGCCCGCTATTTAGGCCCCTCACATTCCATGATAACACAATCATTTCGGGGGAGGAGGAAAGTGTTCTTCTAAGGTCCTTACCGACCTTGATTCAACTAGGTTCTCTCCAATCATTTTGAGCCTATCCAAATCTTTCCTTCTTCCTACCTTTACAATTTTGTCTGTAACTTCTTTCTTGCTGTCCTTTTGTAGGATCCCCAAGCACGGTGGGGCTTTTCCTTGCTTTTCCCCCTTATCCTCCCCTGCTTGTGAGTCCTTCTCCCCAATTTCTGTGCCTTGTCCCCTTGCCACCAATCCTGATGCTAGATTCAGCGCTTCCCCTTGTCTATCCAAAAGCATTAGAGTAGGCAATTCTGCTGTCTGCTTAGGAGAAAAAGGCGTGACACTAGCAGTCCCTTCCCCCTCCTCCATCCGATCCTCTCCGCTAGTTAGACATGGCATAATCTCTTGCTGTCCCAACTCCTCCAGCATCTCAAATCTATTGTAGGAGTCATCCCCTTGTCGCTCTAGAAACGTCCTCTTAAGTCCTTTGCTTTTACCCTTGGATTTCACTTGCATGAATCCTTCAGAGTCCTTTCTTCCCATACTTCCCGTCTTCCTTCCTTTGTCTTCAGGGATTGCCTTGTTCAAAGGAGACACAGGTGAAGGTTGCTGTTCTGTCATTTTATTCTTCAGACACCTTCGAACCAAATGTCCATACTCATGACACAGGCGGCAACAGAAAGGCAGGGTCTCATAATCCAATTGCTGAAGCCACGAGTATGTTCCTGCACACATTTCTACCGCGTCCGGCAATGGTCTGCTCAGGTCAACTTCCACACAAATTCTTGCATATGTCATGATTTTCTTCCCCAGCGTTTGTGTTGATGCCCCCACCAGTTTTCCTATTATTGATGCAATCAAAAGCAGTACATCTTCACGGCAACATTCAATCGGCATTCTAGGTAAGCGCACCCACACCGGTACCCTGCCTGGCAGCTCTTCAGTGGGATTAAACCCAGCCTGCCATGGTTTCATGAAAAGTCTAGCTTGGTTAAAAAAATATGGTCCCCCTTCAAACACCCTATTCCTGTCCTCCATACAGTTGAAAGTCACCATGAAAAAGCTGTTGGCCAGCAGCATCATCTCCATTTCCCCGGCCGGTTCCCATACTCTCCTTGCCCAATTCTCCAAGAAGGGGAGAGAGACTTTCATCCCCAGGAATTTGCAATACAGAGAGTGTTTGGAGTAATACTCCACATCCTCTGCAATCATGTCAAAAGGAATAACTAATTTTGGCCTTTCATTACAGCGTTCCAAGCAGCCATTTACCTTATTAATTCTGGAACCAGCATTTGATCCACTGCCTTGCATTCCTGAGAACTGAATAGCATCAACAGTCCCCTTCAGTTTGGCATCCTACCCTTGAGGTCCCTTGCCCACCACATCTTTGAAGCTCCTATCTCCCTTCAGGGCATTTTGATTCCCCTGATCCATTGTGGCGCCTACTGCCCCTTCACTCTCTACTGGACAGGGCAGTTTCCCCCCACCACATTTTCTCCTCAGCTGCTACCTTCCCACCCAACCTGCTCACGTTTCCTCTTACCCAACCTACTCACGTTTCCTCCCACCCAACCTGCTCACGTTTCCTCCCACGCACCAACTATCACGGCCTCTCCGAGCTAGGGCACAGCTGCCCTAGCTACTCTGCGAACTGCAGCGTTCGCGCTTCCGCTCCATTCCCTGTCATAATTATCGAATTATTTTATCATTATGTGTTTATTTTTATTTGAATTTTTTTACTAACAATTTTAATATAGGTTAGTGTACCAAATGAGCTTCCACCTTCAAATGGTTGGTGTCATGAGTAGAGAATATTATCTTTTGAAACAAAGAAAATCCTAAAAAATAATATTTTTGGTCCTAGGGTTATGTCTTCAAGAAACCTTGGAGACTTGTGAACAGGGTTGTAGGTTGAGCTTTGGATCATAAAATCTTGTCTTCTTTGCCTTACAAACTTGTATGACCGTACAATCTATCAGTTAGGTCTTAATCATGATTAGAATTTTATACTTCTTCACCTGACAGGTCATGGTTTCTTGTATTCTTGATGTAGACTTGAATCTATGTCTAGGTCATGCTTATAACTTAAAACTTTTCTTGTAGAACTCACATACTTGTAACTTGACAAACATTTTTTACAACCTCTTTGTCCTCTAGACATTCTAACATGTTTCCAATCTTACAATAATTATAAAAACCTTTAGATTGATCTCTTAACAACTTGGAAACCTTAAAAATTTCCTACAATCATTGATGCTTCTTGAAAACATGTTTGGATGTAATAAATGGAGTTTTCTATGTTTTTATTGCCTCTACAAGCTTTGAAAATAGTCAAAATGCACACTTATGGGTTTAGGATTTAAGAATCTCTAAAACTCTTTTTCATAGTTTTCAATAGATCCACATGATTCAATCACCCTCATGAATATTGGATGCTACTATGAGGTGCACAAGGACCTATCAAAACCTTTCCTAAGCCCTGAAACTACCATGCATGAAGAGAAGAGGATTATAACATGATTGGTTTTGAAATAAATCCTCCAAATTTCATTGTTTTAGTCTAAAGTATTGTTGGGAGTTTTCTTAAATTGAAAAAATTTGTTGTGTTAGAAGATATGCCTCCCATAGACCAACTTTTAGTATCTTAAGATACATTTGGATATGAGAGAAAACTCATTTGTTGTGTCTCACTCATTAACTAAAACAAGGTACACAACTGTAATCAATTAAAATCATCTAGATTTAAACTAAGAATAAACAACATAAGGACTAAACTCATCCATAAAAAAATAATAAATTAGTAATATAAGTAGGGTAAAAATGAACTCATCATAGTGAAATTATCATGTGTATAAATGGTTTTAATATTTACAAGATCATTAAAATGAGAATGTTGAATAATATATATGTGTATATGCAAAGTTTTATGTCATAATGACATATATTGATAAAACATGTAGAATTTAACATGTACATATATAAAATGCGCCATATAGTTATTCAATGTAGACTATATCAACATACAAAGTAGATAGTGCCTACAACTAGACCCCTAACATAACAACTAGATATCCTGCTCCTCATTACCTCCAAATAAACTATGATTCTTCACCATAAATGTATAACTAGGAGTTATTACAGGGAGAAACTATCCTCTCAACCTATGAAGCATCGAATGTCTCTCTTAAAACATCAAAAAACTATGGTGTCTACACAACATATGAAATATAAATTTTAATGCATTAAAATGATTATTACAAATGATAGAGTTTTCATGAACAATATTTTACAACAAGGTGATTCTATACTCATACTATGCCACCTAAATGGTTGTCTTGGGTTGTGAGACCACGAATATACCCATGATGAAGACTCCTATAGAACATACAAATATCTTTAGATCTATATGTACATACAAATATGAATCTAAAAAATAATTTTACTGAAAAATAATTTAACTACATGTGTTCTCACCAATCTCTATATTTGAATCATGAGCTACTATAGAGATAATGGATCTTAAGATGGAATAAAAACATTAGTCAAACCTTATTATTGTCCATGAGGGGTTCCCATAACATCTCCCATCATCTATAAAACCAATAAATGAAAGAAGTTAATTATGAAACAAATAAAACTAAATCTAATTTAAGACAAATAAAGAAAAATGAATAGTAGATCAAATTAGTGTGTTTTGTAGTTAGTTAGAGTTAATTTTAGGTTGTGATAGAGAAGTTTTTTTTTGAGATTATGAGTAGTCAGAACATAGTATTTTTATATGGATATGAATAATGTGTGAATCTAATGAGCATGATAAAAAATTATGACTATAATATATCTTAAAAGATAGTTTCTTGTTCAAGGGACAATAAATACATGAATACATAAAAGTTCATTGATGGATTAAATTAAATGAGACAAAACAATGGTTGAGTCCAATATATGGATACATTGGTCTATTAATATAAACAAAAAATCAGTAATTAGTTTCATATTTTGATTATCATTATTAGTGGCATCATAGAGTTGTTGTGTTATTATCATTTTAGAATCATCACATGACCTAGTTTAAATTTTTTTTGGCTTAAGACAAAAATGTGAGATAATAATATAAGATGAGATTGAAATAATTATTCAAAATGAAACACTTACTCAAAATGAAACACAAATATGGTACACTTACATGAGAGTGTTTCAACTCTATCTAAGATACTATGTTTTATGTAATTTAACAAAATAACAAATTTATGTAATTTGTAAGTTTAGAAACATAAGTGTAGGGTACATCAAAGCATATTAAATCCTTTACAATATAATCTAAGCCTGTTGAGGTATACAAAATATCATTAATCATCTATAAAAGCAATAAATGAAAATTTTAGTCAAATATTATTCAATTAAGTAAACACATACTAGAAAATAAACTTAATATTATTTTACATACATAAATAAACTATAATTAAAATTAAACCTATGTATCAAATACAAATGAAGTATATAAGTCTTGCACAATAGGATATGTGTCCTAAGAGGGGGTGGTGAAGTAACTACATATGTCATAAAGTATAGCATGCTAGTGTCATGAGTTGTTAAAGCATATAAAGATGACATATTCTCTAGCATGATAGTCTCCTAATGTCTTAAATCAATAAAATATGGCATACACTCAGGTGTGCTGATGTCTTGAGGTATTGAAGAAACATACTAGTGTCTTAAGATGTTGAACTAATTGTAAATGGTAAAAACTGCTGGTTACTAGCATGATATACAAATATAGGTCTACTCTCCACAAATGTAGCTCACGTATGTTGTACTTGAATAGAAGTTCTAGTACACTTCCTCCCACATGATGTGAAATGATTTATAGGAACTATAGGAGGGACACTAGCACCAATACCACTACCAGATGTCCCACCAATTGTAACTGTGTATAAGTCCTCAGTGTATGCATACCATGGTTAATCATAACCTATGTGAGGCTCGTAATTGCTTCAAGGGTATCCATTTGTGTGGTGTAGTGTAAAATTTTAGGGATGGAAGAATGTGTTATTATATTTTTATTTCTCTAAACTTAGTTAGGGTGGTGTCGAATGACGACCCACCTCCCATATCTTGGGATGCCTTCATGTTGAAATAATTTGATATTTCATGCAACACAAACTCATAATATTATTTAAAAAAAAAGTATAATGGATACTCATTATTATTTCATGGAGGTTCATCAAACACCATCTATCACCTATCCCAAAATTTGTCTTTTATTTCTGCATTAACACTCCAATCAATACTAATATGTTTGGAACTCATTGGTGTTGGTTGGTTCTAGACTTAATAAACAAAGTACAAACATCTACTTTTGTTATATACTTTTTTAACATCCTCAAATGATAATTTAACAAAATAATATTGTTTCATGACCTCTCTTTGATGTAACATTGAAACAAGTTACAATGTGACATTTCCCACTTCACTTAAAATGACTCCAATGTACTCACAAATGAATTATGTCCACTATTAGTTGAGGATTGATGCAAACCATTGATAATAGTTTGTAATTCTTCACATTTTTCATTATATTACTTATATAATTCAGCTTCTTATTTTATGAAGTCAAATTTTTGAGGGTTTTGATCATAATTTTGTTCTATGTTTTCTTTAGGCAATGGGTCCATTGAATTTTGTATCTAGATTTATAAAAATATAAGTTTTTTAGGCAATGTGAAAGATTTCAATGCCATTTTAATTTCAAACCCCTATGCATAAACATTTAAATTGAAACCCTTAAATTTAAATTTCACAATCAACATATTTGAGACCATGATCAAAATGTGAGATTATGTTGGTAGGATGCAAACCAAAGTGCACACATCCTCCTCAAAATGGAAGCTTGCTCCTTCAAGGTAAAAAACAAAGTCTAGGTTTCATAAAATGGGCGGAAGAGGAAAAAAACATAGAAAAATTAAAGGGCATATGCCATTTATAGAACCACAAATGGTGTGCACCCTTTATATGTCAAAGGGTGTACACCCCTTTTTCAACAAAAAAGGCTTATGCCCTTTTGGCTCAGTGCCATACCAAATTTGAAAAAAAATATGTATGCTCTTTTTCAAAGGGCATATACCCTTTACAGAAAAAAAATTCTTTCTCCCTTGGTGTCACTTTTTTTAACCCCCAAATTTGTGCATCCACCCTTTATTTATTTATTAATTTATAACCCAACTAAATGATCATGATTGAAAATAGATATAATAAATAAATAAAATAAAATAAAACTTATGTTAAAAAAAAAAGAAATGGATTTTTATTTAAGTAAAAAATATTGAATGTTTTAGGAGGACAATAGATTCATCCCCCATGGTTTGTGTTATCAAGTCAAGACTATAATAAGTCTCAGTCATGACAAGGCTTGGCCATAACTAGAGATGTGACCTTTATCAACTAGGGTTGGGTGGGGACAGAAGTGATGCCCCACCCCAAAACAATGATCTTAAGGTCCCAACCTTGACCTTGTATTATATATATATATATATATATATATATATATATATATATATATATATTTCAAAACTTAATATTGTTTACACATACACACAAATTCATTCACAATCCATGTGATTCAAATAAATACACTTATATGCAGCTTTAATCAATAGATCTATGTATTCACATTGTTGTATATATTCAAACACTCAAATCTGTAAAAAAATATTTATATTTTTAAATAGTTCATATGTATATATGATTACCCTAATATTAGGTATACACAATGTATATATACTCTCCTTGGAATGGATTAAGAACTAGTTAGGCCTTCTTCTTGAGATCCATGTTCAAAACTTGAAAAAATGAAAGAGATGAAATGAAGAAACAAAATAAAAAAATTTATTTCTTATATTGCCATAAATAAATTTAGGGTAAACTTTTGAAACCTAGGTCTATTCATTTTAATTCATCCAATCCAACAGAGGGGACTTAAACCTCCACCACCCAAGTTTTCTTTATTATGGTTAAAACAAGATTTTTTGAGCTAGGGACCTGACCCTATATAAGATACATGCAAATAAGGCCACCATAGCCCAAAAAATCAATAATGTATACTAAAAACATAGAAATTACAACATAGTAGGAACACAACATAAAAAAAACACAAAAATAGTGAGAAAACAACTAGATTTTTTGGCCTCCAAATACCTCTTCCTAGCTATTGATCATCCTTTTTAGTTCCATGTCCATCTACTTATACACCTAGGGGGGTCTACCAAATATCTTTGACACACTCATTTCATTTAACCTTCTTACTGGTAGAAGTCTAACCTAATTTCATCATGTCTCCCAATAAAATCTTGAGAGACTCTATGCTAGCTAAACTATATTTCATATATACTTTGCTCACAACCAAAAGAATATTTATATCCAAAAGAATCTTTATATTATCCTTAAACTCAATGTTTTCATGCTCTAATATAGAGACTCTATATCTAAGTTTCTTTATATGATTTTCCATCTCCTTGTGATCAATCATACTCTATTGATGGTTATTCTCCTAGAATAAGGTTTTGACATGTTCCTATAGAGTGCTATTATCCTACATGAACCATCTTAGAATCAATTTTTGAATCTCTATCTCTTCCTCTATTTTAACTTAAGTGTAATACTCCCACATGGACCACCACTTAAGTTAATTTAGAACATTATGTTATTTATTTGCTTTATTAAATATATTAACACTTAACCCTCTTTTATTAGGTCACCTAAATCAAATACCTTATAAACATAAATTTAAATCGGTCTATGTATTAATTAACCCATTTAATATTATATCTTGTCCCACAAAAAATAACTTACACATTTTAATAATAAATAAATTAGCTCTAAAAAATATTTATAAAAGGGGAACCAAGTAAGTCATTTTAATGCCTTCCCAACCTAGTTGAAACCCTTTTGGAATCGATTGAAAACAAATATCTATACCATATTTTAAAAAAAAACTAAGGCTTGGATCTAATTTTATTAGATTGTGGAATATCCAATAAAATTTTATAAAAATTTTAATCTCATTGGAAACTATCTATTTTGTCAATTTCTAGGTAACGTTTACAATATCAAAATTTGTAAGTAGTTTTCTTGCCTCCAAAATCACTTAGAATTAGGCACACAATAAATACTTAAATTCAAAATTCCTAAAATATAAGACTTGAACATAATGTTTTTAGGATATGAAATATGGGATCAATAATCAGATAATTTTTATACCGATTAGGTTTTGTCATTTTTAACTAATTCTGAGGGATAATTATAGGGGAAAATTTTCTTTATTTCATTCTTGTTCCCAAATTCGATTTGGAATAGATGTAATTAAAATATAGAAATAGAATTATCAAAAATAAAAATTTATATCAAATTATAATATCTTAAAAATTTTAATGGGATAATATATTAATTGTCATAAGTTTTACTATTTTTAATAGGGTGATTATGAAGCCAGTTTATGTAGAATTTTCGTAAGGCAAATTTTCTAAGAAGATAAAGTCACATTGGAATGATAGACAAAATTATTGTTTTATTCACAATAAATATATTATTATGCCTTAAACATAATATTTATAGCTTAAATATTAGGTTTTTATTTTTAAAAATATTTATCTAATTCTTTGAATTAGTTTTAAGAGTACTTTTGTACTTGTTAATTAGCTTAGAGATTGGTATATTTTGTATCTCTTGGAAGGGTCTCTTATTATGGTGGTTGTTATAGTTATCTATTAACATATATAAATGGGTTATGACTACCTTACACTATTATATCTCATTACTTATATACTTTTTACCTTGGTTCAGGTTTTAGCCACAAATACGATTATTTATGTCATTTTGGATGGTGCCTATTAGAAGTCATTTTAGAATGTCCTCTTAGAATAAGACTTGATATTCATGCTCAAAATTATATTTATTAATGTCTATAATCATCATATGTTTATATTACCTTGTAAACTTTGGTGATGTTTATTTGCATTTAGACTAGTTAGTGTTTAAAGAGTTGCCCATGAGGGTAATTATGTTTCATTATATCATGTAACTGAAAGAGAAAGGATGAATTCCTTAAAAATAAACTAAAAATCATTAGGGAACAAGTGAAAAACAACAAACCCTAATTATACATATGAATAAATCACCACATATATGTAGGTAGCTTGGGAGTAGGCATGGACATAATAAACTAACTGTTATTATGCTATCTTAGAGTGAGAGTTACAACTAACTAACTTGTTCTTAAAACATGTGGTTAAACAAATAACCCTTAGATAACTCACATTAATGTGAATTATATAATGTTCTCCCTCACGTATGTGTATCCTTCTTGTTATAATGGTGTAGTATGCTTAGATGTGTATTTGTTATTGGTTGGTGACCCTCATTACTTCATTTTCTAGTGAAATTTTGTTCTCTTGTCTTAACTTAGACACTATTAGAGACCCATTCATGAGATAGATCTCATAAAAATAGAGTAAGTTAGAGATCACTGAGGCATTGGTATTATTGGATTAATATAACATATGTTCTTGTTCACATTTGACTCTTATTTGTGTTATTGTGTGAGATTGATTTGAGTAAGCATACACATCTTAAGATGCTAAGGTTTTTATGATAAGTGACATTTGGATGTGTCGTTTCATCTTGAATATATGACTAGAGCTTATAGAATCTCACCTAAGTGGTGTATTAGATCCATTATTGGCTTAGAGTGCCAACTTGGTCTC